>CM046945.1:20671775-21248538 GCA_025698515.1 Gossypium sturtianum | reverse complement strand
GAGTAGGCTTAAGAGGAGCTTTGGGTCTTACGGTTCGTCGGCAATCCGAAGAAGAGGGCTAGGCCAGTGGGGGCGAATCGATCTGCTAGGTTTATTCTTTGCTAGCGGGGGCCAGCCATGATGTAACCAGTGTGGAAATCTCATTGGGGTGGTTCTTTGGGTGGAGGTAAAGGTTGCTTGAGTGTGGTTCTCACGGAGCATCGCATTAGGGATTGTCCGCGTAGGATGGCCGTGATTCGATCGAGAGTCGGGCCGTGTCGATTGAGGTAATGGACCGCCACCTGCGAGGGGCCGTGGTAATGGCGAGGTGGTTATGGATCCAGTGGGGCCGTGGAGCACCGGGCGAGGTACGGTAGTTACGAGGCCGTGCAGCCCGGATTGGTGTATCTTTGCGAGACGCCGAGAGGAGGCGACGCACCGGACGTCCATAACCGCACGCGTTTTTGATTTTTGGTACTTTATACCGCTTTAATCGATGTGGGTTCTACGCACTCTTATGTTGCCGATAGTATAGTAGAGACAATGGACTTAGACTCGAGATATCTTCTAGGCGGATGAGTAGTGATTAGTCCTCCGGTCACTCAGTAGTGGTAGATAAGTCAAGTTTAGAGAGGTACCCTAGAACTCCAAGGGGTAGTGTTTGTTCGCCGATCCGATGGAACCGCCGCTTGGGGAGTTCGATCCGATTCTCGGGATGGATTGGCTAGTTAAGTACCGGCGAGGTTGGATTGCGCGCTAAGCGTATGGTTCTTAAGACGGTTGATGGCGTTGAGGTGGCTATGATAGGTAATAGGAGGGATTACTTATCAAATGTGGTGTCCGCTCCAGAAGCGAGAAGATGGTCGTGAAGGGTCGCGAAGCATATGTGGTTCATGTGTATGCCTTGGAGGCTAAAGAGTCTGCGTAGAGAAGGTTCGCATCTTGTTAGGGAATTTCTTCGATGTGTTTCTGAGGAACTTCCGGTTTGCCGCCGATCGAGAGGTAGAGTTCGGGATTGATCATGGTGCACCGGGACGACGCCGGTGTCTATTGCTCCGTATAGGATGGCACCAAAGGAACGGTGGAGCTTAAGGCTCGAGATCCGAGAGTTATTGGATCGAGGTTTTATCAAAGCCAAGTGTTTCGCCGTAAGGGTGCGCATTTTCTTTGTTAAGAAGAAAGATGGTACGATGCGGATGTGTATAGACTACCGCCAATTGAACAAGTCGACGATTAAAAACAAGTATCCGCTGTTCGCGGATAGATGACTTGTTTGATCACCAAGGGTGCTGCGGTATTCTCGAAGATCGACTTGAGATCCGGGTACCATCGATTGAAGGTTAAGGAGGCCGATATCCATAAAACAAATTTCGACTCGGTATGGGCACTCACGAATTCTCGTAATGCCATTCGGGTTGACTAACGCACCGCAGCGCTTATGGATATGATGAATAGGGTGTTTCAAAGCAGTCTGGATCGGTTCGTGGTGGTTTTTATAGACGACATCTTAGTATACTCAAGGACAGAGGAAGAGCATGATAAGCATCCGAGGGTGGCGCCGCAGATTTTGAGGGAAAAGCAACTCTATGCTAAGTTTAGTAAGTGTGAGTTCGCCTTAGAGAGTGACGTTCTTGGGTCATGTAGTGTCGCAGAGGGTATTCGAGTAGATCCTCGCAAGATTGAGGCGATTCGATTGGAAGCCACCTAGGTCGATGGTCGAGATTCGTAGTTTTCAGGTTTACCGGGATACTACGTAAGATTTGTTGAGGGTTTCGCTGATAGCGCGCCAATGACTAAGTTGTTAAGGAAAGAGGTTCCGCTTGTTTGGGTGAGAAACAACAGAAAGCTTCGATAAGTTAAAGAAGATCTTGACCGAGGCTCCGGTTCTAATTCAACTCCGAGGTCGTAAGGAATACATACTCATCGCGATGCGTCACATACGGGTCTCTGTTGTGTCTTTGATGCAAGAAGGCAAGGTTGTGGCTTACGCTTCTAGGCACCGAGGCCACATGAGGTCAACTATCCGACGCATGATTTGGAGCTAGCAAACAGTAGTCTTCGCTCTAAAGATTTGGAGGCACTACTTGTATGGAGAGAGATCGATAGTCTATACCGATCACAAGAGTCCAAGTATTTACTCGACTCGGAAGGATTTGAATTTGAGGCAACAGAGATGGGTTGAGTTGTTTGAAGGATTACGATCGTCTATTGAGTATCATTCGGGCAAGGCTAACGTGGTGGCGCACGCGTTGAGCCGTAAGGTTGTTTCGGACTTAAGAGCTTTGTTTGCCCATTTGAGCTTGTATGACGACGGAGTATTTTGGCGTAGCCGCAAGTTAAGCCTACTTGGGTTGGAGCGGTCGAGAGAAACAGCTTAGAGGATGAGGTTACGGTGCGCGCAAGGTTGCAAGTGCGAAATGGTGGTGTGGATGGTTACAGTTTGTCTAGTGACGAGGTTCTGTGTTTCCAGGGTAAGGCTTGTATGCCTAAAGATGTTGAGCTGAGGCAAAAGATTCTTCAGGACGCACATAGCAGTCCTCATGCTATGCATCCTGGAGGTAGCAAGATGTATAAGGATCTTAGAGAGCGGTTTTGGTGGCCTGGTCTGAAGAAAGAGGTGACGGAGTTTGTTGGGAAATGTCTGACTTGTCAGCAGGTCAAGGCTGAACATCAGTTGCCGTCGGGTTTGCTCCAGCCTGTAAAGATTCCTCAGTGGAAGTGGGAAAGGATAACCATGGATTTTGTCAAGGGTTACCGCTACGCCAAGCAAGAAGGATTCGGTTTGGGTAGTGGTGGATCGTCCGACTAAATCAGCTTCACTTTATTCCTGTGAGGGTTGACTACTCACTCGTGGTCGCGGTTGTATGTTTCGAGATCGTGAGGTTGCACGGTGTGCCGCTTCGATAATCTCGGATAGGGATCCCGTGTTTACTTCAAGGTTCTGGAAGGCATTGCATCAAGCATTGGGTACTCGTTTGGATTTCAGCACGGCTTTTCACCCGCGATCGACGGACAATCGAAAGGGTTATTCGGATCTTAGAGGACATGCTTTGAGGGGTTGTGTCCTGGATTTCGTGAGGTAGTTGGGAGGAGTTTCTACCGTTGGTCGAGTTTGCCTACAACAACAAGCCAAGCAAGCATCAAGATGGCACCGTATGAGGCGTTATATGGTAGGAAGTGTCGCTCACCTACGTGTTGGACGGAGTTGGGTGAACGTCAATTGTTGGGACCCGAGTTGGTAGCTGAGACGGAGGACAAGGTCAAAGTGATTCAGGCTCGATTAAAGGAAGCTTGGACCGGCGAAGTCTTATGCCGATCTTAAACGAAGAGATATAGAGTTTCTTTGTAGGGGATAAAGTTTTCTGAAGGTCTCGCCTTGGAAGAAAGTTCTGAGGTTCGGGAAGAAAGGCAAGCTAAGTCCGAGGTTCATTGGGCCGTATAAGGTTTTGAGACGAGTTGGACCAGTAGCGTATCAGCTTGAGTTGCCAGCAGAGCTTAGTCAGATTCACGACATTTTTCATGTTTCGATGCTTCTGAGGTATCGCTCGAGATCCGTCGCATGTGGTAGCGATGGAAGAGATCGAGGTGAATCCAGACTTGACTATGGAAGAAGAACCATGCATGCATTCTTGATCGAGATGTAAAGGTTCTACGTGGGAAGTCCGTGCCTTTGGTTAAGGTACTTTGGCGGAATCATGGCATAGAAGAAGCGACGTGGGAACCCGAGGATACGATGAGACAAAGAATACCCGCAACTCTTTTGACTGTAATTTCGAGGCCGAAATTATTTTTAAGGGGGTAGAACCGTAATATCCCGGTTAGGGGCTGTTTTGTGGTGCATGATATTGCATGTTTGTAGTGTCTTTGTGTTGCTATTTTTATGTTTTAGGGGCTTAATTAAAGCTTAGGTGTATGCCCAGAAAAATTAGGAAATTTTGGTTTTTGAGCTAAGGCATTAGGAGTCTGAGGAAGCTGGGGCTTTTAAATTTATTTTGGGAGTTTGTTAGCACAAGGAACAAATTGGTGGAGTGGCAATGTAGGCGCCACTAAGGCTTGGAGTGGGTAACGCCTAAAGCAAGGTGGAGGCCTTGTGTTCGAGCCGCTGAGTGGCCACTTTTTGGCACTCATTTTGACTGCATGGAGGGAGGAGTTTGTAGGCGCTTCAAACTCGCTTTGACTTGGTCTTCACACTCAAATGGAGGGTGGAGAGCAAATAGTGGAGGAAGACTTGTTCAACTTGTTTGAACGTGTGGATGAGAGTGCATGGGGAAAGTTGGCAATTTTAGGGGGATTGGTGGGAGAGTGACGGTGGAGTATGGGGATGGAGTTGTGCCGAATTTCAATTGGAAATTTGTGCACTTTTGGTCATTTTTTTTTGCCTAAACCGAAAGTCTCTTTTGTTGTACCAAAGTTGAATGTTTTCCAAGTAAATTCCTTGTGTATTCTTCTTGAAACCGAAAGATCAAAATTCCTACGACTTGCCGAATTTATTTTCTTTTCTCTCAACCTTCTTGCTAACCGAATGCACCCTTGCATTTTCTCTTCTTCTTCACCGCTTAAGCGAAATTAGTACCAATTGTTCTCTTATTCATTTTCTTTTCTCCTCGTATTTTTTTCATTCCTTCTCTTAAAACACTTGAGCCGAAACTCCACCTCTCCAAAACATTTTCCATCTCTTCTCTTGCTAGCGAAACCATATCAACTTGCCCCAAACGTTCTTCTATTTTCTCAAATCCTAGTGCCGTAATCTCCATTTCTTCTCACCTACGTTCTTTCTTTCTCTTTTAATACAAAACCAAAAAAAGAGTGTTAAACACCTTGTGCCAATTTTCTTCTTGCTATTGTTCCAAAGATAGCCGAATATTCTCTTCTTCCCTAGTAGTCTCCTTTGGCCGAATATCAGTGGTGTTTTGGAAGCCTGGCTTTAATCGTTGGTGGTGGTAAGTCTAGGCCGAATGGCCATATCTCCCTCTTTTGGTTCTTTATTTGGTTGTGTTTTGGTTAAGGGTCGATTATGGTCAGTTTGGAAGGGTGTTAACCTTTGGTTATCATCTTGTGTTAGGGTCTTGGATATCGAAAGCGATCAGTGGAGCCTTCTCTCTTTGTGAACCGATTAGGTAAGTGATGGTAAGATATCATTCGCAGTTATTCGTTTAAATCTGATTAAGTCAAGGTGACAAAGGATTAACCCTTCTCTCTTAAGGTGTAGCCGATTGGTGATCAAAGAAGGGCCACTGTGGTTCGTGTTTGGTAGGAAACCAAACCAATAGCAAGGTAAGGGTTCAACGCTAACCCTTGTGGTTCATTTGGTTATGGCCGAATGGCCTTAGTGCCTAACCCCTATGTTGGCCGAATATTGTGGTTGCCTAATGGTTTACTTTTGGCCGATTCTAGGAGCCGATAGTCAAGGGACTCGGAGTGATTCGTAGGGATCTTTAGACTCGTAGCTATCGTGTGTGTATACTAACACACTTATATTTAGTAATATTGTGAATAACCTTGTGCAATGACTAATGAAACAGTGGTGATCATATGATACCTCATGGGTACGAGTTGGGACTCGGGTAAGTCGAGTGCTATTATTATGAGTTATTGATGATCCGTATGATATCATGGTTATGGATATGTGACATGGGGTATGAGATTAGACATATTGGCATGATATGCATGATAGTATGATATGCATGATAGCATGACATTCATGATTACATGAGTTTGGCATGTTGATGGGTGATACGAGAGGAGGGAGAAGTGATATTTTGTCCGACGAGCACCAGTGCTTTGGTAGCACACTTTGTGACTTTGGGTCACGGAGGTTTGGCACCTCCGGAGGTTTGGTACCTCGCGTCTGCGTCCCGCTGGCTCAGTACCACGATGGGTTGGCCCCACAGATGATTATACGGGATTGACGCGGTGTTTTGGTAACACACGATGGGTTGGCCCCATCACCGATTTGTGACTACGGTCACCAAAGCTTTTTGGTAGCACATTGTGTCTTTAGGACACCGAGAGGTTTGGCACCTCATTGCGACTTGTCCCTCGTGGTTTAACCACCGTGGGTTGGCCCCACTTGAGATATGGGATCGTCTGCTAGTGTTTTGGTAACACACGATGGGTTGGCCCCATCATCATTGGATTCGTGACTTCTGGTCACGGTGCTTTGGTAGCACAACAGTTGTCTTTGGGACACCAAAGGCTTTGGTAGCACATTGACGGATATTGTGTCTTTGGGACACCGTTGCTTTGGTAGCACATTGTGACTATATGTCACGGTGGTTTAGCACCACCAAAGGTTTGGTACCACACGGGTAGAAGAGGCGATATGGATGGTTAGGTTCGGTTGCATTAATCATGTTGCTATGTATGATGTGTGTTAGCATGTTGATTCTTTGGGAGCGGGATTTACACATTTGAGTCACTCGACTCACCCTCTCCTTTGACATTTCAGGTGACTCGTGAGACGCGGACTTGGAGCCGGGATGGACTCGAGGTGCTTATGCCATCTTTGAATAAAGTCTTTACTCGGACTCTATATTTTGGGTACTTTAGTTATTTACTTTTATTTGGGTTTTTCATTTGGTTTGTAAAAGGCCTTTAAAGTTATGTTTTAAGTTGGTTGATGTTTTAGTTAGATTTAATATGCCTTAACAAAATAAGCCGGTATAAGTTTTACTAAAACTGGGAAAGATAATGCCTTCAAAATTATAACGCGACGTGTTTTTAACTATACCATCGGGTATCACACTAAGTCTTTTGACAAACAAATTCAACTGGTTTCAAATTCTAACTTGTAATTCACCTAAGTCCGAAAGTGTTTTATGTATCATTAAGTAACTAATGAGGTTTTATATATGGTTTAAACTCGTTTCAACTACAAATTCTAGCTGAGTTTTCAAAATCTCCGGGTTTAAATACATCAAAAGTTTTTCAAACACGTCTACTCAAATCTGTTTCAAGCACACGGTGTTTTCACCCCACTTTTAAACGAAAAATCTGAACTTCTTAGAAACGTTTTTCCCCGTAACATACCAGATTCGGACGTGGTGTCCTGTCCGGGTTTGGGGTGTTACAAATCGTGGTACTTTCGGGATTCCAAGGTAAGGGAATCTATTGATTTTAGTGTGTAAGATCGGGTAAAACACTAACCATGGCCGATTATAGGAGAGGTCCTATTGTCACATCTTTTCGGCTTTTCTAGCAAAGTTGTAGATCAGTTTAGCAAGGGTATCGACATTAATCAGTGTGTAACTTCTCACACCATTAGATTGAATGCTATTATGTATATATATATATATATATATATATAAGTATAAATCTGCTATACTCTGTTAAATGCCGAAATCGTGGCATAACGTTTGAAAACTCAAGAAGGGTAAAGGACAAATATCAGGTTAGTGTTTTCTGCCATTCTTCAGTGAATGTTTCTGTTAAAAAGATATGTTTTGCATGTCGATTTCTATGTATGCTCGAGGTTGGGTGATTGATAAAAGGGGAAGTGATGCATTCGTGGCTTATGCCATTTCACTGGTGACTCACAACACAACTCGACGATGAACAACTAATCTGCGGCATGATGACCGCCATCGATGGTGTGTAGCGGTGTGGGTTGATTGTAGAAATCCCCAATGGTGTGATTGGCAGGTAAGGGTGGTGTGTAGCGGATGGAAACCTAGGATTGGGTTGGGTTTTTTTTATGTATGTTATCTCTTATATTATGTTCTATATTCTAATCTGTGGGCTAAGGCCCAGTCTGATGGTGCACGAGGGTTGCACACTGAGTCTCGTGACTCACCCTATTATTTTTAACAAATTTTAGGTAGCACTTAGTGCATCGGACCGGGCTGGAGAGGAGAGCAAGGTGGCCATGCAAAACAACATTTGGATTCGGCAAAAAGGCTTTAATTTATTATTTTATATTTTTATTTAATGGGTTTTGAATCTCGTTGTAATAAGGCCACGGGCCACTAGACTATTATACTCTATTTGGGGTTTTAGTTTGGGCTTTTATTACTGATAGACATTTAAATTTTAATTAAACTAAGGCATATATTAAGGTTTTGGTTTTTAGTTCACGAAAACAATAAATGAACTTTAAATCTTACTTAAACTTATCAAGTTATTAAGTTTTGCCCAAATTTCGACATCTTTTACAAAAATCTCCTGAGTGACATACCAAATCCGGTTGTAGTGTTTGGGCCGGGTTTGGGGTGTTACATCTACAAGCTCAAGCACACATTTGACAATAAAAATCAAAGAAAAGTGTAAAAATTAAAACAAGAAACAAATTACCTATGTTAACCCCTACACTTTATAAAACACATTGTCCTCAATGTGTAGCCCTGAAAGGATAAAGAAAGAAGTTACCCGATTGATCATGGTAGTTCCATAAGCTATTGGTGGGTGCCTCTTCCTTTGATCGTTGAAACTCGAAATTGTTGTGCTTCTTCCATATGAGGTTCCTACATAGAAAGTTTTGAAATAGAAACAAATAACAATTTATTGTTACCCCTGCTCTTACTCCTAATTAAAATTTAAAATTGTTCACAAATTGAAAATATTTCTTATATACAAAATTTAGAGGTTCAATCATCCTCCTCAAAATCCATCTTCTTGTCCTCTTCTCCTTCATCATCTTTGCCTTCTTCTTCACTTCCATGCTCCTCTTCTTCCTGCTCAGGATGCATTGGCCCAAACATATCTGGTGTATTATTAGGTACTCTAATATTGTTTTGTCGTGCAAATTCTTGAAAAATTGGACCTTAATCTTGCATCCAGTGTATCCTCTAATCCAGCTTTGGATGACTACTCTCGCCAATTTCCTGTCGGGTTGTCGATTTTGCTTTCCTTTGAAATGACGCTAAAGTGGTCGTCATCTCTTGTTGGTGTTTGTTCCATTCCTTTAATTGTTTTGCCTGAAACTCTATGTACTTTGAAAATAGTGTGTCTCCAATTATGCTTTGAGATGGCTTCATAGACTGTGTCATAGACACCATCGGGATAGCTGCTCTTTTACATAAAGCTGTCACTAAGCGGGGGAAGAAAACTCCCACTTTTTGGATGTGGACACACCATTTTTTATTTTGATATATCCACATTTTGATTTATATATGTTTCTTTTGTAAAATAGCGTAAAGTAAAACTTCTCGAAAATTATTCACATTAGAAACATTCAAAGCAGGAGTTATTCAAGTGCATAGAAATTGAATCCACATTTTTACTTTGGGAAACATTTTTGCTTGATTAAATGAGGTTGGGATATTAGTACCTGAGCAACACTTCCATTCGACCCTTCCTTCTATTAGGAAGTTTACAACGTTATCCATATTTATATCTCAAAAATAATCTAAATCAATTTCTTCTAAAAAGTCTTTTTCATAAAATAGAGCGTTATAAAATTCACAAATGAACCGAGGGGTATTTCTGACTTCCTTCTCTTGTACTGGTACTATTTCCCATGTTTGGCCTTCGATTCTTTTGGACTCTTTGTCCCGTAATGATGCATAAAATTCCTAAACTACAAGAACCACAACAGAGTCTTTTGGGATTGTATAGAAATGTTCCCAACTATGATACCTAACCAAAGGCCAAATCTCCTAACAGAGGACCATCGATGGTTCAAATCCCCTATCATGAATAAACGTTTTTCCTTGAAGTTCTACAAAATATTTTTCAACATTCAGATTTGAGAAATTAGAGGGATTCAGAACCTTCGATGATTCCGGTTCATTAGTTCTTCTAACCTTTCTTGGAGGCATATTCAATACTATTTTTTGCTATAAACTAATGAAATGTCGAGCAATAATCTTAATGAAACAGTAAAAATGAGAAAAAAATGCTTAACCTCGACTTCCTTGAAACTATTATTGTTTCTCTCCAAGCTTTTGACACTCTTGCACCCAAATAAAACTTGAGAAATAGCAATAGAGGTTATGAATCTAGGGTTTGGACAAAAAGGGGATTGAAGATGAAGAGGGTTTGAAGATGAAGAGGGTTTGAGAGGGTTTAATGTTTAAGAAAGGGTTAAAGTATGTTTAATTTAAAAATTAGAGGTTTTAGGTTTTTAAAAGGGGTAAAATATGATATATGCATCCGGGTTGCGCGAAAGGGTCAGGTCAACCCTACAAAAAATTGCAGCGATGTCGCGACACAGGGGTTCCATGTCACCACATCCCTGGTAGTTTTTCGTTGTCACGACATTAGGGTTCGATGTTGCGACACATTTTGAAATTTTGGAATTCTAGGTATAATGTCTTCGGTGTCGCGACACACAGAGCCCATATCGGTCCTATGCCTTTGAATGGTCTCCTGTACACTTACTAAGTACGATAGTCGGAACATTACTATTCACTTCATCAGTGTCAGCACGACCAGATTCTACCGACATCTTTCAAATCTAAAAGAAAAATAGGATTATATCGGATCAATCAATATCACACTATCACATGTTTATATGGCATGTAACTTTTAAACTTTAACATGCTACGTTCAGCCCGAGAATCGACTAAACTGTAGCTCTAATACCACTAAATATAACACACCTAACCTATCTCCTTCGTCAGATTAAGGTTACGAAGTATTACGACACATATAAAAATAATTAACATTAATAAACAGCTCAAACTTATATTCCATTCATAGCATAATTACATTTATGAACCATAAATCGAGCTTACGGGGCCTTACAAATAGTTTGGGAACAATCAGGGACTAATTTGAAACAAAATAGAAAATTATAGAAAATTTTGTAAAATTTGAAAAAAGGGGTCACACGGAGACCTGCTTATGGGTCGGGCCACCCGGCCCGGCCCGAAGGCCCGCTCGAAATGTGGGAAGGTTTGGGCAAAAATATAGACCCGAAAAATGGGCTTGGACAAAAAAATAAGGCCCGTTTAAAAAACGGGCCGTACCTCGGGTAAGGCATTTTTGGCCCGGGTTCGGCCCGGTCTGAATTCACTAAAGGACAAAAAACTCTGCTTTTTTTAAATATTATTTTCTTGTTATTTTCTCCGCATTTTGCTACCATTTTACTATTTTGTTGCTACTATTTTGTTATTATTGTTTGGATATTGTATAAAACTTATTTTATTGTTATTTTTGTTATTATTTTAAAGACATTTGCTAATTTTGTTATTATTTTAGAGACATTTGCTTGTTAAGTTGCATCTATCTTAATGTTATTTAAGTATACATATTTTTTAAAATTTATTTTCAATTTGTTGGGAAATATTTATTTTGATGTTTCTAGTATTTTTGATGTATTATATATATTTTAAAATTATATAAAAAATAATATAAAAGTTAATATGGACGGGCCGGGTCGACCTCGGGTTTTAGCATTTTTATCCGGGTCGGGCTTGGGCAAAATTTTAAGCCCATTTTCAGGCTGGGCCAGGCCCGGGCCTAGCAAACAGGCCTGAATTTTTAGTTGAGCCTAGCCCGGCCCATGCACACCTCTAGTCACACGGCCAGGGGTCACTCGACCGTATGGCTAGGCCGTGTGATAGAGCCCAGGCTGTGTGGCTCAGGAACATGGTCATGTAGCCAAACCGTGTACAATTCGAAGTAAGGGTCACACGGTCGTGTCACAGCCCGTCTGCCCACCTGTGTACAAATCAAAATAGGGTCACAAGGTGTAACATCCTAAATTTACGGGCCTATACATTTAGTGTAGGGATAGGTTTACTATGTTAATTTAATTGATAGGGGTCTAAATTTGGGCTTAGAATTAGGCAAACAGGCCCAAATTAGAGTGGCATCATTAACAGTTAAAAAGGAACAAGTTTTGGGTCACAGGGAGCCCATGTTTTAGGCCAAATTCGGCACTTTAAATGAAGAGAGGGTGACGCCACACACAAGGAATTAGGGGCCCAAGTATTAAGTTTAATGAGGCCCAAATCTTTTAATTTAAGTGAGTTAAATTTGGCATTAGGGATTAGTAGAGGTGGACGGCTACAAGGCTATAAAATAGGAGATTTTATGTGGATTTTTAAGTGATAATATCATAGATAAAAAGGAGAAAAGTTCGGAGCTTATCTTCAAGGGAAGTGTTGGCCGAAAATCCACCACCTAGAGGAGTGTAAAATTCGGCTCTTCGCATGGCAAGGAGGGTGCCGAATTTCTCCTCTCTTTAGCTTGAATTTTAAGGGTGTTTTCGGTTTTTAGCAGTAGGTGCCAAAATATCTATAAATAGGGGGGCCAGCTCCTTGATTCTGACACTGAAAACCCTGAATTTCTCTCCCATTGTGCTGAAATTCCCTAGCCTCTCCCTCTTCAATTTCTTTTCTCCAATTTCTTTAAAAGCCAAAACTCTTCTCCACTTTTTCCTTCTTGTGTCGATTTCTCTAGAAAGCCGAAGCATCCATAGTCTTTTCTTCTGTTCATCCTATTTGAGAATTAGTTCTGTACTTCTGGCATTTAAATCTTCCATGGGCATTACCGAATCCTCTCTCTAGTGCTAGTCGAATCTCCTATGCTAAGGTAAGTGTTGATTTTTGATTAGTTCTCATGATCTATTCCCGATTTTTGAAAGGCAAAAGCCAAAAGCTAATAGTTTAATGGTTTTAATGATGGGCGGCAATTCGGGATTTGAAGGAAGCTTAGTCGACTAGATCTAAAAGCCGAAAATCATAAGTCTCCAATTTCGGGATTTTAAGGTAAGAAGATTTGTTATTCAAATATATAAAATTGGGTAGAACACTAACCATGGCCGAATATAGGAGAGGCCCTAGTTTCGCATCTTTTCGGCTTTTTGAGCAAAGTTGTAGCAAGGGTATCGACATTAATCAGGTGTGTAATTCTCCACACCATCTAGATCTGTTTGATTAATATATGAAAATAAGTATTACATGTTTTGTTAAATGCCGAAACCCCGGCATATTGACGGGAACCCAAAGAGGGTAAAGCAAATCACCAGGTTAGTAAATGATCTAATTAAATGTTATAAGTATACTGATTTTATGTGATTGCATGGGTTGGGTTTGATGAAAGGAGGAAGTTATATGTTGTAGCGATTTTTACCGTGATCTGTTGTAGCGGTTCCTTACCGTGATCTGTTGTAGCGGCTTCTGCCGTGATCTGTTGTAGTGGCTACGGCCATGATCTGATGATGAGCAGCACGACTGCCATCAAGGCGTGTAGTGGTGTGGGTTGATTGTAGAAATCCCCAATGGTGTGAATGGCTGGTACGGGGGCGTGTAGCGGATGGACACCTAGGATATGGGTTGGGCTTTGCATATTATTTTTGTTACTTATATTTTGATTATTCTATTTTATGGGGCTAAAGCCCAAATCTAATGGTGCATGAGGGTTGCACACTGAGTCTCGCGACTCACCCTATAATTTTAACCATCTCAGGTGACACTTAGGGCATCGCATCGGCCGAGAGGAGAGCAAGGTGGCCATGCGACAGAGCTTTGAGAATTCAGCAAAAACACTTAGTCTAATTTTTTTTTATTTTCATTTAATTAATGGGTTCAAATTTCCTTGTAATAAGGCCATGGGCCACTAGACTACCATTTATGTCTTGGGATTTTGTTGGGCTTTTATTCTTTGGGTTTTAAGTTTTTCGTTTTCAATTAAGTTAAGACTGCATGAAATTTCAGCTTTTATTTAAAATCTACCAAGATAATTGGTTACTTAATATTTTATACTTTAATGAATTATTAAGCTTTCAAATAAAGGTGTAAACCTAGTAATTGTTTTCCAAAATGCGACATGTTATGTAAAATCTCTTAAGTGACATACGAGATCCAGTTTGTAAGCGTTTGGGCCGGGTTTAGGATGTTACAAATTGGTATCGAGCCCGGTTCAAAACTCACTCTGGGGTTTTTTGGCTCAAAACATTTTCTAAAGTTGGGTTTTGAAACATGCATATTTATGCAGTCTCATAGCTCAACATGGCACTGCGTCTCCTACCCAAGTCCGCTGTAAGTATTCTGAACCATTGTGTGATATAATATATGTGGGCTTGATGGGCTTTATGGGACGTAGATTAGTTAGATTAGAACTTGATGGACTTTAGGCCTAGCTGAAACAACTCTTAAAATCTCATAAGACTTAACTTCACTAAACAAACCCGTGAACGAGCCGCAAGACTAGGGTGTGGTAACAGGCATACACATGTCTAGGATTGGATCCGAAAGAGCCTGATATTTAAGCAGTCCTAGTGACTCACCTCCTCTTCGCTGGAATCCTACCTGGTGCGTAGTGACTGTTCACCTTAGCCAAGTTAGGGTGTGGCAATAGGCATACGCATGTCTAGGAGTGGATTCAGGGAGAGCTTGGTACTTAAGCAGTCCTAGCGACTCACCTCCTCTTCACTAGAATCCTACCTGGTGCGTGGTGACTATTCACCCTAGTTACGAGGACTTGTTGATGGGCTAAACCTTATAATTAAAACCCGAAAGGGACCAGCCACCCTAGTTTGAAAAAAAGAAAGAAAATTTCTCAAGTTTTGCAAAATTTTCAAAATACGTTTGATTTGTGAAAACTACCAACCAGCCATGAATTTGTAAAATACCTATGTTTTGAAAATTTACCCGAAAATCTCATGTTTATAAGAGTAACCCGGACCATGAAACTAGATTTTTCCCCAAAGTACCCTGTTTGAAAAAAAAACAACAACAACAACATCGAAATATCCCTGGTTAGAAAAAATTCCCAACCTACCCTCGTTTTGTCAAATGACCAAAATACCCCTAATTTGCAAAATTACTAAATTGCCCCGGATTTCAAAATTACCGAAATACCCCCGGATATCAAAATTACTGAAATACCCCCGGATATCAAAATTACCAAAATACCCCCGAATTTTAAAATTACCAAAATACCCTCGAATTGTAAAATTACCAGAATACCCTCACTTCACGAAATCAACAAGGAACTTTATTATGAAAAATTACAAAAATACCCCTGTAGGATGAAATTACGAAAATACCCCTGGGTAGTGAATCAACGAAAACACCTTTACGTGAAGAATGTAAGTGCTTGGATGATTTTTGTATGATGTATGTGTTTTATTTTAGTTAGAGGTTACAAACTTGAGAATGTATTGTGAATGCGAATTCGAAAGAACCACTCTTAAAACTATTATTCATAAGACTGTTAGTGGTTAACTAGTGAAAGAAAACTAATAATCTATAAAATAGCTGAGGAAGTGAAACGGGTCGAGAGACAAGAAAGGGATAAGGATAGGAGTAAGAGTAAGAGAAGTTTTGAGCAGTCAGGAGCATCTGGGAATTATCAGAAAAGGCCTAGGACTAATGGGCCAGCTCGTGCTCCGACGGGTCAGAATCGAGCATGTCCTACATGTGGGAGGACGCATTATGGGGAGTGCAGAATGAAAACTGGTGGATGCTTTAGGTGTGGATCCACAGGACATCTGATTAAGGACTGTCCTCAGATGGATCGGGTACAGCCCGCGGGACGAGGTTCTGATCAGGCTGGGAGAGGTGATCAACAACCACCAAGGGGCCGTGGTCAAGGCAATGGTGGCAATGGCACAGGACATGGTCGTGGAGATGCAGGTTATGCTGAGGCGAGGCGGCCAGCCTTGGTCTGTGTAGCACGTCGCCAAGGGGACGAGGACGCTCTAGATGCTAACAATGGTGCGTACTCTACCATAGTATACTAAGTGTTTCTTTTGGCTTTAGAATTGGAGTGCGCAGCGAAAGCATAATGGTGAGACTTGGGTAGTACGATTAATAGTTAGTTGAAAATTTTGAGGACAAAATTTTTGTAAGGGGGGTAGAACTGTAACATCCTAAATTTACGGGCCTATACATTTAGTGTAGGGATAGGTTTACTATGTTAATTTAATTGATAGGGGTCTAAATTTGGGCTTAGAATTAGGCAAAAAGGCCCAGATTAGAGTGGCATCATTAACAGTTAAAAAGGAACAAGTTTTGGGTCACAGGGAGCCCATGTTTTAGGCCAAATTCGGCACTTTAAATGAAGAGAGGGTGACGCCACACACAAGGAATTAGGGGCCCAAGTATTAAGTTTAATGAGGCCCAAATCTTTTAATTTAAGTGAGTTAAATTTGGCATTAGGGATTAGTAGAGGTGGACGGCTACAAGGCTATAAAATAGGAGATTTTATGTAGATTTTTAAGTGATAATATCATAGATAAAAAGGAGAAAAGTTAGGAGCTTATCTTCAAGGGAAGTGTTAGTCAAAAATCCACCACCTAGAGGAGTGTAAAATTCGGCTACTGCATGGCAAGGAGGGAGCCGAATTTCTCCTCTCTTTTAGCTTGAATTTTAAGGGTGTTTTCAGTTTTTAGCAGTAGGTGCCAAAATATCTATAAATAGGGGGCCAGCTCCTTGATTCTGACACTGAAAACCCTAAATTTCTCTCCCATTGTGCCGAAATTCCCTAGCCTCTCCCTCTCCAATTTCTTTTCTCCAATTTCTTTAAAAGCCTAAACTCTTCTCCACTTTTTCCTTCTTGTGCCGATTTCTCTAGAAAGTCGAAGCATCCATAGTCTTTTCTTCTGTTCATCCTATTTGAGAATTAGTTCTGTACTTCCGGCATTTAAATCTTCCATGGGCATTACCGAATCCTCTCTCTAGTGCTAGCCGAATCTCCTATGCTAAGGTAAGTGTTGATTTTTGATTAGTTCTCATGATCTATTCCCGGTTTTTGAAAGGCAAAAGCCAAAAGCTAATAGTTTAATGGTTTTAATGATGGGCGGTAATTCGGGATTTGAAGGAAGCTTAGTCGACTAGATCTAAAAGCTGAAAATCATAAGTCTCCAATTTCGGGATTTTAAGGTAAGAAGATTTGTTATTCAAATATATAAAATTGGGTAGAACACTAACCATGGCCAAATATAGGAGAGGCCCTAGTTTCGCATCTTTTCGGCTTTTTGAGCAAAGTTGTAGCAAGGGTATCGACATTAGTCAGGTGTGTAATTCTCCACACCATCTAGATCTGTTTGATTAATATATGAAAATAAGTATTACATGTTTTGTTAAATGCCGAAACCCCGGCATATTGACGGGAACCCAAAGAGGGTAAAGCAAATCACCAGGTTAGTAAATGATCTGATTAAATGTTATAAGTATACTGATTTTATGTGATTGCATGGGTTGGGTTTGATGAAAGGAGGAAGTTATATGTTGTAGCGGTTTTTACCGTGATCTCGCTGTAGCGGTTCCTTACCGTGATTCATTGTAGCGCTTCTGTAGTGATTCATTGTAGTGGCTACGGCCATGATCTCATGATGAGCAACCACGATGGCCATCAAGGCGTGTAGCGGTGTGGGTTGATTGTAGAAATCCCCAATGGTGTGAATGGCTGGTACGGGGGCGTGTAGCGGATGGACACCTAGGATATGGGTTGGGCTTTGCATATTATTTTTGTTACTTATATTTTGATTATTCTATTTTATGGGGCTAAAGCCCAAATCTAATGGTGCATGAGGGTTGCACACTGAGTCTCGCGACTCACCCTTTAATTTTAACCATCTCAGGTGACACTTAGGGCATCGGACCGGGCTGGAGAGGAGAGCAAGGTGGCCATGTGATAGAGCTTTGAGAATTCAGCAAAAAGACTTAGTCTATTTTTTTTTATTTTCATTTAATTAATGGGTTCAAATTTCCTTGTAATAAGGCCATGGGCCACTAGACTACCATTTATGTCTTGGGATTTTGTTGGGCTTTTATTACTGGGTTTTAAGTTTTACGTTTTCAATTAAGTTTAGACCTGCATGAAATTTCGATTTTTATTTAAAATCTACCAAGATAATTGGTTACTTAATATTTTATACTTTAATGAATTATTAAGCTTTCGAAATAAAGGTGTAAACTTAGTAATTGTTTTCCAAAATGCGACATGTTATGTAAAATCTCTTAAGTGACATACCAGATCCAGTTGTAGCGTTTGGGCCGGGTTTGGGGTGTTACACAAGGTCATGTCATAGGTCGTGTAACTCTTTGTGACTGTGTGGCATACTTGCACCTAAAATTAAGAAGACACACGAGCATGTAGGGAGGCCGTGTGTGGCACACATCCGTGTGACAGCCCGTGTCCCAACCTGTGTGCACCTTAAATAGCTTCTAAAACAAGCCAAAACACTACTCATTTCTTAGGTGCCAAGCCAAACCAAAATAACATATTTACAAGCCTTCAAAACAGATTCAAACAAACTTAAAACATACCAAAACATTCAACTTATGTGCCTAACTAATGTGCCCTCATTGACACCATAATTCAATTACCAAAACAAATGCATTCAAAGTTAACAAATTCATACATTAAACACTTACCAAACTTTCCATCCATTCCTACCATCCATTCATTCACAAGTAGCATAATTCAAAATGACCAAAACACATATATACAAGTGAAAAAAAAAATCTAGTTAAAACTACATCATCCAAGTATAAGGTGTATCACAAGTATTAAGTATTCAAAACCGTAACCAAGACACCTATTGCATGCCATATAACCTAAAGATAAAATTATCAAAATCTACTGATAGATCTCTGGATAGTGTGATCTTCAAGTTGATTCGATTGCCCGATTCCACAAAATGATATCTATAGAGAAATAAGAAAATTACACAAGTAAGATTCTATAAGCTTAGTAAGTTCAATTGTTAAAACGATAAAAGTTATCGAATAAACATATCATTCACACAATACAGTTAATCAGTAATAATCTTGTCAACTACAACCATTCAACAGGTGAGTCTTTATGTTTATACACATAGTGTATAATCTGATCAATTAAACTAGATCATTCAATGCCAAATCATTTTATACATTCAAAAGATCATGTAGGCATTTATAAGATTAAATAATGACTCATATAACCATTGAAAACCTACCCGATGAACGATATAAACGGATTCGAATACGCGGTTAACCATCTGGAACACACCAAAAAACTCAAACAAACCAAACCAACCAAAAACACATCTGGGCACCAAGTGCCCAGCCCATAGGCTAACATCCCTACAGAACACACCTGGGTGCCATGTGTCAAGCCCAAAGGCTTTACATTTGCCCCCAGTAACACACCAGAATTACTGTAAATATAACACGATAGTCCACAACAAATGTTGGACTTCGGTATATTCAGTGGACAGTAACAAATCCATAATTACCATCTCATCATAAGTTAAACTCATACCAAGCACATTAAAAACCTATTGGCATGCCAATTGTATCCTATCCTACGTCCCTCCGGCTTCAATCATATCATCGTTTAACAACATTTAAACAATTACTTACTTAACTCACGTCAATTTATAACAAACCAATTATACCAAAATATTCAACAACGAATTTCACAATCAATATAACATATCAAATTATAATAAACAAAACCAAATGAACTTACCAGGGCTAAACTGCAATGATAGCAAAAGTTCAAGGAGTAATCAACAACTTAACCTTTTACTCGATTATCTACTTATTCTTGATCTATAAAATAGTTTATTTCAATTTATTAAGTTCAATTTCATTTAATACTCAATTTAGTATATATTTCTTCCTATTTACAACTTTTCACTTTTGCCCCAAACTTTTATACTTTGTTCAATTTGATCCCTAAAGCTAGAACAAGATTATTTTTACAATTAAAATTTATATCCATAGAACTAAATTTACAACTATTCTAAATCAATCCTCATGTGCTGAAATTTCATGAGAATAACATGTCATATTTTCACTATTTTCAATTAAATTCCTAAATTTGAAAATTATACAAAATCACTTAACAAAATATTTCTATTCAACACCCAAGCATCATATTCTACCATTAAAATTCAAAAAACACACCAAATTCATCAATGGAATCTTGCAAAATATTTAACAATTTTACAAATTAACTTCCAGGTTAGCTAGATAGAGCTAAAACAATCCTAAAAACATAAAATTCGTGAAAAACGGATGAAAAATGCCTACCATGCAAGTGACTTAAGCCAAGGCCAAAAGCTTCCCTCAAATTTCCATGGTGTTTCAGTTTCAACAAGGCAAAATAAGGAGGATGACAACTTGATTTTACTTAATTTATTTTTTATTATCTATTTACCATTTTACCCTTTAATAAACATTCAAATTTCACACCAAATCACCTTTTAATCATCCACTATATATAATTACATGGTATGTTTACCATTTAAGTACATTAATTTTCATTTCCATAGCCATTTAGTACTTATAACTAATAGGAACTAACTTTTCAACTTTTACGATTTAGTCCCTTTTAATTAATTAACTACCGTAACATTAAAATTTCTTAACAAAATTTAATATGACACTAATGACCTCATAAATATTAAATAATTAAAATTTACAGACTAACACGGTAGAATTATGCCCCCAAAACAACTGTTTCCGACACCACTGAAAAACGGGTTGTTATAAAAACATATCATTTCCCTTATGCCTTAATGTACTGGCCATTTCCAACTCTAATTTTGGAGTTGAAACTTTTTTCAATCTTCTTTAAACTACTAGCATCTGAGGTCATATGATTAGTACAACCACTATCAATGAGTCAGTGCTTTTTGATGTTGCTATTGGTTGTAAAATAAGAGGTAGTGAACATTAACTCCTCTTGAGCTTGGTTCCCATCAAATGCTTAAGCTTGAGCATTATGCTACTGTGGCTACCCCTTGTTTTTGCACACCCTCTCCATGTGACCAAGTTTTTTGCAGGCTCTACATTGGATGTCTGGCCTGAACCAACAGTATTTCTCCAAGTCAATGTTTTTTTTGCAATAAGAACATGATGGATACTTCTCCTTTCCACTGTCTCTCATTTTCTTTTCTTTACTTTCACCCCAACTCTTATTTCCCTTGTTTCTTGAGGAGCTCGGGCCTTCCTTGCTTCTAGCTTGGAATGCTCCTTTGGAGTGTTCCTCTTGTTTGCTTGCTCTTCTTTGCTTTAGATCATAGAGAGCATTTATCAACTCAAACAAAGAAATTATTGGTAGATCTCTTGAGTCTTCTAAAGAGGAAATCTTATACTCATATTTCTCAAGAAGAGTGGTTATAACCTTCTCTACAATCCTGATGTCACTAATTTGATCTCCAAGCAGCCTTATGTTGTTTACAACAACCATAATTTTGTCGAGATCCTCATTCAACTTATCCCAAGCTTGTTTGGGAGTCTCACAGGCCATGATTCTATTGAAGATCACATATGATACACCATTCCAAAGGCATGACAACCACCTCTCGACATGCTAACAACGAGAGTGAAAAATACTGCAACTAAAGATGTGGAACTAGGCGATGTTCGCAAGTATACGGGTCAGGTCGTAATATAGAAGTTACAATGGAACACGAAAGTATTTCGAGGATCGTACCCAAAGGAGGCTTGATTAAACTAGTAATTAATCCCTACGATAACAAGTCTAAGCAGTAGCGAATTAGAACTATATTCTGATAAATCATACAAATAGGTGAATGAAAATAAAACATGCTAAGAACATTAAATAATGGAAATCAGTGATTATAAATCTCTCAAATATAAAAATAGAAGACTAACTTGCTTCAGTATTCGTAGCTAACTTCTGACTTAGGGTTCGATTCAATCAGCTAGTAGTTAACCTAGTTATTACCTCTCAGCCTTTAGCTAACCTAACTAGTCAACAAGAACTACTTATCTCTCGACCTCATAGTTCAAACCGGGACAGGCTAAGTGTTACTCGATAGACTATTCTCTTGACCTCATCTACCTAATTGACTTTCTAGGGTTTTCAGGCCTAGGGTTTAATTTCTCTCAATCTGAACCAACTGATCCAACCAAAAATCTTAAACAATTATTAACTAGTCCCACATCCGCTCGTTAGTCTCCCTCGAATTTTAGTTACTCATGAATCTAATTAACATAATCTCAAGATTGAATTGGAACATCAATAAAATATCTCAAGACAAAATAGAGAGAAAGGAAAAGAGATTCTAAATATTGATGAAGTCTGGAAATGGAAATCCGTAGAAATGGTTGAGCAATTTACAAACTGAATTTAGGAAACAAAAAACTAAATAAGAACTAAAAAATACTTGAAAGAAAATAAAACCCTAATCTAAGAATTGAAAAACCAAATGGAAGGGAAGAAGTCCTGTAACAGCTTGCCCGACTAAGTCTTCGTAATCGGTTCCTATTTGGCTTGTAGTTGGTAAATAAGGATAGATGAGTAAGTAAAGTGTTTATCTTAGCTAAGTATAGAATTTTTTTGTATGCGACATTTGGCAAACTCTTCGGTTTGGCGGACTCGTTTTTTAAGTATCTGCCCAACCTAAATGCCTTAAGCGAACTCATTAAGTTTGCAATTGTTTATATTTGTTTATTATTTCTAAATGGTGGTTTGGATAGTTAAGTTGAGATCTAGTTAGAATGAAACTAGACTTCTATAGATGATAAGACTTAAATTATGTGAAGTGCACTTGATCACGAGAATCAAGAGTGTTAGTGGAATTATCTGATTTTTCCACTAATCCTTGTCTTCATGCTTAAGTATATAAGGATAGTGGTGGTCTTTTTTAATACCTTTATGTTTTCTTATTCCTTTATTTTCTCTAAAACTCTTTGAAAACCTAAGTTCAAAAAACCTCTTCAGAGTGAAGATTCGCAGTATTCAATTACCTTATACGTTAGTATCGGTTCACTGGTAAATATTGATGAACCCTAGGTTAATGTAACACCCCAAATCCGGCCTAGAAGTTAGGCCCGAATCTGGTGTGTCACATGGAAGTAAAAACCATCTTTGCGATTATTAAAAACTTGCTTGAGAAATACAGCCTCTTTGTTAAAACCAAAAACACTTAAGCAATTGTTAACTACTTGAAAACATAATAATCTTTAAAAACCTTTTCGTTTGCGGAAGCATATTTGAAATAAACAATTTACGAAAATGTGACGTTTATAAATAGAGTTGCAGAAGCATTTTGAAAACGTTGCGGAAACGTAGATAAAATACAAGTATTTTGAGAGGTTGTTTGATAAATCGATAATCGAAACTAATGATCTTACAAAACCGTGACTTTTGAAAATGACGTTGAAAATTCGAAAGAGAATCCAAGTCTTTTGAAAATATCGTTAATAGTTTGAGAGAAAATATTCGTGTTAAAAATATTTGTAAAAGTTTATTTTGAAATCCATTTGTTAATCAATTTTGGAAACCATTGTTTAAGTTTTTAGAAAATTCCCCTTTTTAAACAATTTAAGAAAAATAATAAAAACATCCCAACCAAAAAGCAAAAATAAAAATAGTCCAGAGGCCTTATTACAACATTTAACCCAAAATAGTAAAGTAATAAAATAAACGAGAAAGAAGTCTAAAGTCCAAATAAACCATTTCCAAGTATGGCCTCCTCAAGTCATCCATAACCCAAGTCCATATCATCAAGCATTACCTACAAGGGTTAAGAGAAAGGGGTGAGTTACAAGAACTCAGAGTGTGAAATCCCTTACCGTTATTCATTGGGCGGAACCCAATTAGCAATATTTTGGGCCTAAGCCCATTTACAACAACAATAATGTATCAAATATAATATGCATATGATATACAATTCCCAAACCAAACCTAGTTTTCCATCCGCTACACACCACCCGTACCAACCAAAGACACTGTGTGGGGAGCTTTAGTCACCCACCCCGCCAACACACCAAGCGTAGGCATTAAGCCATTTATATCAGATTTGTGGACAAGCCACCAGATTAACGGAATTTACATGGCATTGCCATTTTTCAGATTTGTGATAGAGCCACGGTTATGTAGCGAGCTACGAACTTCTCTTCATCATTATCCCATCCCATGCAAATCATGTATATAATGCATAGCCATTCACAACAATTTATTCAGATATTTATTACAAAATTATGGCCCATTACTGACAATTAATCAAAAGGCTCATTAAGCAAAATATTAGATTTGGCCCATTTAGCAAAATATCGAGTTGGCCCATATAGCAAAATATCGATTGGCCCATATAGCAAAATATCAGTTGGCCCATTTATCAAAATATCAGATTGGCCCATATAGCAAAATATCAGATTGGCCCATTTATCAAAATATCAGATTGGCCCATATAGCAAAATATCAGATCGGCCCATTTATCAAAATATCAGATTGGCCCATTTATCAAAATATCAGATTGGCCTATTTATCAAAATATCGGATTGGCCCATTTATCAAAATATCAGATTGGCCCATATAACAATTTCGTAATTCGGCCCTTTAGGGGCATTTTTGTAATTTCGATAATTTACCCACTAAGGGTAATTCGGTAATTTCGCAACCTAAGGGTATTTTGGAAATTTCGCAACCTAGACTTAACTACTAATGTGGAGCATAGAAATCGAAACTGTCCATCTGCATCGTACTAACTAAATTGACTATAACTTGAGTTAAAAATCTCGAAATCTAAATCCATAAATTTTCCTTGAAACTAGACTCATATTTCTTATTATTACTATTTTTCCAGAATTTTTGGCTTAACCATTTAGTACAGTTTATTCCTTGAAGTTTCCCTTGTTTCACTGACCAACGATTCTGACCTCTCTTACCCAAAATTAAAATATCTCACTGTACAGTTTTCATATGTTGCTCCCACTTGTTTCTATTGAAAATAGACTTACTAATTAATCTTTAAATATAAATTATAACTTATAATTCACTTTGTACAATTTTATACGATTTTTCCAAGAAAGATCAGGGAACCACAAAGTCATTCAGAACCAGTCTCACTCAAATTAACATATCTCAGAATATAAAAATCCTTTTCCTTCTCCGTTTCTTTCATATTAAAATAGACACAGTAAGATTTAATTCGATATCTTATTCACTTTCTAATTTTCTTTCTCCTATTTTTCGTGATCTTCCAAAAATATGTCACTACTTCTAACCGAAACTTTTTTATTACAAAATACGATTACCACTGCGATCATACGCATGCCCGAGCGATCACGGATGCCGGTTTTTGGTTTTCTTCGATATTTTGACCAAATCACAGAACATATCATACAAAATTTCAGAGAGATGTGAGATTACACACCATATCAAACATGTATTCGGAAGGTACGGGATTACACAACTGATTTTGATTTCCTAAAGAACCACTCATCGATGACCTAGAACAATACCAACCAAAAGTTAGCCTCGGATTTCCAAAAGATTTCATATCACTTACACTTGAATCACTTACCACTATGTCCGAAGGTAGAATATATCGAGTGATTTCGTCCCTAAAACATAATCGATTAGTCACAACCACTATTATCCTTTAAACGAATAAAGAACGATTTCCAATAATCCATGAAGAACTCCTTACCTTATCGATATTGGATCCAATTTCCACCGTTTGACTTAGGGCTAGAATGATACACAGCCACCCACTTAGAACACTACAAAAAAGAGGGTGATTACAATATGAAGGAATGGAAGATAACACCATTTCGGTTAAGATCAAGATTTACAACCGAATAGTGATAAATACCTATTCGGCTAGAAAGAAAAGAATATGAACATAGAAAAGAATTCACTTACTGATTCAATCAAAGAAAAGAGTGTCAACCCACTTGAGAAAATGATAAAGAAGAGATGAATGAACAAATTTTGGTCTCAATGGTTTTGGTACATTCGGCAACAAGAAGAAAGAAAACAAGAGAATATGTTCTTTAGTGGCTTGTAATTTCGGCACAAGGTAGAAAGAAATTTGGAGAATACCAAATAGTGCAAAGAGAAAGGTTTTGGCCTAACAAGCACCAAAAATTCAATCAAAAGGCAAAGGAGAATTCGGCTATCAAGGAAGGTGGAAAGAAAATGAGTATGTGACCAAACAAAAGAGAGAAACAATGCACTATTGTGCTAATATGTTTCGGCAAGGAGGGTTGCAAATTGGAAGAAATGACACAAAGTTGCCAAAGGGAATTTTTGCCAAAACACTACTAAGTCTTTACCAAAAGCCAACTAAAAATTCAGCTACCTATTCTCCCCAAAACCGTCCCACATGCATCCCCTAGGATAAGAGTTTGGCCACCCAAGCTTTCCAAAAGATCACCCACGAAATAAGCCTCATGTCCCCCTTTCTTTCCTATTTCCCTTGACTCCTTTCCCCAACTTCAACCTTGCCTTATTCATATAGCCACCTTACCAAAATAATGAAGTCAACCTTGCCATGAATGCCTCTTGGCCGACACTTAAGGAAAGGGTGCAAAAATATAAGTCAAAATTTGCACACAAAGTGATTCGAACCTCTTCCCTCAAGGTACTACATGTGGCGCCATAACCCTTTTACCAATTGCTCATTTATGCTAGCAATTTACTCTTTTATTTCCATAAGCCTTAATGCCACTTACTATCTCTCCTTAATAGGCTTAAACAAAAAATTTTACTAAGGCCCAACTTGAACCCGGAACTTCATAGAAACCTCGTAACTTTCCAAAATTACCTTCTTAATAAGTCCAACTTGAAATAATGTCGTTCTCTTATTCTCAAAATTTTAAAACGCTTCTACGCTTAAGGCCCATTGGGCCCAATCCTACTAGGCCCAATTTCGGGATGTTACAGTTACTCTCTAAGTCATTTACATGTTTCTCGTTCTGCATGCATAGATAATAGCATAGGGTGGGAGGAAGGAAACTTCATGATTTTGGACTAAGTGTTATTAGTTCTTTCATGCATGGTCAGATTTGATAGATTGATGATTTGATATGTTTAATTATCTTCATTTTAGCTCAAAAAGATAACGAAGGTCCAAGCGATAAAGGTAAAGGACCTGCTTTATAAATTGTGCTAGAGTTTCTGGTGAGTTCCTTCTTGTAACACCCCTTACCCGTATTCGACACTGGAATAGGATACGAGGCATTACCGAAACACATACACTTGTAAACGTATTAAACCGAGTCATAGAATTTCATCCAAATTAAATATTTTCAAATTTTTATCTTTGAGCCCCTAAATAGGGCATACGAGGCCCAATACATACTTTGGAAGTGGTCTGGGACTAAACTGAGAACTTTGGAAAACATTAGAAAATTTCTTGAAAAACAGGGGCACACACCCGTGTCCAAGGCCATGTCCTTCACACAGCCAAGATACACGCCCGTGTGTTAGGTCGTGTGGCATTTTGAACTTCTGAAAATCAAGTGCAGACTTCACACACCCTGGGCACATGGCCGTGTGGCTGCCCGTGTGGCCACAAGTAAGGCTATTTACCAAGCGCTTTGCCACCCCAAAACACTTATACATTTATACAAATTTATCATCACACATCCTAGTATTATTAAGCATTCAAACATCCACACTAAGACATCCACATACCATTTATAAACCACATTCATCATGCATAATCACACACACACTTAACCATTCACATGCAAGCATACACATCCTTGAAATGCATCATCATAGACTTATAACATAACAAATATTGGCCACATTAAATGGCATTATACAACAATAACCATCAAATAGCATAGGCCAACATTCTAGGCCAACTCATAATAACATATACACATAATCAAGTCCCTATTGATCGTATACGTCAGAGTCTTAAAAATTTATATAAAGAATGATCGAGCCTGGAAACTAACTATGACGACGATTGAGGCAAGTGCACCTATCGAACAGTAGTATAGCTTAGTGGCAAGACCGGATTGTCGAACCTAAGGGAACCAGAAGTAATAATACTGACTCTTTTTCTATTATTTAGCCTAAGAAACAAGGGAATTTGTTGTTTAATCTAAAATTAACTAACTACTAAGCTAAAGACGCTAAGACAAAGAGAATTAATTTGGGAAAACACTCGTGAGAAAAACCAATTGATTAAGACGATACCCAAGGAAGAATCCACCTAAACTTCACTTGTTATCTAACTCTGAACCAGACGATTTATTCACTTGACTTGATCTATAGGATTCCCTAAAGTATATTAATCCCTCTCTCGAGGCGACCAACGTCTAACCCTAGGTTGATTAATTAAAATTTCTTTCTAATTAAAACCCCTAGAATTGCATTAACTCGATCTATGGACTCCCATATTAGGTTTCACCCTAATCTGGCAAAATTTCGTCACCCTATGTCTAGGCGCGCGAGCAACTCCGCTTAATTATGCTAGATCTACTCTTAGGCATGGACTTTTGCTCCACCACCTAAGCACATCAGTACTTGGATCAATATCCTGGAATATCAAAGCAAGAATTAAGAACACATAATTAAGAACAAATCAAGTATTTATCATATAGTTCAGCAAACGATAACAAGATTCATCTTAAGTTTCATCGCCCTTAGGTATCTGAGGGTTTAGTTCATAATTATGAAAAATACATCTCAGAAGAAAAGATAAAACAAAACATAAGAAAAACCCTAAAACCCCCTGAAGGAATTAAAGAGAAGATCCTCCGTCTTGAGTATGACTCCGGCTTCCTGAGATGAATCAATTGGCTTTCTTCGAGTAAATTCCACAATTCTGACCTCTCTAGCTCGGCTCCTTGGCCTAGCTGGACGCCCCGACAGAGGGCTTTTTTCGAACTCCCCCTTTTAGGTCATACTTAGGGTGTTTATATAGACTTTGGAATGTGTTTCTTCGCCTCTAAGTATCCTAATTTGAGTGAAATTCCTCTTTTTCATGGCAGGGACACGCCCTTGGAACACGCCCGTGTGAATCGTGGCTAGGCCGTGTTCGAGTCTATCAATGAGGCACGACCATGTGGATTTGGCCCAGGCCGTGTCGATTCCTTTCTTTGGCCCATTTGGTCCGTTTTAAGCCCGTTTTCCTGTTCTTTTCATCCTCCTATGCTCTCCTGAGTATAAAACATAAAATTAAAGGATTAAGAGCACCAACTTACATAATTCAAGGGATAAATCATTCAAAAGTATGCTAAATGTGGGCTTTAAAATATGTTACTATTACGGTTTATCAAATACCCCCACACTTAAGCTTTTGCTTGTCCTCAAGCAAAATTCTCAACTCACAATTAAAATAGAATTTCCTCAATTCATAACCTTCATCAACAATGTTTCATCATAATTCAAAGATAATTCATACATGGATAATTCAACTCAAAGAGTCCTAAAGATTCAAACAATCTAAGTCATAGTATTTATAGTACGAAAAATAGGTGTTTCCCCTCCTCTAAATAATTACCTCTAATTCAAAATCGACAAGGGTTGACATCCTCACTGAAGATTCACTCAAATCACTCGAAGTGTTTAAGGTTAAAAAATAAGCACTCAAGAGTCAAACATGAAAAGTTAATCCCATAGGCTTGCATGAAATTCAAATCTCCACCACTGTAAAATGATATGATACACAAATCAAAAGGTCTTTTATGGGTTGCAACAGGGCTTGGGTTAAAGGTGTGGATAAAGGCTGAATTAGAAAGTTAGTATTGAGACTGAGTTGACAAATTACCTAACTAGAAAGTTGTACTAATACTGAATAATTACATCACGGAAACTTGATACTAATAACATGAGCTTCTTCTAAAGATAATGAAATTAACAGTTTAAGCTCAAATAACATAGAACTAATAATGAATATACTTCATTTTTTTTAAGAACAAATCAAGTAATAATAAGATAGAATTTAACAACTGATAAAGAAAATAGATAAGTAATCGATCAAATCAAATCTCGATATAGGGGTAGTCAAGAAGAATGGTGATAACGAATACAAAGGGTTTTGGGTTAATATTAGTGGGTGAGTTAATAAAAAGGGTTGTTAGGATCAAAGGGGTTCACTAGGGGTTAATTGTGAAGGTAGGCTTTTTTTGGAGTAAGTGGGTTAAATCCTAGGTGCCTTTATCATCTTAGTATATCAAATCAAAGATGTGGTCTCGACACGTATAATCGAAGCAAGTTCTAGAATAACAAATCAATGTTGACACACTCATAATCAATAAAGTGAGCATGAAAAAGAATATATGCTCTAAAAGGCTCAAAATCTCACAAAAATTATGGCCTTTTGACATCAACCTTGTAAATTTTAAATTTCAAGGTAATAACTAGATTCAGGTAGACAACCTAAAAAAAATTTAATTACGGAAAATAGACTTATCATGCTTGATTCTCTATTATCTTAAAGTTTAATCATCAATGCACAATTAACTATGACTTAATCTAAAACATATCAATAAAAATCATAAATCAAAGGAAATTTCATTCTAATTAGTAATATGAGAAAATTACTCAAGACAAAGATATAATTCAGGGATTTGAGAATAATGCAAAAAGTTAGGCACTTTTAAGATTCACCCCCCCCCCCACACTTAAGATGTACATTGCCCTCAATGTACGAAGATAGATAAAAACATTATAGTAAGAAGATCAAAAGATAGGGATAGAAGTGAAACTTCCTGAATTTTGGATGGATTCCTTGATAGTGAGGCTTGTGGTTATTTGATTTGGAGGTGAAAGATGCAGTGCGAAGCAAGTTAGAGGAGGCGTCTTTGGTGGTAGTGTGGTGGCCGCCAACAATTTCTACGCTAGATGAAGAAATTGGGTAACTCGTGAAGAATTAGCCAGGAAATAATAAGGATAATTCAAATTATACTAATTATATATTTAAAGGAAAGAAAAATAAAAGGAAAGAATGTAAAAAGTGAAATAAAACAAAAAGAAAAGATTTAATGGACTGAAAAGTCCTTATTGTTGGATAGTTCGCGAGGTGGGTGTCACGATGAAATGTGAAGGTGCTGTCATATCTAGTGGAGGTTGGTGCTGTTCGTTAACAGCCCCTTGAACCTAAATTAAAGAAATCAAAATGTAGTAATATAAATTTAAAGATGAGAAGGATAAAAAAAAGAAATTAAAAGCTAAAATAAGAGAAAAAGAAAAATATAAATGGACTCAAAGGTCCCACGGGCGTGTCGTACGCCCGTGTAGATTTTTTAGTTTTGACCATAGCTGAATCGCATGGCCGTGGCGTTTTATCACAGCCCATGTTTTGGGATAAGTTTTGTCCTGTTTCCACACGGCCACGGCCACGCCCGTGTGCAAGGCCGTGTGGTAGGGAAACCTGCGCTTAAAAATTTGGTTAGTTTTTAGTTAGATGCTAAAATTTGAAAATATGGAAGTTAGTGGGGTTAGTGCTCAGGTTGCCTCCCGAGAAGCGCTCGTTTAAAGTCTTGAGCTAGACTACCTCTTATTCGCATAATCATGGTGGTCTGAGGAGGTGAAAATCCTTTCTCATGCTATCAATTCGGTTATTGATATATAGTTTAAGTCGAGTAGTGTTTACCTTAAAAGTGCTGAATTTAGGATTAGTTACCTCGACTATTCCATTTGGGAAGATTTTGAGTACCTGATATTCTATCTTAAGCTCGGTTGTCCCATAGTTAAGTTTGTCGTAGAGTTGCCTCATTTTTGTTTCGTGTGTTTTTAGTTCCTCTTTGAAGTGTGTCTTCCACTTGTCTACTTCATCGATCTGAAGCCTTCGTTCCTCATGAATTTCTTCTTTATCGACACGAGGTCTAGGATCTGGCTCGGTTGTGTAGTTTCGTGGTGTTCCTGTACAGAAGGTTGAATCAAATGATTATTAATAGAATTTATGTTTTTACCTTGATTACTCGATGTCCTAGCCGAGTCAAGAGCGTGAAGAGTGACCGTTTCGTCGCCTACACGAAGTGTGAGTTCACCGAATTGTTCCTCTATGTGGTCTTTCATCATTGCATCGGGATATGGCACACGAGGTTGGTACTCTATAATTGCTGGTTTTGGTGTATCATGGCTCACCTCAACCTTACCTTTATCTGCCACGTTTTCTTGCCTTGGTTCTGGTTCATTTAACCCTTGTGGTTGTTCTGCTATGATCTTAGCAAGTTGTCTTAACTGGTTCTCGATCCCTTGAATCGATGCTTGCTAATTTTTAAGTATTGTCTCGTTGTTTTGAAAATGGGTTTCTGACACTGCGATAAATTTCGTTAGCATCTCCTCAAGGTTCGGTTTCTTTTCCTGCTGGTGAGGTGGTTGTTGAAAACCTGGAGGAAGTTGCGGGCTTTGATTACATTGACCACCTCATGAGAAATTGGGATGGTACCTCCAACCTGCATTATAAGTGTCACTATAAAGATTATTTTGAAGACTAGAATAGTTACCCATATAGTTGACTTGTTCGTTCTCTGTGCTAGGGTTGTAGGATAGATATTCTATGTTGTTCACCCCTCCTCCATTTGTGTAGTACTGTATTACCAGATGTACCTGCATAGAACCATACAAACCATCAATTTTTTTATTTAAAAACTCTACCTGGTTTGATAGCATGGTTACTGCGTCGAGGTTGAAGACACTGGTGGCTTCTGTTGGCTTTGTCCTCATGAATTGCCACTGATAGTTATTCAGTGCCATCTCCTTTATTAACTAAAATTACCTATCAAAAGCAAATAAAAGAAAAATTAGAAAAGTAAAATTGCGATAAAAAGGCTAAAGTAATAAAAATTGAGCGTTCTTAATATTTTAGTTCCCCGGTAACGGCGCCAAAAACTTGATCATATACGTCAGAGTCTTAAAATTTTATATAAAGAATGATCGAGCCTGGAAACTAACTGTGACGACGATTGAGGCAAGTGCACCTATCGAACAGTAGTATAGCTTAGTGGCAAGACCGGATTGTCAAACCCAAAGGAACCAGAAGTACTAATACTGACTCTTTTTCTATTATTTAGCCTAAGAAACAAGGGAATTTGTTATTTAATCTAAAATTAACTAACTACTAAGCTAAAGACGCTAAGACAAAGAGAATGAATTTGGGAAAACACTCCTGAGAAAAACCAATTGATTAAGACGATACCCAAGGAAGAATCCACCTAGGCTTCACTTGTTATCTAACTCTGAACTAGACGATTTATTCACTTGACTTGATCCGTAAGACTCCCTAATGTATATTAAACCCTCTCTCGAAGCGAATAACGTCTAACCCTAGGTTGATTAATTGAAATCTCTTTCTAATTAAAACCCCTAGAATTGCATTAACTCGATCTATTGACTCCCATATTAGGTTTGACCCTCATCGGGAAAAATCTCGTCACCCTATCTCTAGGCGCGTGATCAACTCCGCTTAATTATGCTAGATCTACTCTTAAGCAGGGACTTTTGCTCCTCCACCTAAGCACATCAAACTTGAATAGGGTACGAGGCATTACCGAAACACATACACTTGTAAACGTATTAAACCGAGTCATAAAATTTCATCCAAATTAAATATTTTCAAATTTTTATCTTTGAGCCCCTAAATAGGGCATACGAGGCCCAATACATACTTTGGAAGTGGTCTGGGACTAAACTGAGAACTTTGGGAAACATTAGAAAATTTCTTGAAAAACAGGGGCACACACCCGTGTCCAAGGCCATGTCCTTCACACAGCCGAAATACACGCCCGTGTGTTAGGCCGTGTGGCATTTCGAACTTCTGAAAATCAAGTGCAAACTTCACACACCCTGGGCACATGGCCGTGTGGCTGCCCGTGTGGCCACAAGTAAGGCTATTTACCAAGCCCTTTGCCACCCCAAAACACTTATACATTTATACAAATTTATCATCACACATCCTAGTATTATTAAGCATTCAAACATCCAGACTAAGACATCCACATACCATTTACAAACCACATTCATCATGCATAATCACACACACACACACACTTAACCATTCACATGCAAGCATACACATCCTTGAAATACATCATCATAGACTTATAACATAACAAATATTGGCCACATTAAATGGCATTATACAACAATAACCATCAAATAGCATAGGCCAACATTCTAGGCCAACTCATAATAACATATACACATAATCAAGTCCCTATTGATCGTATACGTCAGAGTCTTAAAAATTTATATAAAGAATGATCGAGCCTGGAAACTAACTGTGACGACGATTGAGGCAAGTTCACCTATCGAACAGTAGTATAGCTTAGTGGCAAGACCGGATTGTCGAACCCAAGGGAACCAGAAGTACTAATACTGACTCTTTTTCTATTATTTAGCCTAAGAAACAAGGGAATTTGTTGTTTAATCTAAAATTAACTAACTACTAAGCTAAAGACGCAAAGACAAAGAGAATGAATTTGGGAAAACACTCGTGAGAAAAACCAATTGATTAAGACGATACCCAAGGAAGAATCCACCTAAACTTCACTTGTTATCTAACTCTGAACCAGACGATTTATTCACTTGACTTGATCCGTAGGATTCCCTAAAGTATATTAATCCCTCTCTCAAGGCGACCAACGTCTAACCCTAGGTTGATTAATTGAAATCTCTTTCTAATTAAAACCCCTAGAATTGCATTAACTCGATCTATGGACTCCCATATTAGGTTTCACCCTAATCCGGCAAAATTTCGTCACCCTATGTCTAGGCGCGCGAGCAACTCCGCTTAATTATGCTAGATCTACTCTTAGGCATGGACTTTTGCTCCACCACCTAAGCACATCAGTACTTGAATCAATATCCTGGAATATCAAAGCAAGAATTAAGAACGCATAATTAAGAACAAATCAAGTATTTATCATATAGTTCAGCAAACGATAAAAAGATTCATCTTAGGTTTCATCGCCCTCAGGTATCTGAGGGTTTAGTTCATAATTATGAAAGAATACATCTCAGAAGAAAAGATAAAAAAAAACATAAGAAAAACCCTAAAACCCCCTAAAGGAATTAAAGAGAAGATCCTTCGTCTTGAGTATGACTCCAGCTTCTTGAGATGAATCAACTGGCTTTCTTCGAGTAAATTCCACAATTTTGACCTCTCTGGCTCAGCTCATTAGCCTAACTGGACGCCCCGACAGAGAGCTTCTGTCAAACTCCCCCTTTTAGGTCATACTTAGGGTGTTTATATAGACTTTGGAATGTGTTTCTTCGCCTCTAAGTATCCTAATTTGAGTGAAATTTCTCTTTGTCACGGCAGGGACACGCCCTTGGCACACGTCCGTGTGAATCGTGGCCAGGCCGTGTTCTAGTCTATCAATGAGGCACGGTCGTGTGGATTTGGCCCAGGCCGTGTCGATTCCTTTCTTTGGCCCATTGTGTCCGTTTTAAGCCTGTTTTCCATTCTTTTCATCCTCCTATGCTCTCCTGAGTATAAAACATAAAATTAAAGGATTAAGAGCACCAAATTACATAATTCAAGGGATAAATCATCCAAAACTATGCTAAATGTGGGCTTTAAAATATGTTACTATTACGGTTTATCACCTATACATGCCATAGACTTAAAAATACTTGAAGATTGTTGATACAATACCAATCAATAACTTGTTAGTGTGATAGAATCTCCGACGACCTCCAACTCGAGCTAGCATCTGTGACACTATAGGAAAAAGGAAAGGAAGGGGAGTAAGCATTATAGCTTAGTAAGTAGGTATGTAAATAATAAGTGATTTATTAACAGGATTTTATAAATCTTCACAATATGTTCTCAAGATAATACAATCATAATTGCAAATAGTTCCACTATTTATTCATGTTCATCTCAAGCTGTCTACTCGAGTCACAGTTACTTAATTATTTATATCTTGAACTACGAAACTCCAAATTAAGATCTGCTAATTTTTTCTGAAATTAGACTTACAAATATTATTACCATAAAATTTTCAGAATTTTTGGTTTAGCTAATAAGTACAGTTTATTCATTAAAGTCACCCCTGTTCCACTGTCCGATAGTTCTGACCCCTCTTCACTAAAAATTAATTATCTTCTCATACAAAATTCGGATGATGTTCCTGTTTCTTTATATTGAAGGCAGAATTATTATAAATTTAAGCATATAAATTATAAACCATAATTATTTTTATTCATTTTTTAGTGATTTTCCAAAGTCGGAACAGGGGATTCCTAAATCATTCTGACCCTTTCTCACAAAAATTCAAATATCTCAAAATATGAAATTCTTTTGCTTACACCATTTCTTTTATGCAAAAATAGACCCAATAAGATTTAATTTAATATTTTATCCAACCTCTAGTTTGATTTCCACAATTTTTGGTTATTTTTCCAAGTGATACAACTGCTGTTGTCCAAACTATTTTATTTCTAATTTTACTCTATCATGTCTTCTTTGTATCAATTCTCATTTACACACATATAACACTAAAGTATATCCATAGTTAGCCATGCCAATAGTTAGTCATCATCAAATATTTACAAGTCTTCATTGTAACACTTACTCCATATCAACCTTACCAAAGTTCGATCACATATCGAGCACATTGCTCATGAATATATATACACATGTACCTGCACTTGTTCATCAAACAATCACATTCAATTACACTTAGCCATTTTCCCGTTGAACACATCGGAATATTATTGGATACATCGGAAGTTTGCACATAAGTGTCACACTTGTAGCCAAAGCTACTTCACATCACTTTTGACATAGAGGCTCGTTCTCGAGCTATTAACTTTCACTTGTCCGCTTCGACAAAAGTATGTCGGTCATTCGTTACTACTACGGTGCTACTCACACAAGCCGTCGTGTATCTCAGAACACATGCCGGTATACCCAGCCATTGGTAGAACTTAAGACCAGCACCTGGATTCACTTAGTCACAATTTCACATAGATTTCACATAGGTCCCTAGTGACATGTCACTTGTATCCTATTCTATTCCTAAGGTTCAACCGAGAAATTTCACACATTTCGATACTTTGTCAATTTCGTTCAATATTCAGCCACATCTCATAAAATATATCAAAACATAAAAATGTAAGTAAAAACGATGCATTATTTACATACAAACTTACCTCGGTAGCACAATCGGTTTAAAGGACTTATTCGTCATATTCTTTGTTTTTCTCTCGTTCTAAGTCTGAATCTCGTTTTCCTTGATCTATAACAACACATTTAACTCATTTATTCATCCTGCTACTCAAATTAGCCTAAATTCACATTTTGGAAAAATTACATTTTTGCCCTTAAACTTTGTCATATTTACACTTTTGCCCCTAGGCTCGTAAAATGATTTTCATTCAATTTCTTTTTACGTTAAGCCTAGACAAACCATTTTCAAAACTATAGCAGTTCACAATTTTCATTTATTCACACACTTACACACATTTTACAACTTTTTACAAACTAGTCCTTTTTGATAATTTCACCGAAAATCACTTAGTAAAAGTCGTTTATTACACACCGAGCATTCATATTCTACCATTAAACATCAAAACACAAGCATTTATCATATGGGTAAATTTTCAAACATCAACCCTAGCTCAAATAAATGGTAGAAATAGAGAGATCGTTTTACGAGGATTTCAAAAACGTAAAAATCATTAAAAATGGGGCTAGAACGGACTTACAATCGAGCTTGGAAGCTTGAAAAACCCTAGCCATGGTTTCTTCATGCAACATTCGGCCATAGCTTGAAGATGGATGCAATTTTGCTTTAATTTTGGCTTTTTTAATTATTTTAATTACTAAATGACAAAAATGCCCCTAACTTAAAAATATCCTATTTCACTTATCTCATGTCCATTTTTGTCCAACAATTTAACCAATGGTCTAATTACCATTTAAGGACCTCCAATTTAAAGCTTCATAACAATTGGACACTTCTAACATGTGGAACTCAACTTTTGCACTATTAACAATTTAGTCCTTTTGACTAAATTGAGCGCCCAAACGTCGAAATTTTTGAACAAAATTTTCACGAAATCTTTACGTGAAATTGTAGACCATAAAAATATAATAAAAATAAGATTTTCCTCGTCGGATTTGTGGCCCCGAAATCACTGTTTTGACTAGGCCCAAAATCATGCTGTTACAACTCTCCCCCTTAGGGTCTTTCGTCCCCGAAAATCTTACCAGAAGAAATTGCTTTCAACTCTCATGAGTCACTTCCACTAATTTCTCAGAATCACAAATAAAGTCAACCTCGTATCTCTTTCTAGTCACCTTTGAACTTTAACACCTCGTGTCGGAGCATATCGTCAAAGTTTTGAATTACTCTCTCAGACTTACCACCGATTTACAGGTGTATTACCGTGCCAAGATGCAATTTCGTATTCAGAGTTTCCTGTAGCTCTTTCCATAATTGGGATTTAGCCCTCGGATCTCAATCTGAAATAATTGAGATTGATACTTTGCATAATCGAATAATCCCAGAAACATCTTACTCGGCTGGTTTGTTAAACAAGAAATCTTTACACGAACGATCAATCACAATCCGATAACATCTGTGACTATATCTGTTTTCCCAGAGATTAATCAATAACTACTCGCGATCTTTCAATAGCTCAAGTCTTTAACACTATCTTAACTTCAGATCTTTCTATGACATTCGATACTTTAATTCTTGAAATCAGGGAACATGTGACATTAACCGTATGAAAACATGAACCATCACTTTACATTCTAGTAATAAAACACATTCCAATCCGTTCAGTAGTACATCACTGAAAAATCATGAATTCATTACTCAATTCAAACTGAACTCAAAACCAGAGGTTCGGTTAATAGTATCTTCAACTGTTTTCAACTATGCTAACATGCACAGACCATCCGAATTTTTGTAAATGTGATAACCATATCATTCAGAACAGCTTTAACTCATAATAACATCATCAGATTTAAACAAATCTAATAGGTGTACCTCGGTATCATACTTTCTAGAATATCAATCCTTCATTCAGACTGTCCATCGATATACTCATGAATGCACAAAATTTATTACCATAACTGAGGATGCTTTAACTACATGTAAATCAAATCACATTTCAACTGACCAATTCACTTTGATAAGAACAACTAAGTCGATTTCGATTATCAAATAATAACATAAAAAAATGCTCATTTCTTCATGTTGTTAGGACAGTTCAAACATACAATCTTTCATAATTCTTTCAACATGCCAATCACAGATATTTACTAACTGTATTAACTCAGACAAAACATAACATCTTGCTTGAACTCACTGATAACAATCAAATTATCCGAGGGAAGAAAATCAGTATACAATTTGAACTTGACTATCATAATCCACACTTTTGCCAATATCGACTTCAAAGATAAACCATACTTGATAAATTAAACAATAAGGATGATAAGAAAACTGAGATGATGAAATTCGAGATACAAGACCATACTGAATGTCCGAGAACACCACTCATATGAAATAATAGAGATCCTGACGATTCCTCAGAGAAAACCAGAAGAAAAAGAAATACTGTTCATACATTCCGAAGTCAATTGTAACATAGATAATAATTTTTCCATATAAATGTAAACAGGACAACAGCCAAAAGAAACAGAAGAGCAGTTTCATATTAATTCACTATCAACTTTTTATCTCAGACGTAACGGAATAGAATACTAATAGAAGATAGTGGAATGCCGATCATAGATCAACCAGACCAACGATACTTTCATCAGAAAATGAGAAATTACAAATGCCTCTGAGAATATATAAACACATAGAATACCCAAAAGAGATAGTCGTAAATTGCTCAACTATAACTGTCACACTCAAACATCTTTACATTTCAAACATTATTCTTCTGACTAATTCTGTCATCACTAATCTCATAATATTTCATTCATTAACAAAATCAACTTAGAAGAATTCCCAGTAAATACAATCTTTAGAAATCATACCTGAATGAGTCGATTTAACCGAAATTAACTCCTTCTCTAGCTGTGGCTTTGTGCATTCCAAATAATCTTTAGAATAATCTGATATCTCTCTCATAACCGTATTTTCTCACTAAATCATTCCCATCTCTAATCACATCATTAATTATTCCACCACTGAACTCTTTAGTTTCCCCACTTGTGAGCTTATTCAATATAAATCTCGTGAACTTCGTCATATGACAATATACCAGTAAGGGGGTGAAGATTGCAAAGCCTTTAAAGTTTTGACTCTCATACACACACACATACAATATAGCATTTAATACCAACACAATATCATGTACTTTGATTACACATCTCTAGGTTTCTACTAATCATGAACACATTTTCAAATATCTTAGTGACACACTCAGCATTATCACATATAAATATCAACCAATCGTAATAAGCTCATCTCAAAATAAATTTTTCATGTTATTCACTGCAAAAAGTCACTCGGATTTATCGAAATGCAATGATCAATCGAAATGATAACATTTTATCCATATTCCTCAACTTATGGTTAATCCATTGTATCCATTAAAACATACATATCATCGCAAATCATAGAGAATCAATTCAGGCAAATCAATATATTCACGAAGTTACACGAACTTACTTAACCTCTTTCAGCATTATCAATGGTAGCTCGGTTGGAAAGTATCCCTGCTTTAACCAAAACAAATCTCATCGGAGTCAAAAAGATATCACACTATCACAGTTCACTTATGGCATGTATAGCTAGACTCGCATACGCTACATTAGTCCGAGAATCGACTAAACCATAGCTCTGATACCACAAAATGTAACACCCCTTACCCGTATTCAACGCCGGAATAGGGTACGAGGCATTACTGGAACACATACATTTGTAAACATTTTAAACCGAGTAATAAAATTTCATCCAAATTAAATATTTTCAAATTTTTATCTTTGAGTCCCTAAATAGAGCCTACGAGGCCCAATACATACTTTGGAAGTGGTCCGGGACTAAACTGAGAACTTTGGAAAACAATAGAAAATTTCTTGAAAAATAGGGGCACACGCCCGTGTCCAAGGCCATGTCCTTCACACAGCCGAGATAAACGCCCGTGTGTTAGGCGGAGTGGCCTTCCGAATTTCTAAAAATCAAGTGCAGACTTCACACACCCTAGGCACGTGGCCGTGTGGCTGCCCGTGTGGCCATAAGTAAGGCTATTTACCAAGCCCTTTTCCACCCCAAAACACATATACATTTATTCAAATTTATCATCACACAACATAGTATTATTAAGCATTCAAACTGAAACACCCCAGACACGGCCCACGAGCCTGAACCGAATCTGGTATGTTCCTTAAGTAAACCCGTTTCAAATTCTTTTGTTCCTTAGGAAAAACTTGTGCGATTTTAAAAAACTATTATTTTGGGTTGGGCATGAGTTAAAAACCCATTGATCTTATTTTAAAGTCCAATTAATTAAGATAAAAAAATAATTAGGGTTTATCTTTAATTTACTTAACTTTAATTGAAAATAATTCGTAACGTAGTAATTAAAAATAAAAGTAAAGAAATGTAACTTATGGCCTTATTACATCAAGTAAAATCCCAAAATAAAATTAAAATACTTAAATAAATTTAAATATACATATTGAATAAAACTTCAAGCTGAGCATGGCCATCCCTAAGCTTCCGCTAACCCGGTCCATTATTGATCGTCACCAAAAAAAATAGTCCCACAACGGGTGAGTCAACAGACTCAATGTGTACACAACACTAAAATTCAATAGATCAGGCATACATTTTTCATATCCACTACTTATTCATATAACAGATAAAAATGATGATGCAACCCAAACCCAAACCTAGGTGCTATCCGCTACACATCCCCGTACCAACCTGCACACCGTGGGGACTACTAAGTCAACCCTCCATCCGCTACACACCATGGAAGGCGTCGCTGCAGTCGACGTGCTCATCGCCCATATAAAATTTGTGGCATAGCCACCAGATAATTGTGTCATGAGACACCACATTCCAGATATTGTAACCGAAGTTACCACATTCAGATAATGTGACCAAGTCACCACATTCGATAGTGAGACCGTAGTCATCACATTCACTTCCCCTTGTTCATATATCCCGAATGACCCATATTATTCATATCATGCATATCCTACTTAAATTCACATTCTTATAAATTTTCACATGTTATAACTAACATATTTCATAATCCTAGTGGAAGTAGGAAACGTGCACTGAGTACTTTGTACCATATTATGGTACCTTAGCCACATTCTTATAAACATGCATATATTACATATTACCATCAATCTTATTAAAAGTTAGTGTGGGTACACACCGATTAAACTTAACAAAGTCCTTGAAATCTGAAAAACCGATCTCTTTGCTTTAGATCTTTAATGCCTATATTCATCCAACATGGTAATCTTTAGCAAAGGCCTATTCGGCTATAAAACCAAATCCTAGTAGGATTTGTATTCTTAAAACTTACCTTGTCGCCGTTTTGAGGATTAATCAAATCCCTGAGACTTGTATTCTTCTCCCTTGAAGTTGGTTAACCACTAGATCCCTTGAATTGGTTAGTTTTCGGTTAAAGCAAATAGATCTAAATACTAAGAGAGAACCTATGCCGATTACATCCACTTACCTTGTGATGAAATTCCGAAATTGATCCTTGCTTCCCTAGGGATGTCGAAATTCCTATAACCATATGTTAGATTTAATCTAACCTTAACACATAAAATATGGCCTTTGGCCGAATATACATGTGTCTTACCTCAAATCCTTGAATCCAAACTCTCTTAGCCAAAATTCCTTATATCCAATTCCCTAATTCCTCCTTTAATATTCGGTCAAGAGACAACAAAAGGGTCAGTTCCTAGATCTCGATTTAAAGAATTTGAAGAACAAAAATCCATTGTTCTTACCTTAATACCTCAGTCGATTGCACCCTTGCTTGGAGTCACAAAGATTCGGCTTGACAAAAGAAAAAGAGAAGAGAAGAGAGGAGAAAAGAAGGATTTTGGAGAGGAAAAGAATTGATGAAAGAGAGGCTACTTGGCCAAAGAAAATTCGGCAGAGAAGGAGAGTTTGGCTAGAGGCTTTTCGGCAAACACTTAGAAAAGATGGAAGAGTAGCCTTAATCTTCCTTCTTTAGCCGAAATTACTAGGCTAGAGTCCCCTACTTGGCCACCACTCTTCCTTTGTGATAACTTTATCACCTTAATTTAAAATAATTAAAAGAATAATCCTTTAATTATCTCTCCAAATTAAATCCTTATTTATCCCCTAATTAGCCGAATTTTAAAGAGAATAAAACTCCTCTTTTTAGAAGCCTTGTGCCGTCCACCTCTCTCTCTTTCTAGAAGCAAAAATAAAATTTCTTTATTTGCTTCCCATGTGACTCGAACCTTGGCCCAATTCCTTTGTATGTGGCGCCATTTCCATAGGCCCTAAGTGCCATCTTCGTGCCACTTTTCCAAGCCTGTTTGTGTGTCAAATTTCACATACTTTTTCTTTTAAGGCCACCTTGCCTCAACTCCTCTTTTAAACTTTAAAACTCGACATTTCTAAGTCATTTCTAAGTTTCCTAAAATTTTCGTTCGGCTCTTTAAACTTGACATTTTCTTACATTTCCAAGTTTCCAAAATGTGCACTTTCCTATTTTGAATCATTTCCAAATCATTTCCATCCATTTCAAGTTTCAAAAATGTTCACTTTCCATTTTCTTTTAACTTAACATTTCCATACATTTTCGTGTTTCCAAAAAAAATGTTTATTTCTAACTCATTTTCATTCATTTCCGGGTTTCCAAAAATATTCAAAATTTATTCTTAGTACATAAAATATGTCACTTCGTACAACTAAACTGAAAATGCATAGGCCCTTTCCAGGATGTTACAGTTCTACCCCCCTTAAAAAAAATTTAGTCTTCGAAATTTCCTAACTAAAATAATTGAGGGTATTGTTGTCGCATTGCCTCTTCTGGTTCCCACGAAGCTTCTTCCGATCCATGATTGCGCCATAACACTTTGACTAGAGGAACTGACTTCCTACGTAACACTTTCACATCACGTTCCAATATCTGAATCGTCTCTTCCTCGTAGGATAAGTCTGGCCTTAGCTCTACTTCTTCGACAGGCACCACATGAGACGGATCCGATCGGTAACGACGTAGCATGGATACATGGAATGCGTCGTGTATCTGCCGCAACTCTGGTGGCAACTCCAATTGGTATGCCACTGCTCCAACTCGCTTCAGTACTCGATAGGGCCCTATAAACCTTGGGCTTAACTTCCCTTTGCGACCAAACCTCATCACCTTCTTCCAAGGCAAGACCTTCAGAAACACTTGGTCTCCCACTTCAAACTCTATTTCCTTCCGCTTAAGGTCATGCATGCAACTTCGCCTATCGAGGCTTCCTTTAACCGTGCTCGAATCATCTCAACCTTCTCTTCGTTTCCCACTAACTCTGGACCCAAAACTCGACGTTCTCCTAACTCAGTCCAACAAGTAGGAGTTCTACACTTCCGACCATACAATGCTTCATATGGTGCCATCCGAATGCTAGCCTGATAGCTGTTGTTGTAGGCGAACTCAACTAAAGGCAAAAAGTCTTCCCAACTTCCTCGAAAATCCATCACACAACCTCTCAACATATCCTCTAACACTTGTATAACTCGTTCGGACTGCCCGTCTGATTGTGGATGAAAAGCCGTAGTGAAGTCCAACTTAGTGCCTAAAGCTTGATGAAGTGCCCTCCAAAACCGAGACGTAAACCTTGGGTCTCTTTCGGAGATGATCGATACTGGTACACCATGTAACCTCACAATTTTCGCCACATATAACTTAGCCAGCTTCTGAAGAGAATAGTCAACTCTTACCGGGATGAAGTGCGCGGACTTAGTCAAACGGTCCACTATCACCCATACCGAGTCTTTCTTAGTAGGCGTGAGGGAAGCCCACTAACGAAATCCATGGTAATTCTCTCCCACTTCCATTGCGTAATCTCGATTGGTTGAAGCAATCCCGATGGAACTTGGTGTTCAGCCTTAACTTGGCGACACGTCAAACATTTCCCCACAAATTCGGTCACTTCTTGCTTAAGATCGGACCACCAAAATTGTTCCCTTAGATCTCTCAGATGCGACTTAATGCCTCCGGGATGCATAGCATAAGGGCTACTATGCGCCTCCCGAAGAATCCTTCGTCTTAACTCCTTGTCCTTCGGCATACAGACTTTTCCTTTGTAACATAATACTCCTTCCTTCATTAACGCCATAATCCTTTAATTCTCCGTTCTGTACTTGCTGAAACTTAGCACTTAGGTCCTTATCAGCCAACTGTCCCCTTTTCACCTCATTCAGCCATGTGGGCTTGATTTGTAATTCTGCCAACAGGCTTCCATCACTATATAAACTCAAGTGAACGAACATAGCCCTTAGATCCGACACAACCTTCCGACTTAGGGCATCAGCTACCACATTCGCCTTGCCCGGATGATATTCTATCGAACAGTCGTAGTCCTTCAACAACTCCACCCACCTTCGTTGCCTCAAGTTCAACTCCTTCTGAGTCAAGAGATACTTAAGGCTCTTGTGGTCTGTGTAGATCACTGACCTTCTCCATAGAGGTAGTGCCTCCAAACCTTAAGGGCGAAAACCACTAATGCCAACTCTAAGTCATGAGTTGGGTAGTTAACCTCATGAGGCCTTAGTTGCTGAGACGCATACGCGACTACTTTTCCTTCTTGCATTAGCACACATCCTAATCCCGTATGCGGCGTCACGAAGACACCACAAAATCCTTGCACTCCTCTCCTACTGGATTAGCACTGGAGCTTCCGTCAACACCTTCTTGAGCTTTTCAAAGCCCTCTTGTTGCTTATCTGTCCATTCAAAGGGTACTTCCTTCCTTAGCAACTTTGTCAAAGGCACGGCTATTGAAGAGAACCCTTCCACAAACCTTCTGTAATAGCCTGCCAAACCTAAGAAACTTCGGATCTCAGCCACGGGCTTAGGTGGTTTCCAATCCAACACTGCCTCGATCTTCCTAGGGTCTACTCTTATTCCTTCTGCGGATACCACATGTCCTAGGAATGCAATCTCCTTAAGCCAAAATTCACACTTGCTGAATTTGACATAGAGCTTCTTCTCCCTTAATACTTGCAGCACAATTCGGAGGTGTTCATCATGCTCTTCTTCAGACTTGGAGTACACCAAAATATCGTCGATGAACACAACGACGAACCTATCCAAGTATGGTTAGAAAACTCGGTTCATCATATCCATGAACGCGGCTGGAGCATTCGTCAATCCAAACGGCATCAGCACAAACTCAAAATGGTCGTATCTTGTCCTAAAAGCGGTCTTATGAATATCTGCCTCCTTCACCTTCAACTGGTGATATCCCGACCTTAAGTCTATCTTTGAGAATACGGGCGGCCCTTCACCGATCGAACAAGTCATCGATCCTTGGCAAAGGATACTTGTTCTTGATGGTCACTTTATTCAATCTGACAGATAATCTATGCACATACGCATAGTTCCGTCCTTCTTCTTTACAAATGTAATGGTGCTCCCCATGGAGACACACTGGGTCATATGAACCCACGATCCAACAACTCTTGGATTTGAGCCTTGAGCTCAACTAACTCCTTTGGCGCCATTCGGTATGGAGCGATTGACACAGAGCTGTTCTGGCAAAGAAGTCTATTCCAAATTCCACCTCCCTATCTCGGGGTATTCTGTAATTCCTCCTAAATACATCTTCAAAGTCTTTCACCATTCTAACTCCACTAACACCTTCTTCCTTTACACCTAACGCACTTACGAAGGCTAAGAATGCCTTGCACCCTTTCTTAACCATTTTCTCACCCTTCAACGCTAAAAACTACGTTGGGCGTGTAGTTTCTTCTCTCTCGATCATTACTACTACTTCATCCTCCTGGGGTTCTTAGTTCCATTCGTTTAGCTGCACAATCCAACACGGCTCGATTGCTACTACTAGCCACCCATTCCAAGTATAAGTTCAAACTCCCCGAAAGGTAGTTCCATTAAGTCGGCCCGAAAGTTCACTCCCTGAATCTCTAGGGGTACATTCCGAAAGATCTTATCCACCATTACAGTTTGGCCTAATGGGCTTACTACAGTTATCTCCCTATCAGAAAGTTCAGAGTCTAGGCCTAGTGTTTCCACTACACTACATGCAACATATGAATGGGTCGAGCCCACATCAATTAAGGCATAATAAGGCTTGCCATAAATAAGGAACGTACCGGTTATAACATCCGGTGCGTCTCCGTCCTCCCTACGGCGAACCGCATAAACCAAACCCGGTTGCCTTGCCTCCGCATTAGCAGCACCTCTGCCCTATCCTCCACGTCCTCTACCAGCACTGTTACCTCGATTACTCGAACCACGACCTCGTTGTGGTTGCTGTCCTCCTCTACCAACCTGACTAACATTCTGAGTGGCTGGTCGACTTTCATCTGGTTTCTTAGGACAATCCTTGAGCATATGGTCCTTGGACCCACACCGAAAACATCCTCCCGTCTTTTTCCAGCACTCCCCTAAGTACTTCTTCCCACAATGTTCAGAAGGACGATACTGCCATCCTATACCAGCTTGCTGATTTTGCGGCCCATCAACTCTAGTCTTCTTTTGAGCCTTCCCAGACGATCCAAAACCTCTCTTGGGCCTATTCCGATCCACAGTCTGCTTTGTAGAATCTTTGATTCCCTCAGCCACCTTGGCCTTTTCTACCAAAGCAGAAAACTCCCGCTCCTGATGCGGTGCTATCAACAGTCTCAGATCATCCCTTAGCCCGTCCTCAAAATAGACACAGCGCTCATGCTCAGTTGCCACTACTCCTCGAGCATATCGGCTCAACCTTAGGAATTCAGCCTCATACTCCGCCACGGACTTGTTCCCTTGAACCAGCCCCAGAAAAGCCTTCATTTGCTCATCCGTATACCTGGTTCCCACATATTTCTTCTGAAATGCTTCCTTAACATATTCCCAAGTCAGATCCTCAGCCGTGGCACCATCCCGGACAGTCAACCACCACTGATACGCTTCATCGCGTAACAGTGCCACCATTCCTTTTAACTTCTCCTCAGAGGTCAAGTCAAGCTCATCCATGATGCGCTCTGTTGCTTCCAACCAATCTTTCACCGAACTGGGTGCCACACCCGATACCCCACGAAACATTTCGGCTCCATTAGCTCAGAGCCGCTCAGGCACAGACTTACGGGTTCCCGAATTTCCTCCTGCACCAGCCCACCAACTCCAAAACTCACAAAGACAAACTGCGACACAAACATCATCCCCGTCCGAGCTTGCGCTCAACACCAACACCGGGGGTAGTGGTGGCGGTGGTATCTCATTGTCAGACCCTTGACCCGATCTAACGGGTTTTGACACCGTCATCCTTCCTCTACCTCGTCCCATGATGACCACGTCCTCTAGAGCTCATTTCTAACGTCGAAATCTGATTAAGAAGTTTTATGAGTTAGTGCTTCTGCTTTCACTTGATTACCCGCGAAGGAATTTTATGACAAGAGTTTTAGGAGTGGTTCTTTCGTATTCATACATGCACACAGTCTTTTCATTCATTCGTACATTCATCAAACAATTATGAACCTTCGTTCATTCAGAGAAAGGTTTTAGTTTTCATTGTTATTGCTTCTCCACTACCCAGGGGTACTTTCGTAATTTTGTCCTACAGGGGTATTTTCGTAATTTTTTGAAAGAAAGAGTTCCTTGGTGATTTCGTCACAAAGTATTTTGGTATTTTTAAATTCCCGGGGTATTTTGGAAAAATTTTGAAATCCGGGGGTATTTCGGAAATTTTTGACCTCGGGGGTATTTCGGTAATTTTTCACAAATCAGAAAAATTTTCGGAAAATTTTGTAAGGATGGTTTTCACAAATTTAAAAGAAAGTTTTAAGAGTTCTAAAACTAGGGTTTTGTTGTTTTTATAAAAACACGGCTAATTCCCTTTCGGGTTTTAGTTATTGTGTTTAGCCTATGACCGAGTCATCTTGGTCGGGTGAACCAAAGCTACGCACTGTGGAGGATTCGAGTGGAGAGGAGGTGAGTCACGCGGATCGCTTAAATACCAAGCTCCCACCGAAACCATTCCTAGACATGCGCATTGCAGGTTGCCACACCCACTGAGCCCTCTCAGGGTTAGGGTGAATCAAGCTATGCACCGGGTAGGATTCTGCGAAGAAGAGGTGAGTCACTAGGGATCGCTTAAATACCAGTGCTCTTCCGATCCAATCCTAGACATGCGCACAGGGGTTACCACACCCTAACTCAGTGACTTAGCCATAGGTTTGTTTGGTGCATTAAGTCTTATGTGTTTGTGTTTGAGTAGACTAGTCCTAGGGTTCAAGTTACTATCATGCTTTTCTACGTTCCATTCCTTTTTCTACCCTTCCATATTTCATAACACATAATCACACAAATAGTTAGGGGTACTTACCTGGTAGACTGCGGGTCGGAGACTTAGGAGCCATGCTAGAAAACATGTTTATTTCATAAAATTCTTTCAAAAAAGCTTACTTGACTCGATTTGAAAACGTTTTGGGCCTTAGCCCACAGGCCGAGAGTTTAAAGCTGGGCTCTGATACCAAACTAAAACACCCCAGACCCGGCCCACGAGCCTAAACTGAATCTGGTATGTTCCTTAAGTAAACCGGTTTCAAATTCTTTTGTTCCTTAGGAAAAACTTGTGCGATTTTAAAAAACTATTGTTTTGGGTTGGGCATGAGTTAAAAACCCATTGATCTTATTTTAAAGTCCAATTAATTAAGATAAAAAAACAATCAGGGTTTATCTTTAATTTACTTAACTTTAATTGAAAATAATTCGTAACGTAGTAATTAAAAATAAAAGTAAAGAAATGTAACTTATGGCCTTATTACATCAAGTAAAATCCCAAAATAAAATTAAAATACTTAAATAAATTTAAATATCCATATTGAATAAAACTTCAAGTGAGCATGGCCATCCCTAAGCTTCCGCCAACCCGGTCCATTATTGATCATCACTGAAAAATAGTCCCACAGCAACGGGTGAGTCAACAGACTCAATGTGTACACAACACTAAAATTCAATAGATCAGGCATACATTTTTCATATCCACTACTTATTCATATAACAGATAAAAATGATGATGCAACCAAAACCCAAACCTAGGTGCCATCCACTACACATCCCCGTACCAACCTGCACACCGTGGGGACTACTAAGTCGCTGCAGTCGACGTGCTCATCGCCAATATAAAATTTGTGGCATAGCCACCAGATAATTGTGTCATGAGACACCACATTCAGATATTGTAACCGAAGTTACCACATTCAGATAATTTGACCGAAGTCACCACATTCAGATAGTGAGACCGTAGTCATCACATTCACTTCCCCTTGTTCATATATCCCGAATGACCCATATTATTCATATCAAGCATATCCTACATAAATTCACATTCTTATAAATTTTCACATTTTATAAATAACATATTTCATAATCCTAGTGGAAGTAGGAAACGTACCTGAGTACTTTGTACCATATTATGGTACCTTAGCCACATTCTTATAAACATGCATATATTACATATTACCATCAATCTTATTAAAAGTTAGTGTGGGGTACACACCTGATTCACTTAACAAAGTCCTTGAAATCCCGAAAAACCGATCTACCGTTTTAGATCTTTAATGCCTATATTCAGTCAACATGGTAATCTTTAGAAAAGGCCTATTCGGCTATAAAACCAAATCCTAGTAGGATTTGTATTCTTAAAACTTACCTTGTCGCCGTTTTGAGGATTAATCAAATCCCGGAGACTTGTATTCTTCTCCCTTGAAGTTGGCTAACCACTAGATTCCTTGAATTGGTTAGTTTTCGGTTAAAGCAAATAGATCTAAATACTAAGAGAGAACCTATGCCGATTACATCCACTTACCTTGTGATGAAATTCCTGAAATTGATCCTTGCTTCCCTAGGGATGTCGAAATTCCTATAACCATATGTTAGATTTAATCTAACCTTAACACATAAAATATGGCCTTTGGCCGAATATACATGTGTCTTACCTCAAATCCTTGAATCCTGAAACTCTCTTAGCCAAAATTCCTTAGATCTGAAATCCCAGAATTCCTCCTTTAATATTCGGTCAAGAGACAACAAAAGGGTCAGTTCCTAGATCTCGATTTAAAGAATTTGAAGAACTAAAATCCATTGTTCTTACCTTAATACCTCAGTCGATTGCACCCTTGCTTGGAGTCACAAAGATTCGGCTTGACAAAAGAAAAAGAGAAGAGAAGAGAGGAGAAAAGAAGGATTTTGGAGAGGAAAAGAATTGATGAAAGAGAGGCTACTTGGCCAAAGAAAATTCGGCAGAGAAGGAGAGTTTGGCTAGAGGATTTTCGGCAAACACTTAGAAAAGAGGGAAGAATAGCCTTAATCTTCCTTCTTTAGCCGAAATTACTAGGCTAGAGTCCCCTACTTGGCCACCACTCTTCCTTTGTGATAACTTTATCACCTTAATTTAAAATAATTAAAAGAATAATCCTTTAATTATCTCTCCAAATTAAATCCTTATTTATCCCCCTAATTAGCCGAATTTTAAAGAGAATAAAACTCCTCTTTTTAGAAGCCTTGGTCCGTCCACCTCTCTTGCTTCTAGAAGCAAAAATAAAATTTCTTTATTTGCTTCCCATGTGACTCGAACCTTGGCCCAATTCCTTTGTATGTGGCGCCATTTCCATAGGCCCTAAGTGCCATCTTCAGGCCACTTTTCCAAGCCTGTTTGTGTGTCAAATTTCACATACTTTTTCTTTTAAGGCCACCTTGCCTCAACTCCCTCTTTTAAACTTTAAAACTCAACATTTCTAAGTCATTTCTAAGTTTCCTAAAATTTTCGTTCGGCTCTTTAAACTTGACATTTTCTTACATTTCCAAGTTTCCAGAAATGTGCACTTTCCTATTTTGAATCATTTCCAAATCATTTCCATCCATTTCCAAGTTTCCAAAAATGTTCACTTTCCATTTTCTTTTAACTTAACATTTCCATACATTTTCAGGTTTCCAAAAAAAATGTTTATTTCTAACTTATTTTCATTCATTTCCAGGTTTCCAAAAATATTCAAAATTTATTCTTAGTACAAAAAACAAGTCACTTCGTACAACTAAACCGAAAATGCATAGGCCCTTTCCAGGATGTTACACAAACATCCACACTAAGACATCCACATACCATTTACAAACCACATTCATCATGCATAATCACACACACACACTTAACCATTCACATGCAAGCATACACATCCTTGAAATGCATCATCATAGACTTATAACATAACAAATATTGGCCACATTAAATGGCCTTATACAACAATAACCATCAAATAGCATAGGCCAACATTCTAGGCCAACTCATAATAACATATACACATAATCAAGTCCCTATACATGTCATAGACTTAAAAATACTTGAAGATTGTTGATACAATACCAATCAATAACTTGTTAGTGTGATAGAATCTCCGACGACCTCCAACTCGAGCTAGCATCTGTGACACTATAGGAAAAAGGAAAGGAACGGGGTAAGCATTATAGCTTAGTAAGCAGGTATGTAAATAATAAGTGATTTATTAACAGGCTTTTATAAATCTTCACAATATGTTCTCAAGATAATACAATCATAATTGCACATAGTTCCACTATTTATTCATGTTCATCTCAAGTTGTCTACTCGAGTCACAGTCACTAAATTATTTATATCTTGAACTTCTGAATTCCAAATTAAGATCCACTAATTTTTCCTGAAACTAGACTCACAAATCTTCTTACCATAAAATTTTCAAAATTTTTGGTTTAGCGAATAAGTACAGTTTATTCATTAAAGTCACCCATGTTCCGCTGTCCAACAGTTCAAACCCCTCTTCACTAAAAAATAATTATCTTCTCGTACAAGATTCAGATGATGTTTCGGTTTGTTTCTATTGAAGGTAAACTAATTATAAAATTTAATAATATAAATCATAAACCATAATTATTTTTATAAAATTTTTAGTAATTTTCCAAATTCAGAACAAGGGATTTTAAAATCATTTTGTCCCTGTCTCACAAAAATTTAAATATCTCAGAATATGAAATTCTTTTGCTTACACCGTTTCTTTTATCCAAAAATAGACTCAATAAGATTTAATAAGGTATATCTTATTCAACCTCTAATTCGATTTCCACCATTTTTGGTGATTTTTCAAAGTGATACAACTGCTGCTGTCCAAACTGTTTTATTTCTAATTTTACTCTATCATGTTTTCTTTGTATTAATTCTCATTTACACACATATAACACTAAAGTATATCCATAGTTAGCCATGCCAATAGCTAGTCATCATCAAATATTTACAAGTTTTTATTGTAACACTTACTCCATATCAACCTTACCAAAGATCAATCACATATTAAGCACATTGCTCATTAATATATATACACATGTACCTGCACTTGTTCATCACATAATCACATTCAATTACACTTAGTCATTTTCCCGTTGAACACATCAGAATATTATTGGATACATCGAAAGTTTGCACATAAGTGCCACACTTGTAGCCAAAGCTACTTCACATCACTTTTCACATAGAGGCTCATTCTCGAGCTATTCACTTTCACGGGTCTTCTCACACAAGCTGTCAGTCATTCGTTACTACTCAGTGCTGCTCACACAAGCTGTCAGGTATCCGCAACACATGCCGGTATACCCAACCACTTGTAAAACTTAAGACCAGCACTCGAATTCACTTAGTCACAATTTCACATAGATTTCACATAGGTCCCTAGTGACATGTCACTTGTATCCTATTTTATTCCCAAGGTTCAACCAGGAAATTTCTCACATTTCGATACTTTGTCAATTTCGTTCAATATTCAGCCACATCTCATAAAATATATCAAAACATAAAAACGTAAGTAAAAACAATACATTATTTACATACAAACTTACCTCGGTAGCACAATCGGTTTAAAGGACTTATTCGTCATATTTTTTTATTTTCCCCCGTTTTAAGTCCGAATCTCGTTTTCCTTTATCTATAACAACACATTTAACTCATTTACTCATCCTGCTACTCAAATTAGCCTAAATTCAGATTTTGGAAAAATTACATTTTTACCCCTAAACTTTGTCATATTTACACTTTTGCCCCTAGGCTCGTAAAATGATTTTCATTCAATTTCTTTTTACTTTAAGCCTAGACAAACCATTTTCATAACTATAGCAGTTCACAATTTTCATTTATTCACACACTTACACACATTTTACAACTTTTTACAAACTAGTCCTTTTTGACAATTTCACCGAAAATCACTTAGTAAAAGTCGTTAATTACACATCGAGCATTCATATTCTACCATTAAACATCAAAACACAAGCATTTCTCATATGGGTAAATTTTCAAACATCAACCCTAGCTCAAATAAATGGTAGAAATAGAGAGATTGTGTTACAAGGGTTTCAAAAACGTAAAAATCATTAAAAACGGGGCTAGAACGGACTTACAATCGAGCTTGGAAGCTTGAAAAACCCTAGACATGGTTTATTCATGCAACATTCATCCATAGCTTGAAGATGGACGCAATTTTGCTTTAATTTTGGCTTTTTTAATTATTTTAATTACTAAATGACCAAAATGCCCCTAACTTAAAAATATTCTATTTCACTTATCTCATGTCCATTTTTGTCCAAAAAGTTAACCAATGGTCTAATTACCATTTAAGGACCTCCAATTTAAAACTTCATAAAAATTGGACACTTCTAACATGTGGAACTCAACTTTTGCACTATTTATAATTTAGTCCTTTGACTAAATTGAGTGCCCAAACGTCAAAATTTTCGAACAAAATTTTCACAAAATCTTTCCGTGAAATCGTAGAACATAAAAAATATAATAAAAACAAGATTTTCCTCGTCGGATTTGTGGCCCCGAAACCATTGTTCCGACTAGGCCCAAAATCGGGCTGTTACACTTCTTACTTCCATGTGTTGTAAGTTTATTCATTTTATAATTTGTGTAAGGTAAGTAATCCTCCTTTTTAATGGATCAAATATGTTGTGTGGGTAATGACTATCCAAAGTCTTCATTTTGAGTACAGTTTTTCTGTGAGATAAAGTAAGTGCCATTCTTCATGCTTAAGCCACTACCATTTGCTTCTGATATGTATGATGTGATATGATCTAATAAGTGGTAATGGAGATGAGGAGATATGTTTGTGTAGCCTCTAGTAGGGAAACTATATTTCAATTCAAATTGGCAGATCACGATAAAACATGTTATTCTAAATGAAAAAGATATGATGAGTTAATGGGGAGAACGTATGTGAATATGACTAAATGATATGCTTTTGATTCTGAATTCTAGGTACGTGGTTGGCATGAAGATAGAATTTCAGAGTTATATTAAGTTGGTGTATAGTATACGCCTGAGTGAAAAGCAAGTTGGCGAATTGAGTCTGTTTGTGTCCTGTATATGTCATTAGGCGTACAATGTGTATGTGTATGAATCCTTTAGAAAGGTTCAAATGTAATATTAATAATGTTATGTATGATTTCTCTTTGGAACTCACTAAGTTGACTTGAACTTACTCTATTATCCTTTTTCCTTTTCAGGCTTGCTAATTGAAAGAAGGTTTTGTTAGAAGGACTACACCAGAGTGTTGTTATTATCGTGAGCCAACTGTTTTATATTTATATCATGCATGACTCGTGGGGGTGGTGCATAAGAGTATTTTGGAAATGATTTGTATAAGGAACTTCTATTTTGATAAGAATCTATTTTATAATACTTCTATTAAGTATCAATACGAGGTTTTAAATTAATGCATTTTTAATGAAATTATTATATTTGCACTTATACGCTAAAATGGCTTGAATGTTATTTAAACTATTAATGATTTCATTTAAACAGAGTAAAGTAACAGTTATCAAATGGTTTATAATTATAACTTTATAAAATTTTAAAAGCTTCCACCAAATATGCTTTGAAGTTAGTTTGCTTTCAAGTAGTGACACACCATACTCGGATCCTATCATAAGGTCGAGTTTGGCGTGTTAGAAGTCCCTTTTTGAGTCCTAAGTAGTCTTATTTATAGGATTTAAGTTAGATTAGTCATTTAGACTTAGCACAACCGACTAAACATTATTAATTGGAGTTGTGTGGACTAAAACACCCTTGTTGTCTTTAGTGGTCTCATCGTAACTGTGTCGCGACACCGATGATAGTATTCATCTTTGGTGCTCGTTCAAGGCTGTGTCGCGACATCTCCTGATGTGTATCGCGACATGGTCAGTATGCTCCTAAGGTATTCTATAAGTCGTGTTGCGACATCCAAGTAGCGTGTTGCAACATTGGGAGTACTCAATTGACTCTTTGGCGTAAATCGACATCCTGTACACTCAACCAACATGTTTGTCCTCCTTTATGCACGAATCGGCCTAAAAGTTCATAAAACACTCCAAATTACTTAATTTAGTAACTAGATACTTAAAATGAAAACTTAACAAACATTTCTTAATTGCTAGAAAACAAGCTCCGTAAGTATCGAAAAGGACCTAATTTGCCACAACGAATTATGGTAGATCACATGACATTACTTTATGCTTCTTGGCACACTCTTCACTTTGTTAACTCATCTCTCAAAAGTGGTGGCTCCCTATTAGCATCTACTACCTCTGTAACACCCCTTACCCGTATTCAACGCCGGAACCAAGCCCGAGGCATTACTGTATTAAAAACTCATGATCGCCACTAGGCTCAATGTGACTACTCTCCTAAGTCACCTCAACATCTCATTCTCGACTTACGAGGCCTCACTCATACACACGAGGGCTCTCGAGACTATATCGAAACTTCTACGATTTTTAAAACTTTTCCATCTATACAGGGATCACACGCCCGTGTAAGATTTGGCACGCTCGTGGAGGTCACACAAGCCCATGGTCACTACCCGTGCATGAAAACTCAAGCATTCTGCCAATGCCCCACGGTTAGGGCACACGCCCGTGCTCTCCACCCGTGGTGCACACTGACTATCTTAACACGGCCTAGAGTCTAGACACACGCCCGTGTGGCTAGCCCGTGGCCAACACTGATTAACACACACGTTCTAGGCACACACCCGTGTGACTAGTCCGTGGTCTATTCTGATTCAAAATACTCACACGCCCATGGGCTGACCGTGTGTCACACATGGCCTAGACACACGCCCGTGTGTCTACCTACATGGACAAGATCAAAGCTATTTGCCAAGTTCTTTTCACCCTTCTAGCATACACAACATGCACTCATTCAACACATCCATAATCAACTCAAAATCTTACAATCTCACTTAGATAACTACATCTTTTCATATAATAAAGTGCCAACAACTATGGCATTATACAAAATAGATTATCCATCTAAAGGCCAACACATCATAGCCATAAACAACAAAATTCACTAACTTGTCTAGCCCCTATACATGCAATATACAAAACATTGAGTCTCATGTACCAGAGTGTGCTGATAGTGTGGGAGATCTTCCAAATGATCCTCGTATCTCGATTCAACACTTTTGCTCTATAATACAAGGGAAAAGAAAGGGAGTAAGCTTTGAGCTTAGTAAGTTTACACATAAACAATTAAGCACCATAGTATAAGCTAAACAACAATTAGCATTATACTAACATATAATGTACAACTATTCTTACTCTTCCTATCCCTTACCACATTTCCAACACATCATGTGTCACTTACTCATAACCATTGACATGCACCCCTGCATTCAATATCACATTTACACAATATACAACACATCATTATTTCTCAACAATACACCCACACAGCTATGTTACTCACTATCACATCCACACAGCAAATCTCTCGGTGGTTCCGCACTAAGCCCACCACAATCAATTAATAAGGTAGTATCGCACTTAGCCTACCAAAAAGGTATTCATAGTGGTTTCGCACATAGCCCACTAGATAATATACCTAACGATAGCATCGCACATAGCCAGCTCATCGTCAATATGCATTAGGATGGTATCGCACTTAGCCCACCATTTAGCATTATTACTACACATTCACAAATCTACTTACTTAATCATTCATCCATTCATTTCACTTGAACCACATAGGTTCTCAATCATTCTCAACCATGCTATACACTAGCTAGCATTAACAAATTGTAAGTATTGTTTATGCATAGACTTACCTCGATACTCAAAAGTATAGAAACGTGTAATTTAGTCCACCACTTTGCTCTTGCCTCGGTTTTGATCCGGGCTTTGTCTTTCTTGATCTATAATGATAATTCAACTCATCAATATACACATTGACTTAATTGACCCACACCTCATACTTTGGCATAATTGTAACACCCCATACCCAAGTCCGAGACTGAGACTGGATACAAGACATTACCGTACTTGAACTTAAGGAAACATGTACTTACGGGCTGTAAAATTTTTGTTTCAAAACAGGAACTTCTCTTTCTAAATCAAAACATACGTTTCATGGGCCTACAAGGCCTTAGACACCTATCCGGAAACTTTCAGAACTCAATCGGGAACTTTTTCCTCGAAACAGGGGTCACACGCCCATGTGACTTGGGACACACCCGTGTACCCCTAAGACATGCCCGTGTCTTCCATCCATGGTCGACACTGACTAATTTCACACGGCCATGACACGCCCGTGGCTTTGGCCCGTGTGCTAAACTTTGGCATTCTGACTTATCCACACGGTCCATACACACGCCCGTGTACTTCAGCCTTGTGGCAATTCAAATTACAAGTGCAAGGTGCAAACTTCACACGGCCAGGGCACACGCCCATGTGCTAACCGTGTGTCACACACGGCCTAAACATACGGTCGTGGGATTAACCCGTAGCCTATTTTGACTTAAGGTACTAAGGTGCAAGGGACACACGGCCTAGACACACGCCCGTGTGTCTATCCGTGTGGGCACATGTGGGCTATTTACCAAGCCAATTGCTACCCCGAAATCATGATCAATCTCATACTCAATTCCACAACTCAAATTACTACATTTTTCATGAACAACACTACATGATTCATTGATATCAATAAACATACATACTTAGTCAATCTTGGCAAATCACTTAGCCATATACAAAAGAATAATGAACTTGATAACCCATACTATTTCCCCTTTTTAAGACATATTCTCAAAATGAAATGTTTCCTATACATGCCATACTTAGTATGAACAACTTGGCTATACCAAAATAGCGATTGATAGTGTGCTTCGAGCTCCGACGACGATGATCCACGAGATTAGCTTGGCGGGACTACATGGAAAGAAAGAAATAAAGACGTAAGCATTTAGCTTAGTAAGTTTGCATATAATGCACATAGCAACATACTCGCTTAACATAAACCATTTGGCATCATAAATTTCAGCTATTAAAGCTTACTTACTCTTACTGATTAGTACATATCTCATGGTTCTTATTAGTCTCATGCTCGTGAGGTAAACAAGTTACCTGTATCACTTGATCGCATAGATCAGTATACTTTACTATAATAATCATAATCTCTAATTCATCATTCATAACATGAATAATACTCATCTTCAACTTGATAATAGCTTTACTTATCTTGCCAGATGAATTTCTATGAATAACCGAGGATACTGAATCTCATCTCACATATAACTCGATGCCAAAGCCATATCTTATATATGGTCTTACATGGGATCTCTCAACTTGGTATCGATGCCATGTCTTGACATGGACTTACACAAAGTCTTACTTATATGTTCCCTTAGGAACTTATGCCATGTCTTGACATGGTCTTAATTGGTATCTTTCCTCGTGAACTGGTCAATGCTGAGCATTGGCTTGGACTTACATGAAATCTCTATCTCATGATAACTTTTCAATGCCAAGACTTGTCTTGGACTTACATGACATCTTTGCTTGGAGACTCACCAATGCCATGCCTTGGCTTGGGCTTATATGGGTCTTCATCTCATAATAATTCTTCAATGCCAAGACTTGTCTTGGTCTTACATGATAACTTGTTTGATTGTCGATGCCATGCCTTGGCTTGGTCTTATACGGACTTTCTTGTCTCATGTGATAGATCGAGTATCCTAAGTAATTCAACTTCAATCGGGACTTTCTCATGCTTAATCTCATTGATTTTTTGTTAACATAGCATTGAAAATTTTCATGGTAATATTGTACATTATACTAAGCAATTCAACGATATTAATTCATAAAGCTTAGAAATCATACAAACTTACCTCAATTTACAAAATATAGGTAGATATGCAATTTAATCCTCGACTTTGTTCTTGCCTCGGTTTCGATCCGGGCTTTATTTTTCTTGATCTATAATAATAATTTAGCTCATTTAATACTCATTTTGACTAAATTGGCTCTTAACACATACTTTGGCAAAATTACTATTTTGCCCCTAAACTTTCTCATAATTACACTTTTGCCCCAAGGCTCGTAAAGTAATTTTCATTCAACTTTATAATACTTCATGCTTAGCTGATTAATAGTCTCAACTATAGCAATATCAAATTCTTACAATTTCTACCATGTATGATAAATTTCATAAATTTTACAAACTAGTCCCTACTAGCATTTCTCATGAAATTCACTTAGAAAAAGATGTTTATCTAACATCAAACTCTCATAATCTTCCATAAAAAATCATTTTACAAACATACCATACATGGGTAGATTTTTGAAAATGCATTTTAGCTCATATTATAGCTAAAAATAGCTAATTCATGTTACGAGAACTCCAAAAATACGAAGAATATTAAAAACGAGGCTAGGATGCACTTACTATGAGCTTGAAAAATTGAATAAACCCTAGCTATTGAGTTCTTCAAAGTTTCGGCCAAGCTTGAAGAAGATGAACATAATTTTTGACTTATTTCATCCTTTTTAATTAATAAAAAGCCAAATGACCAAAATGCCCTTTTTACTAAACTTTCAAATATTACTAACTCATGTCCATTTTTGTCCAAAAATTATAATTTGGGCAAATTGCTGCTTAAGGACTTCTAATTACCAATCCAAAGCTATTTTATATAAAAAGCTTCTAGAAACTCATATTTTGCAACTTTTGTAATTTAGTCCTAATGGACCCTTTAATGGAAATTTTCATAAAATTTCCACATGAAACTTTCATAATATCATGCAAACATTTCAAATACCTTAAACGCTCATTTTACTAACTCGAGTTTGTGGTCTCGCGTCACTATTCTGACTAGACCCTAAATCGGGCTATTACAATTCTCCCCCTTAGGGATTTTCGTCCTCGAAAATCTTACCAGCAAATAGGTTTGGGTACTGGTTTCTCATGCTCTATTCTGGTTCCCATGTAGCTTCTTCTATCCCATGTCTTTGCCACAATACTTTTACTGGGGCAATACTTTTATTTCTTAGCTGCTTAACCTCCCGAGCTAAAATCTTAACTGGTTCTTCACCATAAGTCATGTCGGGACGAATCTCTATCTCTGACGGGGCAATTATATGTGAAGGATCGGATCGGTAGCGTTGCAACATAGATATGTGAAACACATCATGTATCTTTTCTAACTCAAATGGCAAAACCAATCGGTAAGCTACCGGCCCAACTTTCTTGGTAATCTCATATGGTCCAATGAAACGTGGACTCAACTTGCCTTTCTGGCCGAATCTGAGAACTTTTCTCCATGGTGACACTTTCAAGAAAACTTTATCCTCGACTTGATACTCTATCTCTTTTCTTTTTAAATCTGAGTAGGATTTCTGTCTGTCTGCTGCAGCTTTTAAACACTCTCGTATCACTTTCACTTTCTCTTCAGCTTCTTTAACCAAATCAACCCCGTGAATTCGGTTTTCCTTGAGTTCAGTCCAATATAAAGGCGTTCTGCACTTACGCCCATATAGAGCCTCATAAGGCGCCATCTTTAAGCTTGACTGAAAGCTATTATTGTAGGCAAATTCTTCCAATGGGAGAAACTTTTCCCAACTACCTTGGAATTCGAGAATACAACACCGGAGCATATCCTCAAGTACTTGTATTAACCTCTCTGACTGGCCGTCAGTTTGAGGATGAAAAGCTGTACTAAAGTTCAACTTTGTACCCAGGGCCTCTTGTAACTTCTTCCAAAATCTGGATGTGAATCTCAGATCTCTATCCGATATGATTGACAAGGGAACTCCGTGAAGCCTTACTATTTCAGAAACATACAAGTTTGCCAACTTTTCGAGTGAGTAATCCACTCGTACTGGTAGAAAATGAGCTGACTTCGTGAGTCTATCAACTACAACCCATATAGCATCTTTCTTACTTGGTAATAACGGTAAACCGGTTACAAAATCCATGGTGATACTGTCCCATTTCCATTCGGGAACCAAAATGGGTTGAAGCAAACCCGAAGGTACTTGGTGTTCAAATTTTTACTTGCTAACAAATCATGCATTTGAAACAAATTCTGAAATATCTTTCTTCATTCTCGGCCACCAATACTATTGCTTCAAGTCATTATACATCTTGGTACCAATCGGATGTATAGATAAACATCCGTTATGTGCCTCATGCAAAATTCTCTGAATAAGCTCTTCCTTTCTTGGTACACAAACTCTATCTTTAAACATCAAACATCCATCGGAAATAATCTGAAAGTTGGATTCAACATCTGACTCGCACTGAGCTCTCTTGGCTTGCAATTCGCTATCTTCTTTCTGAGCCTCAAAGATCTCTTAGAGGAATACTGGTCCAGCTTTCAACTCAGCTAGAATAGAACCATCATTGAATAAAGTCATCCGTGAATTCATTGCCCTTAATGCAAATAGGGACTTTCTGCTTAAAGCATCGGCGACCACATTCGCCTTTCCCGGATGGTAGTCAATGACCAACTCATAGTCTTTTATTAACTCTAACCATCTCCGTTGCCTCAAGTTCAACTCTTTTTGCATCAACAAGTATTTTAGACTTTTGTGATCGGTGAAGATCCGACATCTCTCACCATATAGATGGTGTCTCCATATCTTCAATACGAAGACTATGGCAGCCAAATCTAGATCGTGTGTCGGATAATTCTTCTCATGAGGCTTCAACTGTCTTGAGGCATAAGCAATCACTTTGCCCTCTTGCATAAGCACACAGCCTAATCCATTTAAGGATGCATCGCTGTAAATTACGAATTCTTTCCCCATCTCAGGTTGTACTAAAACTGGAGCTTCTGTTAACAATGCTTTTAGTTTCTCGAAACTTTGTTGGCATCTTTCTGTCCACTCAAACTTCACATTTTTTTTGTAACAACTTCGTCATTAGAGTTGCAATCATGGAAAACCCCTTGACGAATCATCAGTAATAGTCGGCTAGGCCTAGGAAACTTCTAATCTCAGAGATATTCTTCGGTGGCTTCTAGTCCATTATAGCCGAAATCTTACTGGGTCTACTCGAACTCCTTCTCCCGAGATAATATGTCCCGAAAATCCTACTTCCTTGAGCCAAAATTCACTTTTACCGAATTTGGCATACAATTGTTTTTCTCAGAGAGTCAGAAACCGCTCGCAGATGCTCAAAGATGCTCATTCTTATCTCAGAATAAATCAATATGTCGTCAATAAAAATGACTACAAACTTGTCGAGGTATGGTCTAAAGATGCGGTTCATTAAGTCCATGAATATCGCAGGAGCATTAGTCAATCCAAAGGGCATGACTAAGAACTCGTAATGCGTATACCTTGTTCGAAAAGCGGTCTTGGATACATCTGAATCCTTTACTCTCAACTGGTAGTACCCTGATCTCAAATCTATTTTGGAGAACACAGTAGCTCCCTTCAATTGATCGAATAAGTCATCGATTCTAAGCAAGGGGTACTTGTTCTTTCATCACACTTTATTAAGTCGACGGTAATCTATGCACAATCTCATGGTGCCATCTTTCTTTTCACAAATAAAACCGAGCACCCCATGGAGAACAACTTGATCTTGCAAAGCCTTTATCCGTTAACTCTTGCAACTGTGACTTCAACTCTTTTAACTCCGCTGGAGCCATTCTGTAAGGAGTAATAAATATTGGTGTAGTACCAGGAGCTAGCTCAATGTTGAATTCAACCTCTCTAACTGGAGGTAATCCTGCTAATTCCTCGGAAAATATCCGTGTACTCACATGCTATCTCCAGATCGACTCAATCTTTAATTCTATTTCTCTATCATTCATCAGAAAGGCCAGATATGCCTCATACCCTTTTCTTATGTATTTCTATGCCGTCATATGAGAAATCATTACCTGCGACCTACCTTGTTCATCTGACTCTACATGGAGAATGTCCCCATTCTCACATCCCATCTCAATGTATTTCTTCCAACAATTAACTATTACATCATGGGTGGTCAACCAGTCCATACCAAGAATGATGTCAAACTCATCAAATGGTAACAACATAAGGTTCGCTTTAAAATAATGATCTCTAATCATCAATGGGCAATCATTACACACTATATCAACTAAAACACTTTTACCTAAAGGATTAGACACCTTAATCACAAATTCTGTAAACTTTATAGGCATACTCATACTGGATACTAGTTTCATGCAAACATAAGAGTGTGTGAATCCAGGATCTATTAAAGCAATAACTTTAATATCATAAAGAGAAAAGGTACCCGTAATAACATCCGGGGAAGATGCCTCTTTGCGAGCGCGAATGGCATAAGTCCTTGCAGGCGCCCTACCCTCAAGTCTCGCAGCCTGCTCTCTAGGGTTACCTCTTCCTCTTGCCCCACTTCCAAGGTTTCTCTGCGGTCTTCCTCTGACCATATTCTCAGATCTCGGGTTCTGAGTTCTCTCTTCTTTTGTCGTCTCAGGACAATCTTTTATGTAGTGGTCTTGGGCACCACATCTAAAACATGCATTTTCATGCGCTCGGTATTCTCCAAGATGACGTCTGCCACACAGTGGGCATTCGGGTCTATCCGATCGGATGTTCCCCACACTAGCAACAGAAGTAGTCTGTGTCTTATTTCCCGGATATGATTTACTCTTGTTTCTACTTGAAAACTCGGTAGATAAAGCTGATCGGGTGGAAAAATCTCTTGGCTTCTTGGAAGAAGATTGGAATGACTTATTCCACTGTCTCTTCCTCGAGTCACGAGACTCAATCTCAACCTTCTTTTTCTCTTTTACTAGTTCTTCGGCTTTACAAGCCCTCTCTACTAGCACAACGAATTCCTTCAGTTCTAGGACAGCAACAAACAATTTGATGTCCTCATTTAGCCCATCTTCGAATCTCTTGCTCATGACGGCCTCAGTGGATACACACTCTCGAGCGTATTTACTGAGTCGTACAAACTCACGCTCATAATCAGTTACGGACATTTTGCCTTGCTTCAGTTTTAGAAATTCTTTTCTCTTCTGATCGAAAAATCTTTGACTGATATACTTCTTTCTGAACTCTTCTTAAAAGAACTCCCACGTGATCTTTTCTCGTGGTACCACTGACACTAAGGTGTTCCACCATTGGTAAGCAGAATCTCTTAAAAGAGAGACTACACACTGCATGCATTCCTCAGACGTGCATGACAATTCATTGAATACCCTGATGGTATTTTCCAACAAGAACTCGGCCTTTTCTGGATCATCATCCTTTCTAGCCCGAAATTCTTCTGCCCCATGTTTCCTGATCCTATCAACTGGTGGCTTCTCTCCTCTTACCACCTCTACTACTTGAGGGGCTACTGGGATAGGTTGAGGAATAGGCGGGGGTGGAGGGGTTTGAGCATTCGGGTTCGTGCAAACGAACTCCCTATACCATGTGTTCATCATATGGAGGGAGGCTTCTCTAGCCTCTTCTCCTCCTCTCTGACTCACCGTAGTGGGTCTATTCTCATTCTCGTTAGGCACCGTCCCTTCAGCGAGAGCCGATGCGTTACTTTCTACGTCATCCGCTACAGCTCTGTTGGGATCCATTTACTATATGTATAAACATAATTTAAGTCGTCAGGAGTCGTCACACTATCATTATAAAAACATTCTTAGGGATGGAATGTATAGCTAGACTCGTGCTCGTGCTATGTTAGTCCTAGAACTGACTAAACCATAGCTTTGATACCATTAAATGTAACACCCCGTACCCAAGTCCGAGACTGAGACTGGATACAAGACATTACCGTACTTGAACTTAAGGAAACATGTACTTACGGACTGTAAAAATTTTGTTTCGAAACAGAAACTTCTCTTTCTAAATCAAAACATACGTTTCATGGGCCTAAGAGGCCTTAGACACCTATCCAGAAACTTTTGGATCTCAATCGGGAACTTTTTCCTCGAAACAGGGGTCACACGCCCATGTGACTTGGGACACGCCCATGTACCCCTAAGACACGCCCATGTCTTCCACCCGTGGTCGACACTGACTAATTTCACACGGCCATGACACGCCCGTGGCTTTGGCCCGTGTGCTAAACTTTGGCATTCTGACTTATCCACACGGTCCATACACACGCCCGTGTACTTCAGCCGTGTGGCAATTCAAATTACAATTGCAAGGTGCAGCTTTCACACGGCCAGGGCACACGCCCATGTGCTAACCGTGTGTCACACACGGCCTAAACATACGGCCGTGGGATTAACCCGTAGCCTATTCTGACTTAAGGTACTAAGGAGCAAGGGACGCATGGCCTAGACACACGCCCGTGTGTCTATTCGTGTGGGCACATGTGGGCTATTTACCAAGTAAATTGCCACCCCGAAATCATGATCAATCTCATACTCAATTCCACAACTCAAATTACTACATTTTTCATGAACAACACCACATGATTCATTGATATCAACAAACATACATACTTAGTCAATCTTGGCAAATCACTTAGCCATATACAAAAGAATAATGAACTTGATAACCCATACTATTGCCCCTTTTTAAGAAATATTCTAAAAATGAAATGTTTCCTATACATGCCATACTTAGTATGAACAACTTAACTATACCAAAATAGCAATTGATAGTGTGCTTCGAGCTCCGATGACGATGATCCATGAGATTAGCTTGGCGGGACTACATGGAAAGAAAGAAATAAAGACGTAAGCATTTAGCTTAGTAAGTTTGCATATAATGCACATAGCAACATACTCGCTTAACATAAACCATTTGGCATCTTATATTCCAGCTATTAAAGCTTACTTACTCTTACTGATTAGTACATATCTCATAGTTCTTATTAGTCTCATGCTCGTGAGGTAAATAAGGTACCTGTATCACTTGATCACATAGATCAGTATACTTTACTATAATAATCATAATCTCTAATTCATCATTCATAACATGAATAATACTCATCTTCAACTTGATAATAGCTTTACTTATCTTGCCCGATGAATTTCTATGAATAACCGAGGATACTGAATCTCATCTCACATATAACTCGATGCCAAAGCCATATACTATATATGGTCTTACATGGGATCTCTCAACTTGGTATCGATGCCATGTCTTGACATGGACTTACACAAAGTCTTACTTATATGTTCCCTTGGGAACTTACCCTTGCCATGTCTTGACATGGTCTTAATTGGTATCTTTACTCGTGAACTGGTCAATGCCGAGCCTTGGCTTGGACTTACATGAAATCTCTATCTCATGATAACTTTTCAATGCCAAGACTTGTCTTGGACTTACATGACATCTTTGCTTGGAGACTCACCAATGCCATGCCTTGGCTTGGGCTTTTATGGGTCTTCATCTCATAATAATTCTTCAATGCCAAGACTTGTCTTGGTCTTACATGATAACTTGCTTGATTGCCTATGCCATGCCTTGGCTTGGTCTTATACGGACTTTCTTGTCTCATGTGATAGATCGAGTATCCTAAGTAATTCAACTTCAATCGGGACTTTCTCATGCTTAATCTCATTGATTTCTTTGTTAACATAGCATTGAACATTTTCATGGTAATATTGTACATTATACTAAGCAATTCAATGATATTAATTCATAAAGCTTAGAAATCATACAAACATACCTCAATTTACAAAATATAGGTAGATATGCAATTTAGTCCTCGACTTTATTCTTGCCTCGATTTCGGTCCGGGCTTCATTTTTCTTGATCTATAATAATAATTTAGCTCAGTTAATACTCATTTTGACTAAATTGACTCTTAACACATACTTTGGCAAAATTACTATTTTGCCTCTAAACTTTCTCATAATTACACTTTTACCCCAAGGCTCGTAAAGTGATTTTCATTCAACTTTCTAATACTTCATGCTTAGCTAATTAATAGTCTCAACTATAGCAATATCAAATTCTTACAATTTCTACCATGTATGACAAATTTCATAAATTTTACAAACTAATCCCTACTAGCATTTCTCATGAAATTCACTTAGAAAAAGATGTTTATCTAACATCAAACTCTCATAATCTTCCATAAAAAATCATTTTACAAACATACCATACATGGGTAGATTTTTGAACATGCATTTTAGCTCATCTTATAGCTACAAATAGCTAATTCATGTTACGAGAACTCCAAAAATACGAAGAATATTAAAAACGAGGCTAGGATGCACTTACTATGAGCTTGAAAAATTGAATAAACCCTAGCTATGGAGTTCTTCAAAGTTTCGGCCAAGCTTGAACAAGATGAACATAATTTTTGACTCATTTCATCCTTTTTAATCAATAAAAAGCCAAATGACCAAAATGCCATTTTTACTAAACTTTCAAATATTACTAACTCATGTCCATTTTTGTCCAAAAATTATAATTTGGGCAAATTGCTACTTAAGGACTTCTAATTACCAATCCAAAGCTATTTTATACAAAAAGCTTCTAGAAACTCATATTTTGCAACTTTTGCAATTTAGTCCTAATGGACCCTTTAATGGAAATTTTCATAAAATTTCCACATGAAACTTTCATAATATCATGCAAACATTTCAAATACCTTAAAAGCTCATTTTACTAACTCATATCTGTGGTCTCACGCCACTATTCTGACTAGACCCTAAATCGGGCTATTACAATAATTACCCTTTTTGCCCCTAAACTTTCTCATATTTACGCTATTGCCCCAAGGCTCGTAAAGTGATTTTTATTCAACTTTCTAGCCTTTCATGCTTAGCCGAATCACTTACTCAACTAAAGCAATCATCAATTCTCACTACATCACACATGTATGACCAAACTCAAGATTTTTACAAACTAGTCCCTACATGCATTTTCTATGGAAACTCATTTAGCAAAAGATGTTTCTGCTACATCAAGCTTTCATAATCTTCCATAAAAAATCAAAATACATGCATGTCATACATGGCCACATTTTTGAACATCCATCATAGCTCATCAAATTGCTAAAAATAGCTTACTCATGAAACAAGGACTTCAAAAATATAAAGAATATCAAAAACGGGGCTTAGATGCACTTACTAGCAAGCTTGAAAATTTTGAAGAACCCTAACAATGGCTCTTTCAATTTTCGGCAGCCTTGGAGAAGAAGATGAATGAATTTTGTCATCTTTTCTCCTATTTTAATCACTTAATTGTTTAATGACCAAAATACCCTTTTTGATAAACTTTATATTTTAACTCATCCATGCCCAATTTTGTCCAAAAATTAGAACTTGGAAAAGTTACTATTTGAGGACCTCTAATTAATATTCTAAAGCTATTTCACACAAATAGCTTCTAGAATCTCACATTTTGCAACTTTTGCAATTTAGTCCTTTTGGACAATTCAATCGTAATTTCAAAAAATTGCTTCATGAAACTTTCACACTAGCATGCATACATAGCATAAACCTCAAAAACTCATTCATAAACATCAAATTTGTGGTCTCGCACCACTATTCCAACTAGGCCCTAAATCGGGATGTTACAACTCTCCCCAATTTAGAGATTTTCGCCCACGAAAATCTTACCAGTAAAGAGGTTTGGATGTTGCTCTCTCATAGCTTCTTCCGTTTCCCACGTAGCCTCTTCCACATCGTGTTTTTTTCATAACACATTCACTAGTGCTATGCTCTTATTTCTCAACTGTTTTACTTCTCGAGCCAAGATCTTAATCGGCTCTTCATCATAAGACATATCTGGTCTTATCTCAATTTCTGTAGAAGGAATCACATGTGAAGGATCGGAGCGATACCGTCGCAACATCGACACATGGAACACATTATGAATCTTTTCCAACTCTACTGGCAAAGCCAACCGGTATGCTACTGGCCCAACTCTGTCTGTAATCTCATACGGTCCTATGAATGTTGGACTCAATTTTCCTTTTCGTCCAAATCTCATAATCTTCTTCCATGGGGACACTTTCAAAAACACTTTGTCGCCCACTTCAAACTCAATTTCTTTTCTTTTCAGATCCGCGTATGACTTCTGTCGGTCCGAAGTAGCTTTCAGACTATTACGGATTACTTTCACTTTCTCCTCGGTCTCTTTTACTAGATCGACCCCATGGATCTGCTTCTCACTAAGCTCGGTCCAATACAAGGGAGTCCGACACTTACGACTATACAAGGCCTCATACGGAGCCATCCGTATACTTGACTGATAACTATTGTTATAGGCGAATTAGACCAAAGGTAGATATCTCTCCCAACTACCTTCAAATTCTAACACACAGCATCGAAGCATATCTTCGAGAACTTGAATCACTCTTTCAGACTGACCATCGGTTTGCGGATGGAATGCAGTACTGAAATTCAACTTTGTTCCCAAAGCCTCTTGTAACTTCTTCCAAAACCTCGAAGTAAACCTCGGATCTCTATCCGATATTATAGACACAGGTACACCATGTAACCTCACTATCTCTGCAACATACAACTCAGCTAACTTATCCAGTGAATAATCAACACGTACTGGAATAAAGTGAGTTGACTTCGTCAATCTATCCACAACAACCCACACAGCATCTCTCTTTTTCGGAGTCATAGGCAACCCCGTCACAAAGTCTGTGGTAACCCGATCCCACTCCCATTTGGGAACCATCACTGGCTGAAGCAATCCCAAATGCACTTGATGCTCAGCTTTCACTTGTTGACAAATCAGACACCTTGCCACAAATTCGGAGATATCTCTCTTTATATCCGGACACCAATAAGACTTCTTCAAGTCATTGTACATTTTCGTACTACCCGGATGTACTGACAAATAACCACTATGTGCCTCGTGCAAAACCTTTCGGATTAACTCTTCATCTCTGGTTACACAAATTCTGTTATGGTACAACAAAGCTCCACTCGAGCCCACCCGAAAATCAGAATCACTTTCTGATTCACACTTAGATCTCTTAGCTAGCGTCTTACTGTCATTTCTCTGAGCCTCACATATCTGTTGAACAAATAGTGGCTTAGCTCTCAACTCTTCCAGAATAGCACCATCATCAGACAATGCTAAACTCGTCCTCATAACTCTTAGAGCATACAAGGATTTCCTACTCAGGGCATCCGCAACCACATTCGCTTTTCCCGGGTGGTAATCAATGACTAACTCATAGTCTTTCAATAACTCAAGCCACTGCCTCTGTCTCAAATTCAGATCCTTCTGATCCATCAAATACTTCAAACTCTTGTGATCCGTATAGATTCTGCACTTCTCACCATATAAATAATGTCACCAAATCTTTAACGCGAAAATAATCGCAGCCAACTCCAAATCATGAGTCGGATAATTCTTCTCGTGTGGTTTCAACTGTCTCGAGGCGTAAACGACTACCTTACCCTCTTGCATCAACACGCAACTGAGACCATTAAACGACGCATCACTGTAAACCACGAACTCTTTCCTCGATTCTGGTTGAACCAAATCTGGCGCCTCAGTCAACATTGTTTTCAATCTCTCGAAACTCTGTTGACATGTCTCAGTCCATTCAAACTTGACATCTTTGTGCAATAGTTTCGTCACCGGGGTAGCAATCACAGAGAACCCCTTTACGAAACGTCTGTAATATCCTGCTAATCCCAAGAAACTTCTGATTTTCGACACGTTCCTTGGCAGTTTCCAATCCACAACAGCTGATATCTTACTCGGGTCAAATCTAACACCATCACCCGACACAATGTGTCCTAGGAATCCGACCTATCGGAGCCAAAACTCATTCTTGCTAAACTTAGCATACAACTGCTTATCTCTTAAAGTTTGCAAGACAATTCTCAAATATTCTTCATGATCATTCTCATCCCGAGAATAGATCAATATGTCGTCAATGAAGACAACTACAAACTTGTCCACATACGGTATGAAAACACGGTTCATCAGACCCATAAAAATCATCGGTGCATTCGTTAAACCAAATGGCATAACCAAAAAATCATAATGGCCATACCTTGTCCGAAATACAGTTTTCAACACATCCTGCTCCTTCACTCTCAACTGATAATAACCAGACCTCAAGTCTATCTTGGAGAACATTGTAGCTCCCTTCGGTTGATCAAAAAGATCATCAATCCTTGGTAAAGGATACTTATTCTTAACTGGCACTTTGTTAAGCTGTCTATAGTCTATACACAACCTCATAGACCCATCTTTCTTCTTTACAAATAATACCGGAGCACCCTACGGTAAGTAGATCGGTCTTGCAAAACCCTTAATTATCAACTCTTGTAACTGAACCTTCAGTTCTTTCAACTCTAAAGGTGCCATCCTATACGGAGCAATCGAAATAGGTGCCATTCCCGGAACTAACTCAATCCCAAACTCAACCTCTCTAACTAGAGGTAATCCGGGTAACTCTTCCGGGAATACATCCGAATACTCACATAGCACTGGCACTGTTTCAAACTCTACTCCAACCTCTCGAGTATTAAACACAAAAGCAAGATAGGACTCACACCCTTTTCTCAAACATTTCTCAGCCACTAGGGAAGAAATCATCACTGGTAGACTATCTGATCCACCTGATTCAACCCGAACAACATCTCCACTATCACATTTCAATTCGACATACTTACTACCACAGTTCACTAAGACACTATGGGTAGTCAACCAATCCATGCCAAGGATTAAGTCAAACTCATCAAACGGCAACAACATAAGATTTGCCGGAAAACATTAACTCTCAAACATCAAAGGAAAATTCTTACACATCTTGTCCACTAACACATGCTTTCCTAACGGGTTTGACACCTTAACCACAAAGTCCATAGGCTCAACAGTCATACTCAAACTAGATGCTAGTCTCATGCAGATATAAGATTGAGTAGACCCTGGATCTATTAAATCAATAACAAAGGTGTCAAAGAGAGAAAAAGTACCCGTTATCACATCAGGGGAGGATGCCTCTTCGCGAGCGCGAATGGCATACGCCCTCGCAGTGCCCGACCCTCCTGGCCTCACACAAGAGTCTTTGGATGCACCTCTACCACTAGCCCGACCTCTCAGGTTCCTTGGTGGTCTACCCCTTGCAGACACATCGCCGGATCTCATCTCTTGCTTATCTTCCTTATCATCCCTCTCGGGGTAATTTCGGATAAAGTGGTCGGGGGAACCACACTTATAATAGTTTCGACTGTTTCCCCAACACTCTCCGGTATGATATCTACCACAACTTGGACACTCCGGTTTACTCTTCGGATTGCCCACACTTTCCATCGAGGTAGCTTGGACTCTAGAACCCGAACGAGTATTGCCTAAGTCTCGATACGAATAACCCACTGGTGCCGTCGTCCTAGGACTCACTTCCTTGGACCTTTTTGAATGGGCTTGATACAACTTGCCCATCGGCCTCTTTCTAGCATCTCGGGCTTCACTCACAGCCCTTCTCTTTTCTGTACTCAGCTCTTCGGCCTTACTTGCCCTTTCGACCAACACCACAAATTCTTTCAACTATAAAATACCCACTAGGAGTTTGATGTCCCCATTCAGTCCGTCCTCGAACCTCTCACACAAAATTGTCTCGGTCGACACACATTCTTGAGCGTATTTGCTAAGCCTAACAAACTCACGCTCATATTCTGCTACTGACATTCTTCCTTGCTTCAACTCAAAGAATTCCTTCCTTTTTCGATCAGTAAACCTCTGGCTTATATACTTCTTCTGGAACTCTCCCAGAAAGAAGTCCCACGTCACCCGTTCTCTCGGGACCACTAACATCAACATCTTTCACCAATGGTATGCCGAGTCCCTCAGAAAGGATACGACACACTTTAAGCTCTCTTCAGGTGTACAAGAGAGTTTATCGAATACTCTCATCGAGTTCTCTAACCAGAACTCCGCCCTCTCAGGGTCATCATCTACCTTAGCTCTAAACTCCTCAGCCCTGTGTTTTCTAATCTTATTTACCGGGGGTTTCGATATCCTCACTACATTAATACCTTGAGGAGCCACTAGAATTGGCTGAGGTATGGGAGGAGGTGGAGGAGGTTGAGCATTAGGGTTCGCTCAAACGTAATCTAAATACCAATTGCTCATCATCCGGAGAAATGCTTCACGTGCCTCTTCCCCTTGACCCCTAACCTCGGGTCCACTTTAAATAGGCACGGTCCCTTGCGCAGGAGCCAGCGTATTACTAACTGCTTCATCAACAGTCAATGGATCAAAATCCATATTCTATATAAAACCAGATTTAAAATTATCAGAAGCCACAACACTATCATTGTACACTTATAGCATGTATAGCTAAACTCTTACACCCACTACGGTAGTCCTAGAACTGACTAAACCATAGCTCTGATACCACTAAATGTAACACTCCTTACCCATATTCAATGTTGGAACTGGGCTCGAGGCGTTACCGTATTAAAACCTCATGATCGCCACTAGGCTCAATGTGACTACTCTCCTAAGTCACCTCAACATTTCATTCTCGACTTACGAGGCCTCACTCATACACACGAGGGCTCTCGAGATTATATCAAAACTTCTATGATTTTTAAAACTTTTCAATATATATAGGGATCACACTACCGTGTAAGATTTGGCACGCCCGTGGAGGTCACACACGCCCATGGTCACTACCCGTGCATGAAAACTTAAGCATTCTGCCAATGCCCCACGGTTAGGGCACACACCCGTGCTCTCCACCCGTGGTGCACACTGACTATCTTAACACGGCCTAACTCTAGACACACGCCCGTGTGGCTAGCCCGTGGCCAACACTGATTAACACACACGTTCTAGGCACACGCCCGTGTGACTAGTCCATTGTCTATTCTGATTCAAAATACTAACATGCAGGGGTCACACGGCCAAGTGACACGCCCATGGGCTGATCGTGTGTCACACATGGCCTAGACACACGCACGTGTGTCTACCCACATGGACAAGAACAAAGCTATTTGCCAAGTTCTTTTCACCCTTCTAGCATACACAACATGCACTCATTCAACACATCCATAATCAACTCAAAATCTTACAATCTCACTTAGATAACTACATATTTTCATATAATAAAGGGCCAACAACTATGGCATTATACAATATAGATTATCCATCTAAAGGCCAACACATCATAGCCATAAACAACAAAGTTCACTAACTTGTCTAGCCCCTATACATGCCATATACAAAACATTGAGTCTCATGTACCAGAGTGTGCTGATAGTGTGGGAGATCTTCCAAATGATCCTCGTATCTCGATTCAACACTTTTGCTCTATAAGACAAGGGAAAAGAAAAGGAGTAAGCTTTGAGCTTAGTAAGTTTACACATAAACAATTAAGCACCATAGTATAAGCTAAACAACAATTAGCATTATACTAACATATAATGTACAACTATTCTTACTCTTCCTATCCCTTACCACATTTCCAACACATCATGTGTCACTTACTCATAACCATTGACATGCACCCCTGCATTCAATATCACATTTACACAATATACAACACATCATTATTTCTCAATAATACATCCACACAGCTATGCTACTCACTATCACATCCACACAGCAAATCTCTCGGTGGTTCCGCACTAAGCCCACCACAATCAATTAATAAGGTAGTATCGCACTTAGCCTACCAACAAGGTACTCATAGTGGTTTCGGACACAGCCCACTAGAGAATATACCTAACGGTAGCATCGTACATAGCCAGCTCATCGTCAATATGCATTAGGATGGTATCGCACTTAGCCCGCCATTTAGCATTATTACTAGACATTCACAAATCTACTTACTTAATCATTCATCCATTCATTTCACTTGAACCACATAGGTAATCATTCTCAACCATGCTATACACTAGCTAGCATTAACAAATTGTAAGTATGAATGCATTGTTTATGCATAGACTTACCTCGATACTCAAAAGTATAGAAACGTGTAATTTAGTCCACCACTTTGCTCTTGCCTCGGTTTCGATCCGGGCTTTGTCTTTCTTGATCTATAATGATAATTCAACTCATCAATATACACATTGACTAAATTGACCCACATCTTATACTTTGGCATAATTACCCCTTTTGCCCCTAAACTTTCTCATATTTACAATATTGCCCCAAGGCTCGTAAAGTGATTTTTATTCAACTTTCTAGCCTTTCATGCTTAGCCAAATCACTTACTCAACTAAAGCAATCATCAATTCTCACTACATCACACATGTATGACCAAACTCAAGATTTTTACAAACTAGTCCCTACATGCATTTTCTATGGAAACTCATTTAGCAAAAGATGTTTCTACTACATCAAGCTTTCATAATCTTCCATAAAACATCAAAATACATGCATGTCATACATGGCCACATTTTTGAACATCCATCATAGCTCATCAAATAGCTAAAAATAGCTTACTCATGCAACAAGGACTTCAAAAATACAAAGAATATCAAAAACGGCACTTAGATGCACTTACTAGCAAGCTTGAAAATTTTGAAGAACCCTAACAATTCGGAAAAATTTCATATCCAAAATTTAATTCATCTATATAATAACTCTGTAAATATTTAATAAATACATTTGCGAGCTTAATTTACGAAAATAAGGTCTCGATGGTTCATTTTTCGACATCACTGACTTTAGGGTCAAAACACTTGTATCCTAACTAACTATCCAATTAACAAATTCGTTAGATCAAATTTCAATATAATATTATAATTTACTCTTAAATATTAATAATAATACTTACAGACTCGATCATCAGAAAATAAGGTTTTGATGTAACACCCTTAACTCGTACCCGTCGCCGGAACAGGGTTTCGGAGCATTACCAAAACATTCAGGATATTTTTCTATTAAACTATGAAAATTTACTATTCATTTACCGAGATCATCCATAATGTCCCTTGATCGGGCCCTCGAGGCCCAATACAAGCATTAGAATTGAATCGGGACTTAATCAAAACCTCTAAGAATATTTCACAAAATTACAAAATTTTTCTAAGGTGCAGAACTCACACGCCCGTATGGTCCAAGGGACACACCCATGTGACCCTAGAACACGCCCGTCCTATAGACCGTGTTTGATTTAGGGTGCTCTCTGACTTGCGCCACACGGCCATGCCACATGCACGTGTGCAAGGCCGTGTGGTTAATTAAATTAATTCGAATTAGGTGCAGGTTTCACACGGCCAAGACACACGCCCGTGTCTCTACCCGTGTGCCCAATTCTGAGCATTCTGTTTCTCAAAATTAAGGTGCAAGGGACACACAGCCTAACTACATTCCCGTGTTACAGTGCAGCAGTGTCACACACTGTCCTAGACACACGCCTGCAGTGTCCGCGTCAGTGTGGACAAAATGAAGCCATTTCTAGCTTCATTTCTCACCCAAAATTTCACCCCAAGACCTGCACTTGAAACACACATCCAATACCAATCAATTTGAGCATTCAAATTGGGCAATTTCTATCATTCAATGTAACACCCCAAACCCGGCCTAAACGTTACGACCGAATCGGCATGTCACATGAAAGGAATGTCTAAAAACTGCATGCATTCGTTAAAAGCTCATATTCTTTATAGTTGTGGTGAGAAATCGAGTTTAAGTAATTTTGAATAAGAAATGGTTTATTATCATTTTAGGAAAATCCCATATTGATCATTTAATAATAAGCAATAAGCAAATTGAAAGTCAAAAACCAAATAAAATACCCAAGGCCTTATTACATAACAAAAACTCAAATAAAAATAAGTCCAAATAAAAGAAACGAATTTATTTAGTAAACATATGTATGGCCTCCACGAGTCCACCTCACTCCCAAATCCGCGATCTAATGATTACCGCAAAATTTAACTAAGGGGTGAGTCATCGAGACTCAGTGTGTAAATCCCCATCCAATGTGCCCTTACACAATTTCATATGAAAATATGCATATCATGCACCCAAACCTAGCCATCCAATGCTCCTTTCTCTACCCCGTGTGGTACCAAACCACCGGTGGTGCCAAACCACCGGTGACCCAAAGTCACGATATCCATAATTGTGGTGCCAAACCACCGTGACCCAAAGTCATGAATATTCCAATGATGGGGCCAACCCATCGTGTGATACCAAATCACCGGCGCCAATCCCGTATAATCACCAGGGGGCCAACCCACCGTGGTGCTAAGCCACCGGGACGAGACGCTATGAGGTGCCAAACCTTTGGTGTCCCAAAGACACGAATGTGATACCAAATCACCGGTGGACCGGTCACGAATCCAATGATGGGGCCAACCCATCGTGTGATACCAAATCACCGGGCGCTAATCCCAGATAATCAATCGTGGGGACAACCCACTGTGGTGCTAAGCCACTCGGGGCGAGACGCTGAGGTGCCAAACCTCTCGTGACCCAAAGTCACAATAATCAATCTGTGGTACCAAACCACCGGTGGTGCCAAACCACCGTGTCCCAAAGACACGGATATCATCTTCCCCCTCCTCTCATCATACCCATGCAATATGACATAATAATTGTGTATGCAGATATCATGTATGCTAGACATATATCAAATATAAGTATAACATGAATTACCATCATAATCGAGATAGACATAAAACAACATAATCACCCTAATCAACCTCTAAGGGTATAACCGTAATTTTACCTACCAAGGGCATTTTCGTAATTTACCCACCAAGGGTATATTGGTAATTTACCCACCAAGGGCATTTTCATAATTTACCCTTCAAAGTGGTATTTCAATGAATTTACCCACTAAGGGTATTTTCGTAATATACCCTTCCAGTGGGTATTTTGGTAATTTACCCACCAAGGGTATTTCAGCAATTTCACTGGAATGGCCTTTCCAAAGGCCCATGTCGCCCGAGCGACCCAACTACCATTTCTCGTCGCATCGACGATTGGGCCTAAAACTCGATTCTCGCCCATTCGGCCCACACGCTCGTGTGGCCCACCTAGCATAAATCTAGCCATGTATATAAGTTCCACCTAGTCTAGTTCACTATATACTACACAATCGCACAATTTACTCATAAGGGCCCACGGGCCCATTGGGCCCACTTCGCCCATCGCGCCCAAGCAAAATTTCAACCCACAAGAATACTACTTATGGCCTCAACTATCGCTGTCGAAGCCCCACACGTGCGCGCCGCGCGCTGCGTGTGGCTACTATTGCCGTGGACCGCACTTCGGCATTTGCCGCCTACAACTAGAGTAGAGAGAGTTACACACCGATAGGACTCGTGTTAATCCGCGCCCCGACCACTCCTGTGCCCAAACGCCTTCCAAGGTGTGTCAACCCTCCTCCCGGAATGCTCTTTATATAGCTAGCTCTTCACCTTCCTTCTTTGTATCTTTCCGATGTGGGATCCTTCACGTCAGAGTTTAAATTCAATGAAACTCTTCCCGCCCAGCATCATAAAATAAATACTCCTTTGCTTCTCATGAGATTCGAACCTGTGCTCCTTGCAACATAATCCACGCTGCTAGCCACTTAGCCACAAGCTCCTCTTGTGTCTTAAACCATGCGCAACTAAATATAAATCTATAGCCAAATTCTGAGGTCCAAGTAAAAAGAAAACCAAAATGCAAAAGCCAAGACTTGAACCTTGGACCTCCTTCCTTCCTTGTGGCGTCACCCCCTTATTCCTTAAGTGGCGTCACTTTGCCACTACACCACACACTCCACTTGTGTCATTTTCCTCTACATTTTATTCTTAAGGCCTACTCGCCAACTTCCAGGTTTTTTCCACCTAAAACCAAAATTTCCCCAAAGCTAATATTTGATCCCGGGACTTCATAGAAGCCCTCTAACCTTCCAAAATAACTTACCTAATAAGTCTAACTTGCATTAATGCCGTTCTCAAAAATTTAAAAACAAGGCCCATTGGGCCCAATCCTACTAGGCCCAATTTCGGGATGTTACATTCAACATAGCATATCACTACATGCATAAGTGTTTATAGACTTACCTTGGAACATCCTAGGCATTCACAACATTGATCCCACATTCTTAACATAACACATGTATATGAATATATCATAATAATCTACTTAGTCATACCAAAATGAACCATTACTAGCCATTCCAATGGCTAGGTTACAAAATAACATTTCAAGCCAATATTGGCCAAATTGTCCTATACATGCCATTATACCCAAAATGACTTCATTAAATATACCCAAAATGCTAGTTGATAGTGTGATGATGCTCCAACGATCTCTAACCCTAGCGAGCTTCCGAGCACTAAAAAATAGGGGAAAAATAAACGGAGTAAGCATTGCATGCTTAGTATGTTCATATAACGGAAACTAAACTTACCAATCTTGTTATTAAATTTAAGAACACAACATCATGTTTTCCATCCATAAGCAAAATTTCCTAGGCACGTGCCTTCAATCAAACATGTTAGTCATAACACTTACAAACATGTCAAGTAAAAATAGATGAGCTCATCATGCAATGTTCTTTCAAGTCATTATCATTACATCTCAATATTTTCAAGCCAAGTCAAGGGATACATGCCCATTGAATCATTGAATTCTGATGGTTGCTCAAGTAGTACACTCGAAGTGTACAGTTTCGTAATCTGTCAATTTCTTATTGAAGGGTACCCCTTAGGGCACTCAACCAATGAACACACTCTCGAGCCACAAATGTGTAACAGGATTACCAGTCCAGGCTAAATCCTTTATATAACGTAAGCTCGGAGGAGCTCAATTAAGATTACCAGTCTAGGCTAAACCCTAATCTTAATGCATACTCGATAGGTATTATATTAGGATTACCTGTTCGGGCTAAATCCTTTATATAGCAAGGTCAATGGGATTACTCGTCTGAGCTAAATCCCATCCGCAACAAATGCAGGACCTTATTAATTTCGGGAAAGCGCATATAATCATCGGAATTCAACATCCAATCAGGACTAACCTTTTATCACCATTTCAAGCATGTAACAAATTTTCCATCATAGCATACAAGTAAGCACATCAACATAAATCACATTACATACAACACAACATAATTACATGCCCGATTAAGTTACACAAACTTACCTCGACACTTGTTCGCGTTAGAAATCTACTAATCTGAAACCTTTTCTTTTCCTCGATCTAACCTCGAATTAGTGTTGCCTGGATCTATATAAATGAATTTAACCATCAATTTCATACATTTCATATTTAAATGGACTCAATTTACGTCCTAGGAAAAATTACCATTTTACCCCTAACTTTTCCATAAATTCTGATTTTGTCCCTAGGCCCGGAAAATGAAACTTGTGAAAATTACTCCTTATTCCAAGCCTAACCAAAGCCCCATTACAAGTATTCCAGCACATGTATTCATAAAATTTTAGAATTTTTCATCAAATTTTACAACTTTTCATTTTAGTCCCTAAATCATGTTTTCATCAAAAATCACTTTGTATAAGTTGTTTATCTATCAATAATCTTTCATTTTCTACCATAAATTTCTAATTTCCAGTATAATACATCCATGACCCATTTTTATGCTTTGATAACTTTTCAAATTAATCCCCCAAATAGGGAGATTACGCTATCCCGGTTTCAAAAATATCAAAATTACTAAAAACGGGAAAAGGAAACTTACCCAATTAGGCCTTGAAAGTTTCTCCTCTCTCTCCTAGGGTTTCCATAGAGTTTTAGGCTGAAGATGACAATAAAATAAGATGATTTCTTTTATAATCTTTTTAATTAATTAATTTTTGCTATTTTCAATTTAGTCCTTGACCTTTTTCTATAATTCCATGGATGAGTCACCATGAAAAATCTACATACTTTTCTTAATGGTCTAATTACCATATAAGGACCTCTAGTTTTGAATTCCATAGCTATGATCCTTACAGCTACTAGAATTCAACTTTCACATTTTATGCGATTAAGTCCTTCTCGTAATTAGGCACTAAATCGATAAAATTTTCATGTTAAAATTTTCACATGTCACGTCTATCATATTATGGACCACATAATAAAATAAAAATAATTTATATTTCGGGTCGAATCTGTGGTCCCGAAACCACTGTTCCGATTTTACTGAAAACAGGCTGTTACATTTGAAACCTCTGAAAAATGGGCTGTTACATTCAAGATCCTTTCAAATCTCTGCTGTAGAAGTATGGTGCAATAAACTAGCAGCGATATCCTTTGAAATAGTATTAATAATCCATAAAGTGACAAGATTGTTCGTTCGTGTCCAAGCATTGAGACAATCAACTAAAGAAGATTCTAGTCAAACAACAGATCTATCAACAAAACCCAATTTGTTCTTGGTTGATAACGCCATAATCATGGAATGATGCCAAGTGTTGTAATTGTCAGACAATAATGTTTGAGAAACCAAAAGCAACCTTAGATTATCATATTGATATAAAGATTATTACCATTGTCAAATTGATCAGTCATATAAACCATGTTGAAACTTAAGAAATCAAAAAAAAATGTTTGGTTGGTGAGAAAATGCCAAGAAAATGAAATAGGAAAACAAAAAAAAATAATGAAAAAAATTCAAGAGAAGGCCTCTGATACCATATTGGAAGAAAGAATTTGTTGGAAAAATATTCATTAATGAATGAAGTTTACAAGAATGAATATATAACCAACTATGGCTAGCTAACTAACATTCTAACTAAAATAGTAACAAATTAACCAACTATGACTATAATTAATTACGTAATACAGTATGTAAAACACAAGATGAACACAAACACAAGATGTACAAAATCACATTAGCAACGATAAATTTTAATCTATATTCAATAAATACAACATTATACAAACAACCGGTCCTAATTTTTTCAAGAATTTGTATTGTTATTCTCTAAAAAAATATAAATCAATTAAAATATTAGTAATCTTGTCGAAACCATTTTTTGTTTTGAAAAACGGGGTCGACTTTAAAAAAGAAAATGGAGTCGCCACCAATCTTTTTTCGATGTGTGATCGGGTCACCTTGAAATTTATCATTTTAATAAAAAAATTTTGATTTATTAAAATAATGATTTTGGTCTACGAAATTCGAGAAAATGGGTTCGAGTCGGTTCATGCATTTGAGGAAGGATTAGCACCCTCGTAACGCCCAAAAAATTGGTACCTAATTGATTAATTAATGTCTTAATGTCAAAAATTTGAGAAGATTTTAAAATATGATTCTTTTGATTTTTCAAAACTTATAACCTTTAAAAAAGTCAATTATTTGGATAAAAGAAAAGTCGAATCTCATAGAAGTTAGAGCACGAACTTTCGAATTTCCCAAACACCAAATATCCTTTGTTTTGTTTTCTTTTTTGAAATCCCTATCTCAAAATATCAAAATGTCACATCCAATAAGTTAGGACGCAACATCTTAAATTCACAAAGATAGGTTTTTATTTGAAAATCATATATTTTAATTCCAAAAGGGTATTTGATCATTTAGACTTAATGAGAAAAATCAAGCCCAATAAGTTAGGCACGATTCCTCAAAACTCCAAATGTCAAATATTGCCTTATTTTAAGAAATAAAGTTTTGGATAAAAAGTGGCAATTAAAATAAATTTAAAATAATTAAAATAAATGAATAAATAATTATTAAGCAATTAAATGGATAAAAAAACACATAAGTCAACCTAACTCCCGCAATATGAGGATTCGACGAAATTCCTCCACCAAAAACTAACTCGAACAGAAGCAACTCAAAAAGAAACGAAAATGAGCGAAGAACAAAATAAGAACAAGCCACAGAAAATAAGAACGCAAAAGAGAGAGAAATTTGAGTGAATGCTCTCAAGAATTTTTATTACTCAAAACTCAAGTCCCATTCCAGTGTGTCTACAATGAAGGGAAAGGCCTCTATTTATAGTTGAGCCTCCCCAAATCCAACGATACAGACCAATTACATCAACGGCTAAGATTAAAAGGTATCTACAAATTAAATCTCTATGATTACAAAATCATATCTTTTAATATTACATACCATATCTTCTAAGATTGCATATCATATCTAAGATTGCATACCATAACTTCTAGGATTGCATATCATATCTAAGATTTGCATATCATATCTAAGATTGCATACCATATCTTCTAGGATTGCATATCATATCTAAGATTTGCATATCATATCTAAGATTGCATATCCTTAAAGATTGTACTTCCATATACGTCAAGCTTGTAGATAGACCTTCAATCTTTTTAAGTAATGGGCCATTCCGATGGGGCCAAATGATATATTTTGGACTGGACTTGGACTTTATTTTATTATTTTGGGTTTATTATTTTTTGTATGGGCCCGAGCTAAATTGGCCTATTACAGCTGCCCCTCTTTGCTCATTGTCGTGTAACGAGAATAGAGCAAAGGCTATAAAAGGCTCAATTTTGCCCTGTCTTTGTCGAGCCTTAACTTCTTGGTCATTGCTTTCTTTAAATAACTTCTATCCCATCTGCAATCTGGCTTCAATTTGCTCCACTGCAACTTTAGGAATGCCAGATCTGCTATCTTTGGTCTACTCCACTGCAAACTTAGAGAATGCAAGACTTGATGATTTTGATCTGCTTTATTGCAATCTCAGGGAGACAAGACTATAATCTTTAGCCTGCTCCCTTGCTACATCATGAAGATAAGGCTAGTGGCTAAAATTTGCTCCCTTGCTACATCAGGAAGATAAGATTCACCAAATTCGATCTGCTCCGCTACTGCTTAGGGATATAAGATCTACAAACTTTAGTTTGCCTCACTACTATCTCGTGGGGACAAAATCTAAACTTTTCAGTCTGTTTCCTTACTATCTCAGGAAGACTTCAATCTTCAGTATGCTCCACTACCATCTCTAGGGAACAAAACCTGAACTTTTAGTTTGCTTCCTTACCATTTCAGGAAGACTTCAATCTTAAGTCTACTCCACTACTATCTCGAAGGAACAAAATCTAAACTTTTAGTTTGCTTCCTTACTATTTCAGGAAGACTTCGATCTTCAGTTTGCTCCACTACCATCTCCAGGAAACAAAATCTGAACTTTCCAATTTGCTTCCTTACTATCTCAGGAAGACTTCAATCTTCAGTCTGCTCCACTACCATCTCTAGGGAAAAAAATCTGAACTTTTTGGTTTGCTTCCTTACTATCTCAGGAAGACTTCAATCTTCAGTTTGCTCTACTACCATCTCTAGGGAACAAAATCTGAACTTTTTGGTTTGCTTCCTTACTATCTTCAGGAAGACTTCAATCTTCAGTTTGCACCACTACCATCTCTAGGGAACAAAATCTAAACTTTCCAATTTGCTTCATTACTATCTCAGGAAGACTTCAATCTTCAGTCTGCTCCACTACCATCTCTAGGGAACAAAATCTGAACTTTTTGGTTTGATTTCTCACTATCTCAGGAAGACTTCAATCTTCAGTTTGCTCCACTACCATCTCTAGGGAACAAAATCTGAACTTTTTATTACTATCTTCAGGAAGACTTCAATCTTCAGTTTGCTCCACTACCATCTTTAGGGATCAAAATCTGAACTTTTTGGTTTGCTTCCTTACTATCTTCGTGAAGACTTCAATCTTCACTTTGCTCCACTACCATCTCTAGGAACAAAATCAACTTTTGGTTTACTTCCTTACTATCTTCAGGAAGACTTCAATCTTCAGCTTGCTCCACTACCATCTCTAGGGAATAAAATCTGAACTTTTAGTTTGCTTCCTTACTATCTTCAGGAAGACTTCAATCTTCAGCTTGCTCCACTACCATCTCTAGGGAACAAAATCAACTTTTGGTTTGCTTCCTTACTATCTTCGTAAAGACTTCAATCTTCGCTTGCTCCACTACCGCCTCTAGGGAACAAAATCTGAACTTTTGGTTTGCTTCCTTACTATCTTCGTGAAGACTTCAATCTTTAGTTTGCTCCACTACCATCTCTAGGGAAAAAATCTCAACATTTTGGTTTGCTTCCTTACTATCTCGTGAAGACTTCAATCTTCATTTGCTCCACTACCATCTCTAGGGAACAAAATCAAACTTTTGGTTTGCTTCCTTACTATCTTCAGAAGACTTCAATCTTCATTTGCTCCACTACCATCTCTAGGGAACAAAATCAACTTTTGGTTTGCTTCCTTACTATCTTCAGAAGACTTCAATCTTCATCTGCTTCCACTACCATCTCTAGGGAACAAAATATGAACTTTTGGTTTGATTCCTTACTATCTCAGAAGACTTCAATCTTCAGCTTGCTCCACTACCATCTCTAGGGAACAAAATCAACTTTTGGTTTGCTTCCTTACTATCTTCAGGAAGACTTCAATCTTCAGTTTGCACCACTACCATCTCTAGGGAACAAAATCTGAACTTTCCAATTTGCTTCATTACTATCTCATGAAGACTTCAATCTTCAGTCTGTTCCACTACCATCTCTAGGGAACAAAATCTGAACTTTTTGGTTTGATTCCTCACTCTCTCAGGAAGACTTCAATCTTCAGTTTGCTCCACTACAATCTCTAGGGAACAAAATCTAAACTTTTTGGTTTGCTTCCTTACTATCTTCAGGAAGACTTCAATCTTCCGTTTGCTCCACTACCATCTTTAGGGAATAAAATCTGAACTTTTTGGTTTGCTTCCTTACTATCTACAGGAAGACTTCATTCTTCAGTTTGCTCCATTACCATCTCTAGGGAACAAAATCTGAACTTTTTGGTTTACTTCCTTACTATCTTCAGGAAGACTTCAATCTTCAATTTACTCCACTACCATCTCTAGGGAATAAAATCTAAACTTTTTGGTTTGCTTCCTTACTATCTTCAGGAAGACTTCAATCTTCAGTTTGCTCCACTACCATCTCTAGGGAAAAAAATTTGAACTTTTTGGTTTGCTTCCTTACTATCTTCAGAAATGCTTCAATCTTCAGTTTGCTCCACTACCGTCTCTAGGGAAAAAATCTGAACTTTTTGGTTTGCTTCCTTACTATCTTCAGGAAGACTTCAATTTTCAGTTTGCTCCACTACCATCTCTAGGGAAAAAAATCTGAACTTTTTGGTTTGCTTCCTTACTATCTCAGGAAGACTTCAATCTTCAGTTTGCTCCACTACCATCTCTAGGGAACAAAATCTAAACTTTTTGGTTTGCTTCCTTACTATTTTCAGGATGACTTCACTCTTCAGTTTGCTCCACTACCATCTCTAGGGAAAAAAATCTGAACTTTTTGGTTTGCTTCCTTACTATCTTCAGGAAGACTTCTATCCTAGGTTTGCTCCACTACCATCTCTAGAGAACAAAATTTGAACTTTTTGGTTTGCTTCCTTACTATCTTTAGGAAGACTTCAATCTTCAGTTTGCTCTACTACCATCTCTAGGGAACAAAATCTGAACTTTCCAATTTGCTTCCTTACTATCTCAGGAAGACTTCAATCTTCAGTCTGCTCCACTACCATCTCTAGGGAACAAAATATAAACTTTTTGGTTTGATTCCTTACTATCTCAGGAAGTCTTCAATCTTCAGTTTGCTCCACTACCATCTCTAGGGAACAAAATCTGAACTTTTTTTGGTTTGCTTCCTTACTATCTTCAGGAAGACTTCAATCTTTAGTTTGCTCCACTACCATCTCTAGGGAACAAAATATGAACTTTTTGTTTTGCTTCCTTACTATCTTCAGGAAGACTTCAATCTTCAGTTTGCTCCACTACCATCTCTAGGGAACAAAATCTAAACTTTTTGGTTTGCTTCCTTACTATCTTCAGGAAGACTTCAATCTTCAGTCTGCTCCACTACCATCTCTAGGGAACAAAATATGAACTTTTTGGTTTGATTCCTTACTATCTCAGGAAGACTTCAATCTTCAGTTTGCTCCACTACCATCTCTAGGGAACAAAATCTGAACTTTTTGGTTTGCTTCCTTACTATCTTCAGAAAGACTTCAATCTTCAGTTTGCTCCACTACCATCTCTAGGGAACAAAATCTGAACATTTTGGTTTGCTTCTTTACTATCTTCTGGAAGACTTCAATCTTCAATTTGCTCCACTACCATCTCTAGGGAACAAAATCTAAACTTTTTGGTTTGCTTCCTTACTATCTTCAGGAAGACTTCAATCTTCAGTTTGCTCCACTACCATCTCTAGGGAACAAAATCTGAACTTTTTTGTTTGCTTCCTTACTATCTTCAGGAAGATTTCAATATTCAGTTTGCTCCACTACCATCTCTAGGGAACAAAATCTGAACTTTCCAATTTGCTTCCTTACTATCTCAGGAAGACTTCAATCTTCAGTCTGCTCCACTACCATCTCTAGGGAACAAAATCTGAACTTTCCCGATGTTGCTACACCGTCCTCTGAGGGACATGTCCTGTAGACTCGAATGTATTATGGATGACATTTGCATGAATGTAAAATGTCATGAGAATGATCCAATTTTTTAAGTGTATAATGATTAGGATGCAATGATCGGAATGAATCTAATGCTCCTAACTAAATGATATTAGGGATGACATTTGCATGAATGCAGAATGTCATGAGAATAATCTTTTTTTTTTAAAGAAAACGATTAGGATTCAATTATCAAAATGAATCAAATGCTCCTAATTGGAAGTGTGTGAATGATATTTACATGAGAATGATCCCTTTTTTTACTGTTTGGGTTGTCACTGCTCATAGTTCATCAAGGTTCTATCACTGATGCGTTACCATGCTTTCTCGTTTAGCTGGTATCTTTGACAAAAAACCAAAAAAAACGATCATATTCTGCTCAGCAAGCTTGCCCCGCTGTAATTTCAGAGTCCCTTCCACTGTACCTTTTGGGACATAAAGTTTGTACCTCCCACTACAACTTCAGGGGAATAACATTTGGTAATAACCAGATGTATGTGCCTTTCAATATTTCCAAACCTTAGGCTTGGTGAGTTCTAAACAATAGTCATGTTTCAGGTCCCTATATTATTTAAAAACTTCCAGAGTAATGTACGAATCTCCTTTTATGAAAATATTATTAGTCCAATAATCGTTATTTCAATATAAAATGCTTGAAAAAGATCACAACAATGACAAGAAAGAAATTAATCAGGAGCATAGCTCAAAAAAGAAAGTTAATCAAAAATAACCAAGGCAATAAAAGAAAATTGATTTGAGATTATCTTGAAAAGAATAAAGCAATCAAAGGTAGCAAATTCAAAAATGGGTAAGATAAAAGCTAGGTACCCCAGATATCACAGCCTGAGCTTCTCTGTTCAAACTTCTTGAGGACCATTCTAAGCTCAATATGTGTTTAGGGAATCTGAAGTACTTTGTCGATGCCCCAAGACGCAGCATACTTCCTCATTGTTAATTCAGGCATAGCAAGACTACCACATGCCCTATCTTTGATCAAAATTTGAGCCGCTCTTTTGGGTTTTCAGCTCAAAACCCCTTTGGTCTCAAAGTGCCCTTTGTGGGTTTTCGCCTTGGCCTCTCCTCTTTTCCTTTTTTCTTCTTTTTTTTTTGAGTGAATCTGAGCTCAAGGCGCCATTTGTGGGTTTTCACCTTGGCCTTTCCCCTTTCAGGTAATACTTCTTGATTGAACCTGAATTCGCTGAATTGGACAAGTCTTCGCCATTTGTCTCGGTCCATATTAATTCTCCTCTAGAACAGGCCTTCTCTACAACATAAGGTCATTTCCAGTTCTGTACCTGCTTTCCTCTAAAATCTTTTTGTAAAAGAAAGATCAGGTTCCCCTCATGGAATTCTCTAGGATAAACCTCTTTGTCATAAGCTTGTATCACCTGATCGTGATGGATAACTTTTGACCTTTTCTTCAATTAGGTTCAATTGGCGAAACTATTTCTATTCCAATGAGAAATGTGTTACCCAGCGAAGGTTCTAGCCAACGTTCGATAAGACAGAGGGTAAATGGTAACTTCTTTATGTCAATATTCACAAGTCTCAGTCATCTTTCGCATGATCCTTGTTTTGTTGTTTTTGTTTTTGTTTTTGCTTTTTTTGCTGCCATTAATGCATTGTGATATGGCGTTTGATCTTTGAACAAACTTCCAAACTTTTGACATTGTCCTTTTTAGCACTCATTGTCAGCACCTGATCTTTCTTTTTGTTTTTTGAGAATTTGATGACTATCGACTTTGTAACATTGGCATATGAAGCTACTTCCACCCTCTTAGTGAAGTAAACTATGACCACGATGATGAATCGATATTGAATAGAAGTTTTTGACTAGATTGGCCCCATAATATCCATTCCCCATGTATAGGAAGTCTGTGAAGAAATAGATGAGGCACATAAATTTTGTCTTCCTCAATTTGGCATTTGCGACATAACTGAAGCAATCTCCCTTTTATGGTGGACCAACAGTGCCCGATCCTCATGTTTAGCCCGTGTCTTAGTAGCCCAGGCATATCCTGATATGATTGTGTGAAAACATCCTTGAATTCTTGAAAATAATTCAATAATGTCTTGCCTTATTTCTGTGATGAGCTGGGTTACAATCTTCACCTCTTTTCTAGGCTCATAATATCCACTGACCCTTTGTAGAGTGAGGTCTATTTTTCATCTTGTTTCACCATTATTAAAAAATCAGAAGATAGGTTACAATCTCTGTTATCTTCAAAGTCCTTAGATCCCCTAGACCCATATCTCATTCAAAAAGGGAGTCAGTAACAACGTCGCTCATGTCGTTGATATTTGAGTACCTAGGTACGAAGGCAAAAAATCCAAAGAATAAATGATTCTAAGGATTATTATTTGTATGGTATGGTTATGAATGAAGAATGAAAGAATATTGTAAAGAACAAAAGAATGTACAATATGAAGAATAAAAAAAATATTTTCTTAAAAAAGATGCATTTTATTGAAATAAAAATTATGGACATAAGCCTATTTCACAAAAGGATTCTTATTGCCTCTAGGCTTAAAGCAACAAGCATGTTCTGAATATTACTCTATATTAGCTCTAAAAAATACAGAGATTCCTTCCACAGTTCCATTGTTTAAAATCTTCCCAAGTATGTAAGGGCTTTGGAAACTTTTATTCCCCGATTCTCTCTTTGGATATGTCATTAATGTTCAGATCCCCTAATATTCCTTCAGGTCTTTGATCTCTTCAATTTATTATCCATCAGGCCTTGCACTAAGGCCCTGATCTCAATTCAGTAGACTTTCGTCAGTTCCCAGGTTGCTAAAACAATTTTACCTAATTAAAGTCCTTCTATGGATTTTAATGCATATGATGCTATGTAATGCAAATGCATGAAATGAATGCAAAAAGAAAGAGAGGCGTTGATTTTGAATTCAATTCCATTAGAAAAACTTTTCTAGAAAGCAAATTTCTTTACATAAAACAGATTGCATATGCGGCCTTGCCCTCATATTCCAAGCAAAAACATTAATCTCCTTCTTCACAAAGGTCAAATCTTGCAAACTTCTAATAGATGCCTCCACTAGCTCTTTTTTGCTTAATCTGGGCAGCGACTCACTGCTCACTTATTTCCTAAATGCTCGTTAGCCTCTTTAAGAAAGTCGAGACATGGTGATTCGCGAATAGTCTTTGTCAGCTTGAATCCTTGGGTAATAAGGTCTTGTATTCCTTTACAGACTATCAGTCTTCCCTCGTTGTGTTTACTTGGACCATATTCGGACGACTGTATTATAATCCACTTTATCAAAAAATTCGTTTTCTCATGACAAGCTTTTCTATTTAGCAATCAAATTTGAATCAACACCTCTTTTCTATGATGTGAATGCAATGCAATCAAAACAAAAGAGAACACGTTAGCACAAGAGAAATAACAAAATAGGGCACCTATCTGGGTGACCACTAGGGTTCAATATAACTCTATCTAGGGTTGGCTCTTAAGGATCACTATATGTGGCTTAGTTCTAAAGGGAGGGTACCTGAACCAGCAGATTCCTCTATCCTTACCCATTATAGGCTCATACGGACCGAGTTCAATTCAGGGGAATACATTTCCCTATGGCTGCACGGAGATGAAAATCTCACGAAGACATAGGTACGGATGTATTCCGAAAGCGATTCACTATCCTGCACGAAGGTGAAAACCTCACGAAGGAGTAGCTTCTCGCTCCCACTTAAAAGGGTGTGACCACAACGGTCATGCTATGCAATGCAGACATGCTTTTCAATAATAAAACAACATGCAATAAAAAGGATCATAATTTTTCAAATCGGATTTTCAAATTTAGACAAAAGGACAGGAAATAATCAATTTTACGGCTTGACTCTCTTATTGGTCCCCACTGGAGTCGCCAAGCTGTAGAAACCATTTTTTGTTTTGAAAAGCGGGGTCAACTTTAAAAAAGAAAATGGAGTCGCCACCAATCTTTTTTCGAGGTGTGATCGGGTCACCTTGAAATTGATCATTTTAATAAAAAAATTTTGATTTATTAAAACAATGATTTTGGTCTACGAAATTCGAGAAAGCGGGTTCGAGAGTCGGTTACGCACGAGGAAGGATTAGCACCCTCGTAACGCCCAAAAAAATTGGTACCTAATTGATTAATTAATGTCTTAATGTCGAAAATTTGAGAAGATTTTAAAATATGATTCTTTTGATTTTTCAAAACTTATAACCTTTAAAAAAACATTCAATTATTTGGATAAAAGAAAAGTCAAATCTCAGTAAGTTAGAGCACGACCTTTCGAATTTCCCAAACACCAAATATCCTTTGTTTTGTTTTTTTTTTTTTTTTTGAAATCCCTATCTCAAAATATCAAAATGTCACATCCAATAAGTAGGACGCAACATCTTAAATTCACAAAGATAGGTTTTTTATTTGAAAATCATATATTTTAATTCCAAAAAGGGTATTTGATCATTTAGACTTAATGAGAAAAATCGAAGCCCGGTAAGTTAGGGCACGATTCCTCAAAACTCAAATGTCAAATATTGCCTTATTTTAAGAAATAAAGTTTTGGATAAAAGTGGCAATTAAAATAAATTTAAAATAATTAAAATAAATGAATAAATAATGATTAAGCAATTAAATGGATAAATAAAAAAAAAACACATAAGTCAATCTAACTCCCGCAATATGAGGATTCGACGAAATTCCTCCACCAAAAACTAACTCGAACAGAAGCAACTCAAAAAGAAACGAAAATGAGCGAAGAACAAAATAAGAACAAGCCATAGAAAATAAGAACGCAAAAGAGAGAGAAATTTGAGTGAATGCTCTCAAGAATTTTTATTACTCAAAACTCAAGTCCCATTCCAGTGTGTCTACAATGAAGGAAGAGGCCTCTATTTATAGTTGAGCCTCCCCAAATCCAACGGTACAGATCAATTACATCAACGGCTAAGATTAAAAGGTATCTACAAATTAAATCTCTAAGATTACAAAATCATATCTTTTAATATTACATATCATATCTTCTAAGGTTGCATATCATATCTAAGATTGCATACCATAACTTCTAGGATTGCATATCATATCTAAGATTTGCATATCATATGTAAGATTGCATACCATATCTTCTAGGATTGCATATCATATCTAAGATTTGCATATCATATCTAAGATTGCATATCCTTGAAGATTGTACTTCTATAAACGTCAAGCTTGTAGATAGACCTTCAATCTTTTTAAGTAATGGGCCATTCCGATGGGGCCAAATGATATATTTTGGACTGGACTTGGACTTTATTTTATTATTTTGGGTTTATTATTTTTTGTATGGGCCCGGGCTAAATTGGCCTATTACAAATCTTATACAAAATCATTATCCCAAAATTATTCCATAAAAAAAAACTTAATCTTGCATAAAAATTCTAATTTATCACAAGTAAAGCCACAATTTTAATTTTTTTTAGAGATGAATCAATAAGGCTTGAAAAAAAAAAAAGCATTGTTATCAAATTAGAGAAACCTACTTAAAAGTATTGAAAGATTGATAATTTATCTTGTAAAAATTATAGAGAGAGCATGAGAGAACAAGAAAATTTTGTGAAAAAAATTATGAATATTGAAAGAAAATAAAAAAAATTAAAGATTTTTGGACGTTAGTGAGTGTCAAGTATTGTGATTGGGTTAATAACTTAATTTACTACTTATATTATTTTTTATAAAGTATTTAAAAAAAAATAATGAAATTAATTGACCTCACAATTTTACGTGTGGCTCCACCATTGCATGCTATGATGTAGAGAAAAATAAACTTGGGTTTATATAGATAGAATATTAGGAATGTAAAAGAAAGAAAGAAAAAGGGCAGATTTCATGATTTAATATGAATTAAACTTTAAAATGATGAGTAAAATATATAAAAAAAATTAAATATGAATTGAACTTGTTCACTCCATTTTCAGATTAATAGATCAATTTAAGATTCAGTGTAATATTTCGGTGAAATGGATTTCATTAATTAATAGTACAGAAGACAAATTTCATTAAGTTTCAATTTTTCTTAAATTATGCTTTTTTTTTGGGGGGTTAAATAAAAATAAATAAGTTAACTAATGAGTATTGAGTTAGGTATATTGGGAAGTTAAACATAATAAATATACTTTTATAGAGAAAAATAAGGGCAATATATTCATATATACCAAAAAAAAATATTTACGAAAAAGGGTCGGTTTTTTTAAAATTTACGGAAAAGGGCCATTTCTCCACAAAACGCGTCTACGTTAGCGCGTTTTGTGGGGATGCAGCAGGAAAGTGCGCCCCTGGGGGAGCGCTTTTGCCACATCAGCACAAAGCGCGCTGACGAGGACGCGCTTTGCTGATGTGGCGAAAGCACTCCCCCAGGGGCGCGCTTTTGCCCTAAAATTTTATTAAATATATTAAAATTAAATTACAAAAAAAATTAAAAAACTATTAAATTATTAAATATATTAAAACTAAATTTAAAAAATAAAAAATAACTTCTTATTTTATTATATTACATATATTAAAATTAAATTACAATAAAATAAACAACTTCTATTTTATTAAATATATTAAAATTAAATTACAAAAAATTAAACAACTATTAATTTATTAAATATATTAAAACTAAATTATAAAAATAAAAATAACTTCTTATTTTATTATATTACATATATTAAAATTAAATTACAATAAAATAAACAACTTCTATTTTATTAAATATATTAAAATTAAATTACAAAAAAATTAAACAACTATTAACTTATTAAATATATTAAAACTAAATTACAAAAATAAAAATAAAAATAACTTCTTATTTTATTATATTACATATATTAAAATTAAATTACAATAAAATAAACAACTTCTATTTTATTAAATATATTAAAATTAAATTACAAAAAAATTAAACAACTATTAATTTATTAAATATATTAAAACTAAATTACAAAAAATAAAAATAAAAATAACTTCTTATTTTATTATATTACATATATTAAAATTAAATTACAATAAAATAAACAACTTCTATTTTATTAAATATATTAAAATTAAATTACAAAAAAATTAAACAACTATTAACTTATTAAATATATTAAAACTAAATTACAAAAAATAAAAATAAAAATAACTTCTTATTTTATTATATTACATATATTAAAATTAAATTACAATAAAATAAACAACTTCTATTTTATTAAATATATTAAAATTAAATTACAAAAAAATTAAACAACTATTAATTTATTAAATATATTAAAACTAAATTACAAAAAATAAAAAATAAAAATAACTTCTTATTTTATTATATTACATATATTAAAATTAAATTACAATAAAATAAAAAAACTTCTATTTTATTAAATATATTAAAATTAAATTACAAAAAAATTAAACAACTATTAACTTATTAAATATATTAAAACTAAATTACAAAAATAAAAATAACTTTTTATTTTATTAAAAATTAAAATTAAATTACATATAAAAAAATAAACAACTTCTATTTTATTGAAGATATTAAAATTAAATTACAAACTCAAATAAAAAACAACTTTTATTTTATTAAAAAAATAAAAAAATTTATTACAATTAAACAATAAAAAAGCCCGTCCGAATCAATGTTGATGCCGGTCGAAATCATGCATGCACGGGGTGGTCATGGCGGTTACGTCTTTGGATTCCTCCTTCTTCTAGCTTTCGGTGGGGGTCGTGGAACTTCGGACAGGGATTCTGGTTCCTCCGGCAGTGGGTCTGGTTGTGGGTGTTGGAAGGATGACCCACCTTGATAAAATAACGACTGCGGAGGTGTTTGCATAAACCACGGCGGGGGTGTCTGAATCCCATACGGCGAAGGAGACTGGTAAAAAGAAGTGCTTCCCGACGGTGCCTCCTGTGATCGCTCACGCGACGGTGGCCTCAAGATCGGCTGGTCAGTCGGAGTAGTCGGGAATGGACTCGAACTGGGCCATGCATTCCAACCTGGGGTGGGACTGGGAAAAGGAAACATATATGGGTTAGGATACATATAAGGGCTAGGGTACGCACCTGGCATAAAGGCCAAAGGCTATGATGTCGGTGTCGTCGGCTGAAGTGATGGGCCCCGTGACTGTGTGGGCACTGTTGATGGGCCCAGTGACTGTGTCGGCGCTGTTGATGGTCCCGTCTCATCACCCCTTCTCCTTGGATTTAAAGGGCCCCGTCGTTCCCTTTGTTCACGAAGTTTCCATCGCCTCTCTTTTTCTGACAACAAATACGGCTTACCATGGATCCTAAACCATGGCATGTATTCCGGCACGCACGCTAACTCAGGAACAACGATCGGTTCCCGGATAGGTAAATAGTCATACCGGTTCTCCCACATCTCGATATATGCTGACCAAAATCTTGGCCAATCCGTGTGCAACTGCCGTAAGTTGACTTTGTGCTCATCATCGAGCACTTCAGGTGGCACAGGAATCGGTTGTCGGAATCCAAATTGTCGCAGAACCCAATCTGACTGGTGCATCTCCACGGTCGCATAGTTGATCAATGGGACCTTCACGTGTCAAATGTTTGGATTTTGCAAGAACTCCTCCGAAATTACTGCCCAAATTGCCAGATCCTCGTACGGTGTCCATTGAAACTATATTAACATGATCAAAATATTAGTTATATACATAATACTAAACACTAAATACGAAATACGAAATTATAAATATGAAATTTGAAACTTACTTGTGATTCCAGCATACGAAATTGCCAAATCCGACCGTTGGTCTAATAGAAGTCGTATATCTTCAAGCGATGTAGGTATTCCAGCATAACTCGCCGAATGGTTCCACCTAATTAAATAATTTTTTAGCATACAATTATACTATAAATCTACGTAATAATTGTAAAATATAACATTAAATTTATCTGGTTATCAGTGGGAATGTATATGGGTGGTCGAGTCGAGGACGTAAAAATGGAAATCGAAACCGTACCCATGACTGCAGTAGTGATAGGAAACCTCCAATTTTTGCTTTGCTCGGCCGCGTCGCTCCGCACATCTCCTGATACAACTTTGATAGCACGGCAGACCCCCAACTCAGTTCATCGTCTGCTCTAAAATCAACAAGTTTCAGCAGCCATCTCAAGTGTACGAGGTTTCTAGACAGGTCCGGCATCAGATAGCCTCCAATTAACTCAAGAATGAATGCCCAAGCATACCGTATTCTTTCTATTTCGGTCGAACCATCATTCGACTCCGGGAATGTGTCTCGTAACCAGGCCATCTCGATCCGACCTCCATGAATGTTATCCGGAATGGCACCCAGAAGCTCGTAGCATACGGCCATCCAATCGGTAGAAGTTGCGGACCTGGTGACTACGGACCCGTCCACCGGCAATCCCAATTGCAACTGCACATATTCCAGAGTGATAGTACACTCTCCGCATGGAAGATAGAAAGTGTGCGTCTCGGGTCCCCACCTCTGTAACAGTCTGATTTTGACCCTAATCGGAATAGTAGTTTCGGGACCATAAATCCGAGTCTAAAAAATATTTTTTTAAATTATTTTCATGTTTATTATGTGTGAATTTGTTTGTGTTAAATTTTCGTGATTTAATTTTGCCGTTTAGGTGTCCGATTAAATAAAAGGACTTAATCGCGTAAATTATAAAAGTTACTAATTAAAGTGTAAAGTACCCTTTTGATTGTGGCTTTATTATATGGGGTCCCTAAGGGGCAATTAACCCATTTAAAAGATAGTGGACGGTACATGGTTAATAATGGCTTTGGAAATTTTGTTATAAAATATTATATTATAAGGTTAATAAGGTAAATTAGTAATAAACAAATATATGTTAAAAATAAAACATGATATGCATGTTATCATCTTTATTTTATTTAGCTGAAAGTCATAAAGAAAAGAAGAAACAAAGCCTAACATTCAGCCAAGGAGAAAATTTGTGATTAAAGGTTAGTTTTTGATCGATTTTCGATAATTTCTACGTTTTTGTAATCGTTGCTCAAAGCTTTAAAACCCATGTATCAATTTCATGAATTGATGATGTTTGTGTAAAATGCCATTGATGCTATGTTGAGTTTTGTGATGTTTTATGGTGTTAAATGATAGATATGTAATTGATGAACATACTTTGTTCTTGAATTTTTGATAAATTTAGCTAAATAGGGCTAAATTGAGAAAATAAATTTTTGAGGGGCTAGATTGCAAAATAAATGAAATGTATGGACTTATATGATTATATGGAAGATTCGACCTAGCTATGTTGTTGGGAGATTTTGCATATTTTGTGTTTTGTGCAAATAGGCTAAATTGTAAAAGTGTGAAATATTAGGGGCAAAATGGTAATTTTCCCATTTAGGTGTTTTTGGATTAAATTGAAATGAAATGTATTTGAATGAGCTTAATTTGAATATATTTAGATCAAGAACAAAGAAAAATGGACTTGGATCGGGGAAAAGCAAAAATTATCTAATAGCCGGTTTTTGCCGTCCGACGATATCCGAGGTAAGTCTATAAGAAATTTAATACCGTTAATATCGGTTATAGCCTTGATTACATGCTGAATTATGAATTTTATAAATGTGAATTTGGCCAAAGCCGAATGTGGTAAGTGATTTAGTAATGAAATGTAGTTAAATTTAATTGAGTTGATATGTTAAAGTGATAGGAATTATGTGTGATATATGTGATTTTGGTAATATGTAATGTGTATGAGATGGTTTAATAATATCGATATTCGGGCTTTGAACCTAGCAGGCCTTGTGCCGGTGAAGTGTATCAAAGCTTATTGCCTAGCAGGCTAAATGCCTGACTAAATTTCCAGACCTCTGGTCTAGCGAGCTTAGTCTTGGTGTGTGTTTTCGGGCTTTGTTGCCTAGCGAGCTTAATGCCGGTGATTTATTATAAATAGAGGGTTCGTGGATTATTATCAATGTGGAATTTAATTACAAAGAAATAAGCTGAATGTTCAGTGCACGTATAAGCCTCATAGTTGCAAGGAATAAGGTAAGATGATATATTACTATTCAATGCTAGTAATATGTGATATAGTTGAGGTATATTTGTAAGATTTTAATGTGTGCATTCGGCTTTACAAATAATGAGTGTAATATATTGAAATTCGATTTTGGTTATGTTCTTTTGAGATTCGACCATATGTGTAAATGCAAAATGTGGGGATAAATGGATATATGTACATATGTGTATAATCGATTATATGTGGTCAATATGTATATTGTACTTACTTGATTTGGTTATATGTGGATACATATTAAATTTATGTGTATTCGGTGAGTTTGCACATTTAGGGTGAAATAAGGCTATTTTGATGTTGTTAAAGAAAAGGGTATTAGCATTCGACATAAATAGATCATATAAGTACTAAGTTTTGAAATTTTATGATATTAATTTTGGAGTTGAAAATGCTTGAATGATTATTTGATTTAATACTTTTGCTTAAGACTTACTAAGCTAGTTAGCTTACTTTGTGTGATATGTTTCTACTGTTTTATAGATTTTGATCAAGCTACGAGCTCTGGGAATCGTCATTGAAGACATCCACACTATCGCCTTATTTTGGGTACTCTTAAAAGTTGAATTTTTGAACTTAAGGCATGTATAGGCTAGCTTAATGCTTGAATAACATTTTGTTGAAAGTATATAAGCCATGCGAAAATGGCTTGTCTTATTATTAAATAATCTAAAATTATGCAAGTCTTGATTAAATTAAGTGTGCAAGTTTTGCTTGGATGAAGAGTATGGATGTGTTATAAATCATGCCAAGTATGAAAGTTTGTATATGTATGTTTGATATGAAATCATTATATATGAATTATTGCTAACTTTTGGAAAGTGAACATATGTGGTGGTTTATCAAGTATGGAATGAGATTTGGTATACATTGCTTTTGATGGGTAGTATAAAAACATGAATCCACCTTATAAACTTTGTATTCGGCAATATGTGTCATTAATGGATATGTAATTGAATAGCATATTCGGTTATGAATGGCATTGGTGCATGTGCATCAAATTCAATTTATGTGATTTGGTAGTGAAATGGCCAAATTATAGTAATATGGTCTTGATGGTATTTGGCCATGATGCTTGATCTTTATAAAAGTACAATCGGTAATGTATGTATGCAGGTGTTGGTAATTCATTTGAATTTCGTATCTATTATGTCATGCCTTTGGTTTAGTATATTGTTATTTTATAAGTTGATTCTATTATGCATTTTTGAAACAAAAGAGATTGCATTGGGGAAATTGGTACATGCGCAATTACATTAATAGGGACTATGATTGATAAATGTTAAATTTGATTACACAAGATTTAGTATGTCAATATATATATATACACGCATACTTAGTTTTGATATTTGTTATTTTGTTCAGGTTTAGTAGTAATGGATATGTGCATATTCAGTCATTGAAGATTAGGTGACCAATTGATTAGTGATAAAGATATTTGTTGAAACATGCTTCTATGTGAATTTGGCTAAATAATTTATAATATGTATTTATAAATGTTAAGTATTTAATGGAATTACAAAAGACACTTTATGTATTCGATTATGTCTGCTTGAGTCGTAAATATTTGATATGGCTTGTATTATGCTTAGTAATGCCCTTTAACCCTAATTCGGTGACGGATACAGGTTAAGGGTGTTACATTTGATTGGTATCAGAGCTTGCGGTTTAGTCAATTCTAGGACTACCGTAGCACGTGTGAGTCTATCTATACATGCCTTAAATTATAATGCGATAGTGTGGTGACTTCTGACATTTGAATTGTGATTTTTATATAGTAAATGGATCCCGACAGAGCTGTAGCTGATGATGTTGAGAGCGTAGCGCCTGATCTTGCACATGGGTTAGCGCCGGTAGACTCTCGACCTATCTCGAGTAGCCATGAGGGGGAGGCTAAGCAAGCCTTCTACCAGATGATGAACGAATGGTTCACCCAATATATCCGGACTAACCCGGGTGTGCAATAACCTCCACCCCCGAATAATCCATCTCCGATACCTATGGTACCTCCGATAGTAGATCCGATGAGATTTGGCAGGCCTCCTGTAGATAAAATCAGAAAACATGGGGCCGAAGAGTTTAAGGGTAATGACGATGATGATGCAGAACGAGCTGAACTGTGGCTTGAAAATACTATCCGAGTGTTCGATGAGTTATTATGTACTCCGGAGGAATGTTTAAAATGTGCAATATCACTATTGAGGGACACCGCATATCACTAGTGGAATACACTAGTATCGGTGGTTTCGAAGGAGAAAGTAACCTGGGAATTCTTTCAGACTGAATTCCGTAAAAAAGTGCATCAGTCAGAGATTCATCGATCAAAAGCGTAAAGAATTTCTAGAATTGAAACAGGGTCGTATGACCGTGACTGAATACAAACGGAAATTTGTGAGATTGAGCCGATATGCTCGTGAATGTGTTTCAACCGAGGCTATTATGTGTAAAAGATTTGAAGACGGTTTGAATGAAGACATTAAGTTGCTGGTCGGTATACTGGAGATTAAAGAGTTCGTGGTACTTGTTGAACGAGCTTGTAAAGCTGAAGAGCTTGGAAAAGAGAAAAGAAAAGCTGAGTTTGAAGCTAGAGATGTTCGGAAAAGATCATCGAGTAAGACTTTTCATTCAGCACCAAAGAAGTTTAGAGATGAATCCAGTCGACACAAAGCCACTTCAGACTTTACTAGACGGGACCGAGACTGACCACCTGCGGGTTCTCGAGCCACTTCAATGGCTAGTGTTGGTAATGTTCAGTAGAACCGGGTTGAGTGTAAACATTGTGGAAAATGGCATTCTGGGAGTTGTAGATTTCATGATCGGTCCTGTTTTAAGTGTGGATCGATGGATCACTTTATTAGAGAGTGCCCGATGTTAGCCGAGCAAAACACTGTTCTGAATGTGAGACAGAGCAATGTGTCAGCACGAGGCAAACCACCCAGACATTCGGGTAATATAGGTGGCAGCCAGAGGGGAACAAAAGATACAGCGGTTCGATCGGAGGCTCGTGCACCTGCTAGAGCATATGCTATACGCACTCGTGAGGATGCTTCTTCCCCAGATGTCATTATCAGTACTTTCACTCTTTATGATACTAGAGTTATTGCGTTGATTGATCCTGGTTCAACTCATTCTTATGTGTGTGAAACATTAGTATCCAGTAAGACTCTGCCTGTTAAGTCTACTGAGTTTGTAATTCGAGTATCCAACCCCCTGGGCCGGTGTGTTTTGGTTAACAAAGTGTGTAAAAGTTGCCCGTTAATGATTCGGGATTCATGTTTTCTAGCCGATTTGATGTTGTTGCCTTTCGATGAATTCGATATAATTCTGGGAATGGACTGGTTAACTTTGCACGATGCTGTTGTTAATTGCAAAAGAAAGAGCCTTGATTTGGGATGTCAGAATGGTGAAATTATTCGGATTGAATCTAATGATCTGAATGGGTTATCAGCGGTTATATCTTCGATGTTAGCTCGGAAGTATATGAGAAAAGGGTATGAAGCTTACTTGGCTTATGTGCTGGATAGTAAAGTGACTGAGAAACAGATTGAATCCATACCAGTTGTGTGCGAATACCCAGATGTGTTTCCTGAAGAATTAACGGGTTTACCACCAGTTTGAGAAATAGAGTTTGGCATTGAATTAGTACTGGGGACGACTCCGATTTCAATAGCTCCGTGATCGGATGGCACCTCTGAGAATTAAAAGAGTTAAAAGCACGCTTGCAAGAGTTAACAGATAGGGCTTTGCACGACCGAGTTTTTCTCCTTGGGAGCACCATTACATTTGTGAAAAAGAAAGACGGGACTATGCGAATGTGCATTGATTATCGACAGCTAAATAAGGTAACCATAAAGAATAAATATCCGTTGCCTCAGATTGACGACTTGTTTGATCAGTTGAAAGGGGCTTCAGTGTTCTCAAAGATAGATTTGAGGTCGGGTTATTATCGATTCTGATAGTCGAGATTCGAGATGTGCCAAAGATCGCTTTCGCATTTATGGTACGGACACTATGAGTTTTTTGTTATGCCTTTCGGACTCACTAATGCACCTGCTGTTTTTATGGATCTCATGAATCGGATTTTCAGTCAGTATTTGGATCGGTTTGTGGTAGTGTTTATAGATGATATTCTGATCTACTCCAGAAATGAAATCGAGCATGCCGAGCATCTGAGGCTTGTGCTACAAACTTTGCGAGATAAATAGTTGTATGCAAAGTTTAGTAAATGCGAGTTTTGGCTTAGTGAAGTTAGTTTTCTGGGTCATGTTGTTTTAGCATTAGGTATTCGGGTTGATCCGAATAAAATATCGGCTATACTCGATTGGAAACCACCAAAAATTGTTTCCAAAATTCGAAGCTTTCTGGGACTTGCTGGTTACTACAGACGTTTTGTAAAAGGTTTTTCTATAATAGCTATCTCGTTGACAAAGCTATTACAGAAAGATATTAAGTTTGAATGGTCGAAAAAGTGTCAGAAAAGTTTCAATTAGTTGAAAGCTCTTTTGACCGAAGCTCCAGTGTTAGTCCAACCTGAATCGGGTAAAGAATTTGTTGTTTATAGTGATGCATCTTTGAATGGTTTGGGTTGCGTTTTGATGCAGGAAGGCAAAGTCATAGCTTATGCTTCGAGACAATTGAAGCCACATGAAAGAAATTACCCGACACATGATTTAGAGCTAGCAGCCATTGTGTTCGCATTAAAGATTTGGCGTCATTATCTGTTCGGGGAGAAATGTCATGTCTATTCAGATCACAAAAGTTTGAAGTATTTGATGACTCGTAAAGATCTCGAACTCGAGACAACGCAGATGGTTAGAGCCATTGAAAGATTACGAATTAGTGATTGACTACCATCCGGGGAAAGCCAATGTTGTTGCGGATGCTCTAAGTCGAAAATCATTATTTGCTCTTCTGCATTGAACGCGCATATGGCTACGTCTGATGATGGTTCGATAGTAGCTGAATTAAAAGCAAAACCGTTATTTATTCAACAAATTAGTGACACCCAGAAAGTTGACAAAGATTTGTTAGCAAGACGAGTTTAGTGTGAGAACAGTGTTGAGTCAGAGTTTCGAATAGATGAGAATGATTGTTTGAAGTTCAAAGAGTTTCGAATAGATGAGAATGATTGTTTGAAGTTCAAAGACCGATTGTGTGTTCCGAGAAATTTAGATTTGATTCAGATGATATTGAATGAAGCTCACAGTAGCCGATTGTCTGTACATCCGGGTAGCACGAAAATGTATAATGATTTGAAACAGTTCTATTGGTGGCCTGGTATGAAACGGGACATATCTGAATTTGTCTCGAAGTGCTTAGTTTGTCAGCAGTAAAGGCCGAACATCAGGTGCCTTCTGGATTACTTCAACCGATCATGATACCTGAATGGAAATGGGATAGAATTGCTATGGATTTTGTATCCGGTTTGCCTACAACACCGAGCAAGAAAGATGAAATTTGGGTTATAGTGGATAGACTAACCAAATCAGCTCACTTTGTTCCAGTTCGTATGGACTATTCGCTCGATAAGCTTGCTGAGTTGTATGTATCTCAAATTGTGAGATTACATGGTGTGTCGATTTCCATTATTTCGGACAGAGACCCGAGATTTACGTCGCGATTTTGGAAGAAATTACAAGATACTTAAGGTACTAAACTACATTTTAGCACAGCTTTCCATCCGCAGACAGATGGTCAATCTGAACGAATCATTCAGATACTTGAGGATATGTTGAGATGTTGCATCCTCGAATTTGAAGGTGCATGGGAACGATACTTACCTTTGATTGAATTTGCTTATAATAACAGTTTTCAATCTAGTATCAAAATGGCACCCTACGAAGCTTTGTACGGTCGTAATGTCGTATAATCGTTGTAATCGGATCGAGCTCGGTGAAAACAAGATACACGGGGTTGACTTGATTAAAGAGACCGAATAAAGTGGCGTTGATCTGTGATAGTTTGAAAGTTGCATCGATCGCCAAAAGTCATACGCGGATTTAAAACGTAAAGACATTGAGTTTCGTGTCGAGATCGGGTATTTCGAAAGTTTCTCCGTGGAAGAAAGTGCTTCGATTTGGACGTAAGGGCAAATTAAGTCCGAGGTTCATCGGACCATATGAGATCATCGAACGTGTCGGGCCCGCTGCTTATAGATTAAGGTTGCTCACGAACTAGAAAGGATACACAATGTATTTCATGTTTCGATGCTTCGTAGATATAGATCTGATCCGTCACATGTGATTGCCCCGTCTGAGATTGAAATCCGATCTGATATGACATACGAAGAGGAACCGATTCGTATCTTAGCTTGCGAAGTGAAAGAGTTGAGAAACAAGAAGATTCCGTTAGTAAAAGTATTATGGAATCGACACGGTATAGAAGAGGCTACGTGGGAGCCTGAGGATTCAATGAGACAACAATATCCGACTCTGTTTAACGGTAAGATTTTTGGGGACGAAAATTTCTAAGGGGGGAGAGTTGTAACAGTCTGATTTTGACCCTAATCGGAATAGTGGTTTCGGGACCACAAATCCGAGTCTGAAAAATATTTTTTAAAATTATTTTCATGTTTATTATGTGTGAATTTGTTTGTGTTAAATTTTCGTGATTTAATTTTGCCGTTTAGGTGTCCGATTAAATAAAAGGACTTAATCACATAAATTATAAAAGTTACTAATTAAAGTGTAAAGTACCCTTTTGATTGTGGCTTTATTATATGGGGTCCCTAAGGGGCAATTAACCCATTTAAAAGATAGTGGACGGTACATGGTCAATAATGGCTTTGGAAATTTTGTTATAAAATATTATATTATAAGGTTAATAAGGTAAATTAGTAATAAACAAATATATGTTAAAAATAAAACATGATATGCATGTTATCATCTTTATTTTATTTAAATAAAAAGTCATAAAGAAAAGAAGAAACAAAGCCTAACATTCAGCCAAGGAGAAAATTTGTGATTAAAGGTTAGTTTTTGATCGGTTTTCGATAATTTCTACGTTTTTATAATCGTTGCTTCGAAAGCTCTAAAACCCATGTATCAATTTCATGAATTGATGATGTTTGTGTAAAATGCCATTGATGCTATGTTGAGTTTTGTGATGTTTTATGGTGTTAAATGATAGATATGTAATTGATGAACATACTTTGTTCTTGAATTTTTGATAAATTTAGCTAAATAGGGCTAAATTGAGAAAATAAATTTTTGAGGGGCTAGATTGCAAAATAAATGAAATGTTTGGACTTATATGATTATATGGAAGATTCGGCCTAGCTATGTTGTTGGGAGATTTTGCATATTTTGTGTTTTGTGCAAATAGGGCTAAATTGTAAAAGTGTGAAATATTAGGGGCAAAATGGTAATTTTCCCATTTAGGTGTTTTTGGATTAAATTGAAATGAAATGTATTTGAATGAGCTTAATTTGAATATATTTAGATCAAGAACAAAGAAAAACGGACTTGGATCGGGGAAAAGCGAAAATTATCGAATAGCCGGTTTTTGCCGTCCGACGATATCCGAGGTAAGTCTATAAGCAATTTAATACCGTTAATATCGGTTATAACCTTTATTACATGCTGAATTATGAATTTTATAAATGTGAATTTGGCCAAAGCCGAATGTGGTAAGTGATTTAGTAATGAAATGTAGTTAAATTTAATTGAGTTGATATGTTAAAGTGATAGGAATTATGTGTGATATATGTGATTTTGGTAATATGTAATGTGTATGAGATGGTTTAATAATATCGATATTCGGGCTTCGAGCCTAGTAGGCCTTGTGCCGGTGAAGTGTATCAGGCTTATTGCCTAGCAGGCTAAATGCCGGTGACTAAAATTCAGACCTCGGGTCTAGCAGGCTTAGTGTCGGTGTGTGTTTCGGGCTTTGTTGCCTAGCAGGCTTAATGCCGGTGATTTATTATAAATAGAGGGTTCGTGGATTATTATCAATGTGGAATTTAATTACAGCAAATAAGCTGAATGTTCTGGTACGTATAAGCCCCATAGTTGCAAGGAATAAGGTAAGATGATATATTACTATTCAATGTTAGTAATATGTGATATAGTTGAGGTATATTTGTAAGATTTTAATGTGTGCATTCGGCTTTACAAATAATGAGTGTAATATATTGAAATTCGATTTTGGTTATGTTTTTTTGAGATTCGACCATAGTGTAAATGCAAAATGTGGGGATAAATGGATATATGTACATATGTGTATAATCGATTATATGTGGTCAATATGTATATTGTACTTACTTGATTTGGTTATATGTGGATACATATTAAATTTATGTGTATTCGGTGAGTTTGCACATTTAGGGTGAAATAAGGCTATTTTGATGTTGTTAAAGAAAAGGGTATTAGCATTCGACATAAATAGATCATATAAGTACTAAGTTTTGAAATTTTATGATATTAATTTTGGAGTTGAAAATGCTTGAATGATTATTTGATTTAATACTTTTGCTTAAGACTTACTAAGCTAGTTAGCTTACTTTGTGTGATATGTTTCTACTCTGTTTTATAGATTTTGATCAAGCTACGAGCTCAGGGAATCGTCATTGAAGACATCCACACTATCGTCTTATTTTGGGTACTCTTAAAAGTTGAATTTTTGAACTTAAGGCATGTGTAGGCTAGCTTAATGCTTGAATAACATTTTGTTGAAAGTATATAAGCCATGCGAAAATGGCTTGTCTTATTATTAAATAATCTAAAGTTATGCAAGTCTTGATTAAATTAAGTGTGCAAGTTTTGCTTGGATGAAGAGTATGGATGTGTTATAAATCATGCCAAGTATGAAAGTTTGTATATGTATGTTTGATATGAAATCATTATATATGAATTATTGCTAACTTTTGGAAAGTGAACATATGTGGTGGTTTATCAAGTATGGAATGAGATTTGGTATACATTGCTTTTGATGGGTAGTATAAAAACATGAATCCACCTTATAAACTTTGTATTCGGCAATATGTGTCATTAATGGATATGTAATTGAATAGCATATTCGGTTATGAATGGCATTGGTGCATGTGCATCAAATTCAATTTATGTGATTTGGTAGTGAAATGGCCAAATTATAGTAATATGGTCTTGATGGTATTTGGCCATGATGCTTGATCTTTATAAAAGTACAATCGGTAATGTATGTATGAATGTGTTGGTAATTCATTTGAATTTCGTATCTATTATGTCATGCCTTTGGTTTAGTATATTGTTATTTTAGAAGTTGATCCTATTATGCATTTTTGAAACAAAAGAGATTGCATTGGGGAAATTGGTACATGTGCAATTACATTAATAGGGACTATGATTGATAAATGTTAAATTTGATTACACAATATTTAGTATGTCAATATATATATATACACGCATACTTAGTTTTGATATTTGGTATTTTGTTCAGGTTTAGTAGTAATGGATATGTGCATATTCAGTCATTGAAGATTAGGTGACCAATTGATTAGTGATAAAGATATTTGTTGAAACATGCTTCTATGTGAATTTGGCTAAATAATTTATAATATGTATTTATAAATGTTAAGTATTTAATGGAATTACAGTACACTTTATGTATTCGATTATGTCTGCTTGAGTCGTAAATATTTGATATGGCTTGTATTATGCTTAGTAATGCCCTTTAACCCTAATTCGGCGACGGATACGGGTTAAGGGTGTTACAACCTCTCTATCAATGCACTGATCAAGATTGGCTCCAACTTGAACCCCCGGCCTATCGTGGCCACGTGCCAAAAACCAGCTTCCCGCAGATAATTCTCGATCAATGGCGATGGGAGACCATGCATATTGCGAATATAGCATTGCAATACCCGATCTACAGACTGTTTAAAAAATTATAAAATAAAAATTAACTAAAATTACATAAACATAAAAAATATTAAATAGTATTGAATAATTAAAATTAAAACTTACCATTTGCATTTGATCGACGGAGATGTGCTTATCGTCTGCATTTAATTAATTCCCTACCATTGGTAATACGATCGAAAATTTTCTAATTTATCCAAAAATATATTAAAAAAATTAAAAAAGGGCCTTTTTGTAAATTGTAAAGGACTATTTTGAAATTTGAGAGTAAGTTTCAAGGGCTTTAAGAGAAATTTGAGAGAAATTTGAGAGAAAATTGAGAGAAAGATGATAGAGGACTAATGTGTGAATAAAATAAAAGGGTTGGGGGTATTTATAGGGTTTTATTTTTTGACCGTTGCCCCCCAATGGTCAAAAACTTTTTGACCGTTGCAGGGTAAAAGCGCGCCCCTGGGGACGCGTTTTGTGCCACATCGCAAAGCGCCCCCCCGTAGCGCTTTCTCGATGTGGCACAAAACGCGCCCCCCAGGGCGCTTTCTCTCCAGATCCCCACAAAACGCGCTGACGTGGACGCGTTTTGTGGGGAAATGGCCCTTTTCCATAAATTTTAAAAAAACCAGCCATTTTCCGTAAATTTTTTTTTTTTTGGTATATATGGGTATATTGCCCGAAAAATAATACTTTTACATGAGAAAAAAAATTAAAATTTTATTTTTGTTATGAATATCTTATTAAGTGGATGTCCATCATTATCAAGATAAAGTTTTAATGTACTTTAAATTCTAATAGTTATTAGAATTAGATCTCTACTTCTTTTATACTTATTATGCCTATAAATAAATACTCTGATGAGGCATTGTAATTACCCCTTTTGATTAATAAAGTACATTCTCTGTTGCTTTCATATTTTCTTTGTTCTTTATTCTCCCCATCTCTCTTTATTTTATAACACTTTATTAGTACGATCTTGCTCAAAGTGATAGTTCCTTTTATCAACGATCAAATTTATCCTTCATGATTTTCAATATCTTTGACAGTAGGATACAAAGTTTTTACAGGAAGTTTCTTTTATTTAATGTTTCATATCTTATTATTATTTTTCATTCTTCTTCCATTATATGTTATCATTGTTTTGATTAACTTATTTTACTTTTTGTTCTTAAGGATGGTGAAAGATTTGATACCGTTATCTATATGAAATCGAGAAGTAAGATTCAATCTCAGAATGAATTATGGTTCTTATTCCCGATCTTTGATTTATTGTACAAGCATGGGTAAAGTATAGATTTGGTAAGAAACTTTTACATTTCGACCATATTTTCTTTTTCAATTAAGGTATGACTACTATTAATTTTTATTTGACATAAATTTCACGTTCTGATGGTATTTGATTTTTGCCTTTCTAGGTTTATTTTTTTTATGTAAAAGACATAATTGTTGATTAGATATGTTTGCTATTAATATGGTATGTTTTCTATGTTATTATTTTTTTTGGTAAATCATTCTTTTTGAAGTTTTTTTTAATTAAGTTATATTATGCATAATACTTAGATGTTTTGATTATTAAATTCTTATTATTAAATATTCTTGAAATTTTAATTATGGTGGAAAGTGTTATTAACCTACCTTTGCTGATTAAAGAGAAATTTGATAGGATCTATTGAGTCTTATTAACTTGCTAATGTTGAATGATTGTATGATATCTTTTAAATTGAACTTATAAATATTTTATTAGAGCAAGATAAGATTTTATAATATATATGTGGTATTGAAATTTGATACAATGTGTATTGGATAATTTTCAAGCATCGTACATGAAAATTTTGATTATTTATTAAATAATTTTTACTATTAGATTATAAATGTTATTACAAAAACAAAGTTGTTTTACTACTTGTAATAGTGCTTGTGATAATAGTCAAGGAGATGACGATGATGTTAAAGATCTCCAGGTATATTTTACTATAATTTATTTATTATATCATATTTATTATAATTGGAGATTAATCATGACAACATGAATAGATAGACTTTAATTTAAAATCCACGCATGTTTGCGATGGTGATTATGAAATAAAGAATCTATTGGGATGTTTATAAGTTCGTCCTACTAGATTTGCTGCATTCCTCAAAGTGAATGTAAACATAAAGAAAATAAAATATATACTAATGGACCACTAAAAGTGGGAACATAGTAATAAATAAGAGAACAATGAGAGTTCTCAAGATAACTTTTCAAAGGGTAAAGATAACTTATGTTATCAATGTGATATGAAAGATTATTGGCCACATATGTGGCGTATGCCCAAATATTTTGTTTCTGTTAATATTCTTTGAGGAATGATATGAAAATGTAGTAATGAATTCTATTATTACAGATAGAAAATATTTATCTTATTTGGTACTGAAACAAACCAATATTATTCCAATATTTGGTAGTACAAAATTAGTCGAAAGCTCTAGAAGAGCTAATATATTAATACCTTGTGATGGTTAATCCATTGCTTTTAAAAGATATTCATAATGGATCTCATATTGAGATTGTGAATGAGGAAAATATTATATTTCATATGAATAAAAAAGGGGATTGGGTTATTAATTTATAATCTTTGTGATATTCTTTTGTCATCATCCCTATTAAAGGGGTTGAAAGCAAAATATTTGATTGTGAAAGATCTACTTATGAGTAATAGAATATGATAATTCTATCTAAAGCTTATTATGGTTGGATGCACCTAAAGTTGCAATTTTTTTATTAAAAAAACTGTGAGTATAACTCTACAGTATTTAGAATAAGTTGTAACGCCCCAAAATTTTAATTTTTGATTTCGTGTATGTGTGACACACAATTGTGTATCTGCTTTAGTGGTTATGTGTTCTGGGTGTGTGTGTGAGGTCCCAAGTTCAAGCTTTGACTTGGGAAAATTTTGGTATTTTTTTATGAATAAAGCCCTATCTCTGGTCAGTAGGCTTATAGTTAAAAGTTGGCGTGTGGGAGGTCTGGAGTTCAAGTCCCTGCGCAAGCAAGGGAATTATTTTTGTTGCTTGGCCGTGTGGCGTGGTAGAGTCCTAGTCAAATTGAAATTTCGAGTAGTGGAGTTCTTGTGGGAGGTTAGGGAGAGAATTAAGGAGATGAGTTACCAGATTTTTAGGCATTATCTTTTTGTTTAGTTTTTTTTTTCCAAATTTTGGACTCTTTTCCACCTTTTTGACGTTTTCTCTCTTCTCCCCCACTCTCAATTTCCAGTTTTCCTCTTTTTTCTAAATAATAAATCCTTACTGCTGAATTTCCTTTGAATTCCCCTTCTGTTTTCTTTGTCTTTCTTCATCTTTTCCCCTTTGTGCAAGCGTGCAATTGTGTTGTATGGTAAGTTTCCGTTTTATTAAACTCGAATGTTACTCTAGATAAGGGATTAAGGGGTGTTTTGTTGACTGTTTAGGAGTCGATCGTGAGGCTGGAATTAACGTTCATCGATTTGACTCGAAGTGGTGATAGTTTGGTAAGCGTATAAGGTATGCGTTTTCTTGTGTTGTTTGGACGAGTGGTTTTGGCTTTGAATTCGTTCTTAACTTTGTTGAACTCTTCGCTAATGAGGAATGGTTATTTTTACAAAGAATAATCGCTTCGATTTGCTATCTCCCTCGTGTTGAGTAGTGGTGGAATTGTGCGAAGTTAGAAGGTAAGTGATGAACGGACAAGCTTAGACCTTTTGGTACGTGAATACGGTTTAATCTTAGTTTAAGACCGATTCTAAAGTTGGGATTGTCGATTATAGGTTTTTGGTGATCTCGGGATTGCGTAAGCAGCGAAAATGATACAGGTGTGTACCCAAAATGCAAAAAATAGGATTCAGCAAAAAAGCCAAAATTGCTTGCTGTCGAGAAATAAGAGAAAATAATGCGAAAAATTGTAGAGAAAGGAAATAAGGGTGTTATAAACTTGGAAATCAACATTTTGAACTAAAATAGTTTTGGACAACAGCAATAGGCTAAATTTGAAAAATCATAAAAAATAGTGTAAATTAAGTTAGAAGTTGAATAAAATATTAAATTAAATTTTATTGAGTCTAGTTTTTCATGGAAGAAACAGTATAAGCAATGGAATTGTAAATTATGAGATATAGTAAATTTTGTAAGACAAGGTCAGAATGATTTTGGGTTCCCCTATTCTGACTTTGGAAAATCATAAAAAATTGTAAAAAAATAATTAGGGGCTTAAATTTATATGTTTAAATCTTTAATGAGTTTATTTTCAAGAGAAACAAACGGAAACATCATCCAAATTCTTTACTAAGAGATAAATAATTTTTAGTAAGGAAAGGTTGAAGCTATCAAACAGAAGAATAGGGACAAATTTGAAGATTTTAATGTACTTATTTGATAAACTATAAATTCTGAAAATTTTATGGTAGAAAGGTATTTGAGTCTAGTTTCAAAAACCTCAAGCAGATCTTAATTTGAAATTCTGTAGCTCAAGAAATAAATAATTTAGTGACAATGACTCAAGTAGACAACTTTGAATGAACATATAAGTAAATAGTGAAAACATATATGAGTATTGAGCTAGCATGGGTTACTTTAAAAATGGATCACACGGCCAAGGCCAATTTGGGCCGAGTGGGCCACACGGGCAAATCACATGGCCATGTAGGCCTGATGTAAGCATACCCGAGGCAACCAAGGATTCGAATTCCGATGCTATCGAGCTTCCCAAAGGCCCTATGACTCGAGCTCGGACTAAGCAATTGCATGAGGCCGTGGTAGCTTTAACGAGTCAATTATGGGATGAAACTCAACTCGAAGACTAAGGACCAGCTCGAACTCAAACGTTGAGCCATCCGTGCACCTTGGTGCAAGCTCAATTTAGTTCGGTTTAGCTCACATAAGCTCATTTCAGCTCATTGAGCTCATTTAAATATTTTCAGCTCATTTGAATAAATTAAATATTTCATTTAGTTAATTTTTATACAGCTTATAAATATGTTTTAAGTGCTTTGTCTTTTCCGAAATTATGGTGTCTTAAGTTAATTAAATTTGTCTTGAATTATTACATGTTTTTAAAGTATCCTAGCCTTAGCCGAATTTTAATGTGTCTTAGTTAGTTTTAATTTAATTTGTCTAAATGCCATTTAATATGCCTAGATTGTGTTTTAATATTGTTCAGCTGAAATAAGTATGTATTAGTATGAGTTTTTATCTTTAATAGGTGCAGCCGAATATTGGAGGATCATTTATGAAGATGCATGCATGAAGATTCAATGTATTTGGAAGGTGCATGTTCGGCTGGTGCTAAGCATTTAAGCTGATCACTTTTGGCTCCCCAAAGCACCCATTCGGCCAAGGGATGTCCAGCCATTAACTCCCCAAGGCATGGACGTTCTTCTCCCCAAAGCAGCACAATTCTTTTCACACTTGCTGTTCACACCATGTCCATTCGGTTCAGCCATGTTCAAACTATGAAGACCTTTCAAAACTAGCCATTCACACTCCAAATGGCTGCTCAAATCCTCCTTTAATGCTGGTAATTTTTCAGTAAAAATTGCACATTGATTGAGCTCCATTAAAGCCATTGGCTGAACCTAGACTTGTGCAATGCATCCATGCAAGTGCCACATTCATGCAAGCTGATCATCTTCCTTCTAGAATGCCATGAGTTTCATTCAGCCGAACCTAGCAGCAGCAAATTAATGATTTATTTCTAGAATTTTCTAGCATTTTCATGGCTGAATTCTTAGCCCTTAAGTTGCCTATTTGGCTAGCCATGGTTAGGCTATAAATATTTGTTCATTTTCTCTTGTAAAGGACTTTTGCCAATTTGTTAATGAACACTTTGTTCTTGAGTGAGTTAAACTCCTCTCTTATTTTCATGTGAGTCTCGAATTGACTTATCTAGTGAGCTAGTGGCGTCAACTGAACTCCTTTGAACTTATCACCGATTTTGGTGTGGCGTTCAACAACTATCTATTCCGTAATTCCACCTTAAACAATATAGAAATCGGGGTGACACTTTTTAGTGTTGAATCATTTCTGACGTTTAAGTTCATTTTCCATCCCTACCCAACCATCCCAAATTATCTATCCTTTGTTTCTTTACTAAACCGAGCCAGCTAAATCACCATCTTTCTTATTTCTAATCTATCTGAACCTACCAATACCATAGCCATCTTTTTAAACACCTTGAAAGCTTCCGTATTCCTTAGCTTATTTTTATCCTATTTCGACAAGTCAACTACTCCTCGTCGACGATCGGGCAATCTCGTGAAACAACTTGAATCAACCCGGGCCGTCTCACATCATTTGGTATCAGAGCTTACAAACGAGGAGTGCCGACATACATAGCATCCTGGAGTAGGTTCGTGAATTGAAAAAAAATAAAAAAATCGAATTAAAAAAATTTATTCAAGTTCTTGTATTCAGCATATTGTATTGAAGTATAATATATATATATATATACGAAATTATAGAAAAAAAATAGATACGAGTATAAAAAAAAGTGAGTGAAAGTTTTGCAAGTTTTATTTTGTTTCATCTTTTCTACCCCCGATCATCAAGTTCTTTTTCTATCCTCAATTTCCCCCTTCCCCAACGCCACACTTAACCCCAAAATTTTCTTTGTTCAGCCTATCCTACACCTAACGTTATCCCTTGTTACCATTTTTGAAGTCGACCCAAAGCCGCAATAAGTTTAAACGAGACAAAATATGAACTTACGAGAGCGAGAAGAGCGATAAAAGGCAAGAGTGTATGAGATCATTCGAGAGAAGAAAAAGCCATAAAAGAGAGCGTAAACACGAGCGGAGTGAACTTTTTCTTTGTGAGTAATCTTGTGAGCATTTGTAGTGAGGGTTTTAATTTTCTATGTCCCAAAGTCCCGAAAGGAATATGGCGGAAAGTCAACCTGTTCGGAACGTCCCGGATTTGAATTTACAAGCTTTGTTACGCGAGGTTGAACGTCTGTTGGACTGACGATTGGAACCAATGCAAGATCAACTCGATCGCGTGGAAGGAAGAGCCCGGCGTGAACGGACTCCCGTAAGTCCACCAAGGCATCGAGGGAGGCAATGAGTACACAACGATGATGACTTGACCGAACCAAGCGACTCCAAAAGTGAACAAGGTTCAAATGTAAGTGACAGGAGGAGAGGCCAACGCAACCGAGGTCGAGAAAGGTTTGATGATGATTTGAAAAGTATTAAGTTGTCAATTCCCCGATTCCAAGGCTGATCGGATCCCGAGGCTTATCTCGAGTGGGAGAAAAATATCGAACTCGTGTTCGAATGCCACAACTATTCTGAGGAGAAGAAAGTTAAGTTGGCGGCTATCGAGTTCTTCGACTACGTAATGATATGGTGGGACCAACTCACAACAAGCCGGAGACGAAATGGCGAGCGTCCTATCAACACTTGGGCCGAGATGAAGGCTGTAATGCGACGCTGATTTATCCCATCTTATTATCATTGGGAGTTGTATCAAAAACTCAAAAATCTCACCCAAGGGACGAGAAGTGTGGATGACTACTATAAAGAAATGGAAGTTGCTATGATTCGCTCGGACGTGCAAGAAGACCGCGAGGCAACCATGGCGTGATTTTTGGCCGGATTAAACTGCGAGATAGCCAACATTGTCGAGTTACAACACTATGTGGAGATCATTGACATGGTGCATATGGCGATCAAAGTCGAAAAGCAACTCAAAAAGAAAGGAGTTGTTCGTGGTTATTCCACTTCGAGTACACCTAAGTGGAACCAAGGCCCAAGCAAGAATGCCTCAACGAATCAAACAAAGGAACCCGCGGTGCCCGTGAAGTCCATCAAGTCTGTGGCCGAATCTAGTAAAGGTAAGGCCCCTGAAAATGTTCAAACGCAATCCCGAGACATTAAGTGTTTTAACTGCCAAGGTCGAGGGCACATAGCAAGTCAATGCCCGAACCACAACACAATGATCGTGCTTTCTAACGGTGACATCGAATCAGAGGAGGAAGTAGACAAGAACGAAGACGATGTCAAAAATCCATCCGAAAATGAAGACGAAGTAGAGTTTGTTGTTGAAGGCGAGATGCTCGTTGTTAAATGAAGCCTTAATGCGCAAAACTCTGCAAGTGAGCCTCAACGAGAGAATTTGTTTCATACTCATCTTGTTTTAGGAAAAGTGTGCAGTGTTGTAATCGATGGCGGGAGTTGCACAAATGTTGCAAGCACACTTATGGTCGAGAAATTATCCTTGCCGACTACTAAACACCCGAGGCCGTACAAGCTTCAATGGCTCAACGAGGGTGTCAAGCTAAAAGTGATGAAGCAAGCGTTGATTCCATTTACCATCAAAAAATACCAAGGTGAAGTCCTTTGTGATGTGGAGCCTATGCACGCGGGGTATCTACTGCTCGAAAGGCCATGGCAATTTGACCGGGACGTCAAACACGATGGTTTTGCCAACCAATATGCTTTCAAGCACAAAGGCAAAAATGTCATTTTGACACCTTTGTCTCTGCAACAAGTGATGGAAGATCAACAAAGACTAAGGCAATCCATGGAAAGTTTGAAAGAAAAGATTAAAAATCCAAAAGAGAGAAAAGAGGAAAAATCGAGTGGAAAGAGTTTGAGTTGTGAAGAAAATAAGAGTGATGAAAAAAGAAAAGAAAAAGAAAAAGAAAGTGAAAGAAAAATGAGTGAAAAAAAAGAAAAGTGTTTTAATTAACCGATGCTTTCATGCTTCCTCTTTTCAGGTTAAGCCGACCAGGGAGCTTCGATTACATTACCTTACCGAGGAAAGGAAGTTTGTGTTAAACGAACAAGGTAAAGCCGATCCTCATCTTTTCAATTCGAATGGTAAGCAAGGTGAGATTCTTCAAGTTCCTAAACAGCTCCATTGGGTTCCAAGTGAATATTTTGTTCGCAAATTGAATGTTGGAAAGGTTTTGCACTTTGTTGAACATAACTACCATTCTTTGATTAATAATCATTTATCTATTTTGGATGGTGAAATTGTTGATGCAAATGGTGGTAAGCCAATCATACAACATCCATTGTCAGGTTTTATTGTGCGATATCATGAACCAAAGGGAATTTTCCATTCATTTGTTTGTAATGAAAATCTATGTTCATTAAACTGCGGTAAGGAGTTCGTTTGCTTGGACCATGAACGGAAGAAGTTAAGTGTGTCTACATTTCCTTTAAAATTTTTGGGTAAGATTTTTCGTGATGTTGTGGTGTCGAGTCCACTTGGTTGTCTGCGTTATACATGTTCGAATCAATTAGATGATATGTTCTCCAAACTTTTGGGTTTGAATTATATGCCTAACTTATTTCTGATTTTGGAGAATCTATGTGGACAGGTTTATGAAAGGCCATTCACTCCCTCATATAAGAATGTAAGTTTTAGAGAGAACAAGCGACTCGACTTGAGGACAAGTTGTTTTGAAGAGGGGTGATGATGTAAGCATACCCGGGGTAACCAAGGATTCAAATTCTGATGCTATCGAGCTTTCCAAAGGCCCTATGACTCGAGCTTGGACTAAGCAATTGCATGAGGCTGTGGCAGCTTTAACGAGTCAATTATGGGATGAAACTCAACTCGAAGACCAAGGACCAGCTCGGGCCCAAACGTTGAGCCATTCGTGCACCTTGGTGCAAGCTCAATTTAGCTCGGTTCAGCTCACATGAGCTCATTTCAGCGCATTGAGCTCATTTAAATATTTTCAGCTCATTTGAATAAATTAAATATTTCATTTAGTTAATTTTTATACAGCTTATAAATATGTTTTAAGTGCTTTGTCTTAGCCGAAATTATGGTGTCTTAAGTTAATTAAATTTGTCTTGAATTATTACATGTTTTTAAAGTGCCCTAGCCTTAGCAGAATTTTAATGTGCCTTAGTTAGTTTTTATTTAATTTGTCTAAATGCCATTTAATATGTCTAGATTGTGTTTTAATATTGTTCAGCTGAAATAAGTATGAATTAATATGAGTTTTTATCTTTAATAGGTGCAGCTGAATATTAGAGGATCATTTATGAAGATGCATGCATGAAGATTCAATGTATTTGGAAGGTGCATGTTCGGCTGGAGCTAAGCATTTAAGCTGATCACTTTTGGCTCCCCAAAGCACCCATTCGGCCAAGGGATGTCCAGCCATTAACTCCCCAAGGCATGGTCGTTCCTCTCCCCAAAGCAGCACAATTATTTTCACACTTGCTGTTCACACCATGTCCATTCGGTTCAGCCATGTTCACACTATGAAGACCTTTCAAAACCGGCCATCCACACTCCAAATGGTTGCTCAAATCCTCCTTTAATGCTGGTAATTTTTCAGCAAAAGTTGCACATTGATTGAGCTCCATTAAAGCCATTGGCCGAACCTAGACTTGTGCAATGCATCCATGCAAGTGCCACATTCATGCAAGCTGATCATCTTCCTTCTAGAATGTTGTCCAATGAGTTTCATTCAGCCGAACCTAGCAGCAGTAAATTAATGATTTATTTCTAGAATTTTCTAGCATTTTCATGGCTGAATTCTTAGCCCTTAAGTTGCCTATTCGGCTAGCCATGCTTAGGCTATAAATATTTGTTCATTTTCTCTTGTAAAGGACTTTTTCCAATTTGTTAATGAACACTTTGTTCTTGAGTTAAACTCCTCTCTTATTTTCGTGCGAGTCTCGAATTAACTTATCTAGCGAGCTAGTGGCGTCAACCGAACTCCTTTGAACTTATCACCGATTTTGGTGTGGCGTTCAACAACTATCTATTCCGTAATTCCACCTTAAACCATATAGAAATCAGGGTGACACTTTTTAGTGTTGAATCATTTCTGACGTTTAAGTTCATTTTCCATCCCCACCCAACCATCTCAAATTATCCATCCTTTGTTTCTTTACTAAACCGAGCCAGCTAAATCACCATCTTTCTTATTTCTAATCTATCTGAACCTACCAATACCATAGCCATCTTTTTAAACACATGGAAAGCTTTCGCATTCCTTAGCTTATTTTTATCATATTTCGACAAGTCAACTACTCCTCGTCGACGATCGGGCAATCTCGTGAAACGACTCGAATCAACCCGGGCCATCTCACATCAGGGCCCATTTTTACCGAAATGTTTTTAAGGTTGCACGGGTCGCCCAAGTCGACTATGAACCTACTGTAGGGTCGGTAAGTGCTACTTAGACCTCTAAATGTGTGAAATTGACTGAATTATATATGTACTAAGCATGTTAATACCTGAACTGAATATATGTACTGAAATTACATAATAGCATATTATCCATTGTATGTTGTATTGCATTGGGTTGGGGGTTGTTATTCGGAGGAAGTGTACTGAAAGGCTTTAAGCCTAATTTCATCGGCACTTCACCACCGCAAACTCTTGCTTTTGTGCCGCATTTGGTTCTACTTGGAGTGTAGGGATGGGTGGGTTGATTATATCCCCACATGGAGTGTAGGGTTGGACGGAGATGGTGTGTAGAGGTTGGTTGGGTAGGATTTTGCTACTGCATAATTGTTATCACTCATCGATATCGTGATGGGCTAAGGCCCTACCGCATTTTTGACATCAGATTGAGATGGGCTAAGGCCCAAACTATCACCGATCATCAAAAAGGCTTAGGCCCAAGACTGCTCAATCGTGCCTCGTGAATACCGATTGTTTATTTGTTTCTGCGGGATTACACACTGAGTTTACGTAAACTCACCCTTTTTTGTTTAATGTGCACAGGTAATCCCCAAACTTAGATGGATCGGTGCGACGGAGGACTCAGCGGTGACCACAGTAATTTTTGAACTTCATGGTTTTCAATTTACGATTTATGATTTGATTATTATTGATTATTTGGGTTGTAATTTAAGGACCCTCTTGGACTTTGGTTTTAAATTTGGGTTTTTATTTATTTATTTTACTTTATGGATTTATACCTGTTGGTCGTAGGAAATTCGGTTTTCAAAAAGTTAAAGTAATTTCTAAACGCATGATCACCTAGACTGTTTTATTAAAGTTTCCGCAACGAGGGATGTTTCAAAGCAAATGTTGTAAATGAATGAAGACGACTTCCTAAGTTCTAACAAAGGTTTACTAAAGATAATAACATGGAATGTTTTCATCGTAACAACGAGGTTTCAAAAACACTATCGTGTGACATTGCCAGATACGGCCATAATGTTTAGGCCGGGTTTGGGGTGTTACATAAGTTCTCAATTAAAATTATGTGGTAAAATATTACTGATGAGAACTTGCAAGAGAGAAAACTTATGTATGAAAAGTCATTGGTTATGTACCTGTTATACACATGGAAAATAAGATCCACTCTCAAAGTTTGCTGTTAATATATTTTTGGGTATTTGAAGATTTTGGCATATTCCCTGAAGCGAATACTGCATATAATTATTTGGAAATTATATTTATTGGCTTGGTGGCATTATAGACTTCATATTGATTTAAACATTTTCAATAGTAAATGTCACAATAGTACTTATATGAATTAAAAGGAGTGATAATAAAATTATCAATTTGTTACAATTTAATACAATTGAAACACATGTTAAAGTAAACCAGAAGTTTACTAATACAAATGCGTTTACTACTTGGCGTTACTAGTTAGACTATCCTGGATTGTATATGATGTGAAAATTAATTGAGAATTCATCTGGACATCCATTAAAGAACCAGAAGATTCTTTAATTTAAAGATTTGTCATTTGTTGCTTGTTCTCAATAAAAAATGGTTTTTAGAAACTCACTAGCTAAATTTGAGATTTAATGTCTTGCATTTCTGAAATGAATATGGGCCCATTTATCACCATGTGGATGGTTTTTTTATTATATGATTTTGGTAGATGCATCTACAAAATAATCACATGCGTTATCAACTCGCAACATGTCGTTTGCGAGATTGCTTGTTTAAATGATTAATTTCAGATTATGCAATTAAAACAATTCATCTTGCTAATGTTGGTGAGTTTACATCCCAAGTTTTCAATGATTATTGCATGTCAATTGGGATAAAAGTTGTGTAACACCCCTTACCCGTATTCGACACCTGAACCGGGTTACGAGGCATTACCGTACTTAACTTGCTCAAATATACCACATCGGTTCATAAAATTTCATTTCAAATTAAATCTTTTCATTCAAGACCTTAATGTTCTTATTATAGGTCTACGAGACCCTAAACTTGTATCCGGAGTAATTCGAGACTAAATCAGAAACTTTTGAACCCTTAGACAAATTTGATATAAAACAGGGCCACACGCCCATGTGAATGATGAAACATGCCCGTGTGGCATATCACATGCCCGTGTTCCACACCCGTGTGGAATTATTTTCAAATTTGAACCTACAGGGGTTTTCACACGGCCGAAAACACGCCCGTGTCTCTGGCCCATGTCCCTTACACGGCCTCGACACACCCGTGTCTTAGCCCGTGTGCCAAAAACCTTGGCATTATGTTTATGACGTCATCACTTCACTAAGGTCACACGGCCAAGGCACACGCCCGTGTCCTTAGACCTTGTGTCAAATTAAATTCCTAATTTCAGGTGCAGGCTTCACACGGCCTGGGCACACGCCCATGTCCGTAGCCGTGCCTCCCACATGGCTGAGACACACGGCCGTGTCTCTGCCCATGTGTTTACTACTGAGCATACTGACTTGCAAACCTAGCATGCAAGAGGACACACAGCCAATCAACACGCCCATGGGGCTGACCGTGTGTCACACACGGCCTAGACACACGCCCGTGTGTCTACTCGTGTGGACATTTGAAAGGCTATCTACCAAGCCAAATGTCACCCTACATGACAACCATACTTACACCAATTGCTCATCATATGGAGAAAGGCTTCTCGAGCCTCTTCTCCCTGACCCAAAGTCTCAGGTCTACTTTCTACTGGCGCGGTCCCTTGCGCGGGAGCCGGCGCATTACTTGCAGCATCATCGACTGCAGTTCGATCGGGATCCATTTACAAAAAGTAGTCGATAGTGTGATTTTCGAACTCCGACGTTCCATGAATTCTCGAGCTAACTTGGCAATGCTACAAAGAAAAGGGAAATGAGAGGGGTAAGCATAAAGCTTAGTAAGTTTGCATGAAATAAATAGCAACATAAAGCTCGTAATGTCATCCATCCATTGCATTGAATAAAAACACCAGTCTTAAGCTCATTTCCATAACTTACTTATACTTACTCTTACCGATTACCTTTCATGCCACATATCGTAAACCATTCTCGTGAATTACTCACATATACCTGTATCACTTCATCACATAGTCTTAGCATTAATCTCATCTCTATCATAAGCTAGACTATTTACCCCATTGAATCACTTGGAATATTCAAGGATACATGATCATCCTCATTCACATAATTACGACGCCAATGCCACATCCCAGATGTGGTCTTACGTGGGTTCACTTCTAGATGCCGATGCCATATCCCAGATATGGTCTTATACGGGATCTCCTATCGATTGTCGATGCCATATCCCAGATATGGTCTTATACGTTTCTCATATTCAATGTCGATGCCATATCCGAGATATGGTCTTATACGGGATTTCAATTTGGTGCCGAGGACATGTCCCGGACATGGTCTTATACGGGACCTTACCCATCTCAAGTCTTGATGATATTGTTCTCTCATTTATTTAGGTCCAACTGGGACTTCAACATCACAATTCTCATCATTTTCTCACACAACACCATTATTCAAATTCATAGACATATCATACATCTTCAAAAATATCAAATATTTAAAGTCATACTAACATGGCGTTGAACTTATTACACGCAAACTTACCTCGATTTCAAAATAGGCTAGATTGTCGATCTAGTCTGATACTTTGCCCTTTCCTTGGTCGAGGTTAATTCTTCTCTCTTCTTGATCTATAATAACAATTTAGCTCATTTAATCGCTACATTAATAAATACATTTCAATAATCATAATTTTGGCAAAATTACCATTTTGCCCTTAAGCTTTCACAAAATAAGCATTTTACCCCTAGGCTCGGAAATCAATTCTAATCAAATTTCTTTCTGTAATGAGCCTAGGTGAACATTTATTACTCTTATGGCAGCCCTCAATACTCATTATTTCACACATTTACCACATATTTTACAACATTTACAAAAAGGTCCTTTTAGGTGTTTTCATGGTAACACCTTTCACAAAAGTTGTTTATTTAACAACTATGACTCATTTTCTTCCATAAAAATGCAGCAAAAAACTTAAAAGCTCACATGGCAAAACTCTAAACTTTCAACCATTTTGCAAAATAGTCCCCTCTTTAGCTAGCTTAAGCTTTAGGGGTTCCAAAAGTACAATTATTATAAAGAAAAAATAACCAAAGTCACTTACTTTCAAAGGTGAGAAGTTGCTGAAAATTTTGAGCTCTCAAACCCCTATTTTGCTTGTATTTTTCGGTGGAGAAGATGGAGAGAAAAGATGATATCTTTTCTTTCTTTATTTTTATTCTATTTCTAGACAATTTACCACCTAATCCACCAACTTGATAAATTTGACATCTTTTTGTTCCCTATGACCGGTCAACCATTTTTAGAGGGGTTAATTTGCACTTTAAGGGCCTCCAATTAATATTCTATAGCTATTAAACATCTCTAGCTTGTAAAATAGAACTTTCGAACTTTATGCGATTTAGTCCTTTTTTCGCAATTAAGCATGCAATTGCTATAATTAAAGCACCAAAATTTTCATGCACCTATATAATCATGGTCTAACTCATAAAATATCATCAAAATAATTCTCTCCGACCTCGGGTTAGTGGTTCCGAAACCACTATTCTGACTAGCCCCTAAATCGGGCTATTACAAGTTGAACATCCTGTAACTCATGTTCACACACAAAATGATTTAGCTGAATTGTTTATCAAATGCCTCCAACTAATAGCTAAACCATTACTTATGAGAATAAAACTTTCTATTTCAGCATGAGATTCATGCTTGTATTGATTTACATGTTGTACGCATCAAGCCAATACATTATAAATACTCCTCATTACAATTGACTTTTGGTCAAGAGCCAAATATTTCCCATCTTACAATTTTTGGATGTGCGGTATATGTTCCAACTGTTCCACCACAACGCACAGGTCATAATAAGAGATTGGGAATGTATATTTATATGAGTCTCCTTATAATATTTTTGAGCAATTAATTCGAGATTTAATTGTGATATGAGTTGTCAGTTTTCCCAACATTAGGGGGAGAGAAACAATAACTTGTAATGAGTTAGAGGGAGAGTAATTGAACCAGAAGTTTAATAAGGATAACTCATTACAAGTTAACTGTTAGATGTATTTACAACCTTAATGAGAATAACCAAGTGTTATATACCATCTAATATTTTAATTTGAATCAAAGTCCCAGTAGGACAATCAGTTAGAATAAATAATAGATTGATCGGTTCCAAAGATGAAAATTATTCTAGATGGTCATATAGTGGAGGCGGGTGCTCCAGAAGAGACCCAGGACATAACTAATAAGTAAAATTTCAGAAGAGATTCAGGTACCTAGGACTGAGTTTTAAAATAATGAAAATAAGAGATCTCGATAAGTTATGTCAATTTTAGAAAATGTGGAACCGAATAATAAAAGTGGTCGACAATGATTTTGCATGCAATATTATTATTGAAATAATGAAATAAAAGAAGGATCTTGAATAAATCTATTGAGAAATATAGATATGGAATAAATTGATCAAAACAGAAAGACGCAACTCAAAAACAATTAAATTCGTGGAGTTTTTGGACCAGTAGTCCAAATATCTAAAGGTATAAAGCCAATGAGAGTGAAAATGAAGTAGTTTTGCAAAAGCGGAATAAAAATATAAAGTTTTTCGCTAATATAAAGTTTTTCGCTAAGTACTGGTATTGATTATGAAAAGATATAATATTCTTTTGTGGTGGATGCAATAACCTTTAGATATATTATTAAATTGACAATTCATAAAAGATTTAACTTGCGTCTAATGGTTGTTGTTACAACCTTTATAAATCACTATATAGTAAAGTTTATATTAAAATCCTTGAAGGATTTAGAATGCTAGAAGCATATTGAAATTCTCGGGAAATTATTCATTTATATGAATTGAAATAATTTGAACATATGTGGTAAATTTGAGTAGTTGAAGGAGGATTTTAAAATGATCCAAAATACCTATTTGTGTTTTTATAAAAGAATCAAATTTCCCTCACTCATGACTTTTAAAAGAATGGTGATATAAATGGTTAGCAAATACATTCAAATAGTCATTTGAAAAACTAGTATTCAAGATTGAATACGTACAATATGAGAAAATATGTGATGTTTTCATGAGGGGGAGTAAATACGCGTTGCACTCTTTTTCCCTTAATCGAGGTTTTATCCCATTGGGTTTTCCTAGTAAGGTTTTTAATGAGGTAGCATATTATACGTATTATAGATTGTGTACTCTTTTTCCTTCATTAGGTTTTTATTCCACAGGGCTTTTCCTAATAAGGTTTTAACGATGCACATTATCTATCAATGGACATCCAAGGGGGAGTGTTATGAATATCTTATTAAGTGGATGTCCATCATGATCAAGATAAAGTTTTAATGTACTTTAAATTCTAATAGCTATTAGAATTAGATCTCTACTTCTTTTATACTTCTTATGTCTATAAATAGAGACTCTGATGAAGCATTGTAATTACCTCTTTTGATCAATAAAGTACATTCTCTGTTACTTTCATATTTTCTTTGTTCTTTATTCTCCACATCTCTCTTTATTTTATAACAATTTTAAAATACTACGAGAGTAAACTTGAGATTTTAAATGCCCAAAACCCAAGGACATTTTGGACACAAATCATTTCCATTTGCAAATTACTTAGCTTTAGCTATAAAAAAAATGGGCAACAAGAATAATAACTTGAATTCAATCGACCATTATCTAGCCTAGCTTAAATAAGTGGACCCATATTGCAGTTAGTATTGAAAAGTTAATTTTAACTCAAAAAGCATAAATAATCCAACTTGAAATCAAACATGAGAATTGAGGGGGTTTTTTTTGGCATAATCAACAAGCCTAATTAAGCAAAGTTAGTAGTTCAATCTTAGTCTCGAATTGAGCTTGAGATTTAAGTGAAACTCGATCAAGTTTGAACTAGCCAAACTTCAACCCTTGAATATCTAGTAGAACTTGAGCTTCCTATTGTTTGAGCTTGGGTTAGCTCAATGACACCCCAATCACTAATAACTAGAATAAACTATAATACTAAATATATACTTATTTGTAAGATATCGTTCGTATTAATTCATTGAGCTTTATAATTTGTTTTACAAATTGAATAGGATGTGAATGCATAATTGATGAGAAATTGATGGATTTTCTTTGAAATTTAACATCGTATATAATAAAAGTATCATGAAGGTCCATGTATTAAGAGTTGGATTACATTTTTCTTTCTCTATTAGAAAATAGGCAAATTAGTCTATATACATTATATCAAAAAGCAAACTAATCCTTTTGTTATAAATTCCATTCATTTTTACTGTTAAAAATTAGTTTTTATACGTCAGCATGATATATACATGGCATGCCACATGTCATAGTCAAGTTATTTCGTTAGTCATGCTAGTTTTTAACAGTACAAATAAATGATTTTTTTTTTAACAAAAAGAATGAATTTATCTAATTTTTAAGTAGAAAAAATAAAATACAATCTAACTTTAACTACAAACAACTCCATACTTCTTTACCAACCATGTATGCATGTGAGGAAATGTATACAGAGTAGTGATACGAAGCTGAAAGAAAATAATATGTCCACGAACTCGATCCAAGACATTATAATTGCTAAGCCTTTGAATTGATATGTTCAAAGGGGAGTTCAGCAGTGAGCAATATTATTTTCATCAAAGATCAAATAATTGAGGCATATGCCCCATATTATTTAGTACTAAAATAAGCATCAACATTTATATTTTGCTGTTAAAGAATCATAATGTAGTTTGAACCTCTGAATAATAATGATAGTTCTTGTCTGAGTATATTGGTGGTCGTAAAAATTATCACTCTATTTTTTCCCTTAAAAATGCTGTTGGAATTATTTTATTAATTGCTCAATAGATTTCATGATCAAATAATTTGATGGGGGTGTTGGGCTGCTTAATCAAGGAATGTCTGAGTCAATCGTTAGAAGACTAATTAATAAAATAGTAGATGCCATCTATCTTAAATGTATTGGGAAGAAAAGTAATCAAACACAGAAAATAGAACACAAATTGCGTGGTCAACAAATCAGAAGTAAGTCTTCTTCAAAATTTTCATCACTCTATAACATCATCGGGTCAACCGCTAAGGTTTTTTTCTTTCTTTCCAGTCTCATAATTCTTTTATATAATTACTGGATGGGATAAAAAAACTCTTACAGTTGTATTAATTATCAGAATATGTGTTGAGTTGCAGTCTGAATTAAGATGGTGCGAAAGTAATTGGAAAATTAATGAGGTAAATTAAAAATAGATGGAAAAGTATGCTTTGACCGGAAACCAGTAAAAGAAAATGAAAAGGAAAGAAGGAATAATTTTCAAGTGATGCTTCGGAGCAAGTGCTTTTCACCTTCTTATTACGAAATGTAAAAAACTTAATCAATTCACTCCTCGTCATCTTCTTCTGGTGCATTTTAATTTGTTATTATTATCATTTACTATTACCGTTGTTTTTTCCATTCACGCGCTGCGTGGAAAGTGGGATACCAATAATGGTGTATAAAAAAAACAGCACAATTCCCTAGAAGAGGAGAGGACTTCCTAAAAGAAACGTCAGTAGCAGCTAGCTAAGCTGATTGATTTTCTACTTCCTGACTCGCCCTGGACTCACCAAACGTATTAACTCATTGAGTTGATGATGGGATCGGCGGACGAGAAAAGAATCGAGGATGAGCTGTCGTATCCGATTATGCTAGCTGAGCGAGTTCGGGCGGCGGCGGACGAGGCGGAGTCGTTTAAAGTTGATTGTGGGGAGGTGGGGAAGCTAGTAGATCGGCTTTCCCAAATGCTTCGAACCCTGGTCCGCTCCACCACCTCGGTTCAATCCCTCTACGAACGCCCGATTCGCCGGGTAGTCTCCGAGGTCTCCAAGAATCTAGAGCGAGCCCTCACCTTAGTCCGAAAGTGCAAGAGGCAGAGCATCTTGCGTCGAGTCGTGAGGATCACGAGTGCCACCGATTTCCGCAAAGTGTTGAACCTTCTGGACGCTTCCATCGGCGACATGAAGTGGCTCATGGGAGTCCTCGACACCGAGAACAATGGGACTGCCAGCGGAATCTTCCTTTCCCTCCCCCCGATCGCCAGCAACGACCCGATTATTTCCTGGGTTTGGTCTTACATCGCCACCGTCCAAATGGGCCAATTAACCGATCGAATTGAAGCCGCTAATAACCTCGCTTCTCTAGCTCGAGACAACGACCGAAACAAAAAGATAACCGTCGAAGAAGGCGGCATTCCTCCTTTGTTAAAGCTTCTCAAAGAAAGCTCCTCAGCGGATGCCCAAATCGCAGCGGCTAATGCGCTTCTTGTTTTAGCAAACGAGCAGGAAAGAGTTAGGAGTATTGTCGATGAAATGGGGGTTCCAATTGTGGTTCAAGTGTTGGGAGATTCCCTTATGAAGGTTCAAATTCCGGTAGCAAAACTAGTGGTGAGAATGGCGGAGCATGACCCTGTGGCTCAAGAGGATTTCGCCAGAGAGAATGTGATTAGGCCGTTGGTCACTTTGTTATCGTTCGAGACTTTTGTGGAAGATTCTAAGACACAGTTGGGTAAGCAAAGCATTCATTCTATAGTTCAGATCAATAAAGAAATGGAGAAATTTTCTTCTGCTGGATCGACTTCGAGAAACTATAGTTATAGACCGTATTCGAACTCCTACTCGAATTTGCATATGGAAGGGAGTAGTAGGGGAGGAAATCATAGGAAAGAAAGAGAAAATGAGAAGCCTGAAGTTAAATTTCAGTTGAAAATTAATTGTGCTGAAGCTTTATGGATGCTTGCTAAGGGCAGTGTTTCAAATAGTAGGAGGATAACTGAGACAAAAGGATTGCTTTGCTTGGCTAAATTGGTGGAGAAGGAACAAGGTGAATTGCAGTATAATTGTTTGATGGCAATAATGGAGATTACAGCTGCTGCTGAATCCAATTCCGATCTTAGACGTGCAGCTTTTAAGACGAATTCACCCGCTGCTAAGGCTGTTATCGATCAGCTTTTAAGGGTGATCAAGGAATTGGATAGTCCTATATTGCAAGTTCCTGCTATTAGATCAGTTGGTTCATTGGCAAGGACTTTCCCGGCTCGGGAGACTCGAGTGATCGGTCCTTTGGTGACACAACTTGGTAATAAGGATCAAGAAGTAGCAGTGGAAGCTGCCATTGCATTGCAGAAGTTTGCATCTCCAGAGAATTTTCTCTGTATGGATCATTCAAAGTCGATAATCGAATTCAACGGTGTTCCACCTTTGATGAGATTGCTTAGATGCGGTGACAAGGCACAACTGCACGGAGTAGTTCTGCTCTGCTACCTCGCTATACATGCTGGTGATAATGAGGCTTTGGAACAAGCTAGGGTTTTGACTGCCCTCGAAGGGGCAGACCGAACAGTGGTTGGGCAACATCCTGATTTGAAAGACTTGGTGACAAAGGCCATATATCAGCTCAACCTTTATCACACGGGAGTCCATCCGCAGAGGCAATTGTTTGCACCATGAATGTGCACCCAATATTTTTAAGTTATTGTTCTGCTTATGTTGGTTTGAACTTTTGGAAGGCAAGCTGAAAGGACATTCACAAATATACACATTTGGATCAGTTAGAAAAAGGAAAAGATAAAGAGTAGTGTTATCAAAGTAAACAGGCTTCTGCTTAAAGTAATGATACACTGATCAAAATACTTAGATGCTTTAATGCTTTTTATAGTGGACATAAAACTGTTTGTGCATACTTTCATTTTTTGTTTTTAAGGACATTGAATGAGTGATATAATCTTCCCTGTGCTTCTCACATTACTATTGCGTCCATAGTTGCTTCTGTGGGATTAATACACTACATAATATGTCACATATCAGACTTGTTTTGATTTTTTGTCGTAATCAGGTATCCACCGCTGACAGCAAAGACTATTCTCTTCGCTGTGGGTGCTTTCCAAAAAGATAAACAGCTGACCATAAAATGTACTATTTTCCCATGAGCAGAGATCAAACTCCCAATCAAAGAGATGAGGTGACCAATCACCACACCTCACCTCATGCATGACATTGTGGCGGGTAATAGATAAAAAATTTTCCCTCTGCCATTCATTTTCTTTTCAACTGACTTTTGTAGTGGATTTTTACTTCATCAACAAGATAAGGTTTGTCCTAATCCCAGATTGTTCATATCCCTTTTTCTTTGTCCCTTCTTCTGTAGAGGTATCCGATGAAGCTGTCGGAGTTTTAGAAACAGGTGGAGCGGGTGACCTGATGAAATAACTTAATGGTTGGTTTAGAGGAATTTCAGTTCCTCTAATGCAAGTATTTGGAACATGAATGGTTAAATTGTTGGAACCAAAAGGAAAACAAACAGTGATAAATTCTGTCATGCATCAAAGCTTAAGAAAACAATCTAAAGGAAGAGGCAATTTTACGGTTATTTGAGAGTTTAATTCAAGCTTTTATTAATGAAATAATTTAATTTATATTTAGTTACTGTTAATTATTAAGAATGCTATAAACTATATGTATTATTATGCATATTTTAATGACTGGTAAATCACCAAAGATGCTCAAACTTTAAAAGAAAAAAATCATTTTAACATTTCATTTATTTATTTTTATTCTTTTAGCTGTTAAACTTGTGTTCTTGTCAAATTACTTTAAAATTAATAGAAAAATTAGTATTTTTTTAACTTTGCTAACCTTGCATACACATAGATTACCATATAGGTGATACATCAACATTTAATTAATTTTTAAAAATTTTAAAAATTCAAAAAAAATATTTTTTAAAATTAAAAATAATTAAAAATATAAAAATTATTTTTAAATTTTTTTAAAAATTAATTAAACATTGACATCTCATTTACATGGCAGTCCATGTATATGCCGTTAACAAAGTTAACAAATATTATTTTTTTCGTCCATTGCAGGTGATTTGACAAAAAAAAATGTAAATTTAAATGTTAAAAGAAGCGAAAAATTATATTGAGGGTTAATTTTTTTATATATATAAAATTGGAGAGTTAAAAAAGTCGACCGTGGCCTAAAATTTTCATAAAATGTGTTCGCATTAAAAATTAAGATGATAATAAGTATATCCATGCTAGAGGTGCTCATAGGTAGGGACCACATGCAAGGTATTTAGACCAATTTTTTAAGTTTAGACTCGGTCCAACTCAAAAAATGGGCTCACTTTTTTATCTAAGCTCGACTTAATTTAAGAAAGGTAAATTTAGGTTCGACTCACTCATATTTGATTTTTTAGATTAATTTTCATTGAAAACATAATACATAAACTGCACTAAAAACGTTAAAATAAAAGTTTTCTAACAAATAGAAAAATATTTATATTAAAAAATAGTATCAAAAATATAATAAATATTTTATTGTATTAAATATAATTTTTAAAATTTTATATTTTGGGTGGGTTATTTAGTTGGGAAATTTTTTTTTTTTTAGGTTTTGGGTAATGAGTTTAATTATTATTGGGTTAGTGATTTAAAATATATATATAATTATTATGTAACATATATAATTAATATAATTATTTTTTATAACATTATATATTCAGGTCAAGCTAGGTTGGGGTTAAAAATCTTGCCCAAGACCCAATCCATATAGAAAATATGTCTTAAATTTTATCCAAGCCCATTTTTCGGGCATTGTATTTTTGTATAACCCTCTAATTTTTTGAACAGGACTTCAATCCTAGGCGGGTGGTCTAGCCCATAAGTAGACCTAATCTACGATATGGGTGAAAATAATTATGTAGTAAATTTAAATAAAAAAAAATTGATATGGTTATTGAATGTTGCTTTGGTTGAAATGATAAAGTTGCGATAGTAAATATTGATGTTTAGGGTTTAAATGTGAGTTTGGAAGGACGATGTGTTTACCTGCTGTTATTGTAAAAACAATGATGGCGGTGAGATTAGATACTGTAATGATACAGTAACGTGAGACAAAAAGTGGGCTAAACGCACTGCACTCCACCGCTCATCCAAACTCACCCTAAATATCATAGTTTATATTTTGTGCATTTATTTTTCTAAATTTATCAAAATATAAAGACATAAATACCCTCAAAATAATATTTGTTATTTAGAATATTTTTTTTATAATTTTAAAACTTAATATCCAATTAATGAGTAACACTAATTCTATTAAACATATTATAATAGTATAAATATAGATGCATCTATATGTAAATTTTCAACATTTGAGTTCGGATGAAAAACTTTGGGCGGAAGATTTTATAGTTTATACAGAGTCCATTTGGGCGGCAAGTAAAATTTTGGACCCTAGGCCCACGACTCTAGAAAATATACATTTCGGCCGAAGGAAAAAACAAATGTGATTCTATGTAATCAAAATAAAAGGAAATAAATTATATATTGGATGCACATGCAGTTAATTAATTTATGTTATCTCATCATTAACGAAATCATTTTAGATTTCAAAAGACCTTAGGAGCAAATAAATAAATATTATCACTTCATTGATGTTTTGTTTGAGAATAATTTATATTAATTTATTACTATACTTATCCATATCTAGTTAACTTATTTTATCTTTAATTAAATTATTTAAAAATTAAAATCTTGAAATAAAACACGTTGAAAGTATATGTAAGAAAAAACTATAAGCAGAAAATTGAATTTTAGAAAAAAAAAACTGATATCTATAATTAAAATTTTAAGAAAATTGATAATAAAAAAAACTCAAAGCAGAAAAAAATATAATAAAAAAAACATTAACCAACATATTAAAAATTAAAAAAAAAACTGAAATAACAGACTATAATCAGAAATTAAAAATGGAATAACCATAACCGCCATTGATTTTATTACAAACTTTGATAAAAAATTGAAATAATTAAAATTCTTTAAAAATTGACTGCAGTAGAAAGGAAAAAAAAAATACTAACATAAATGTTAAAAAAAGTTAAAAATGTTATGAATGTTATTTAATGGATGTTCAGCCTTTCACTTTCATCTCCCTTGACCTTTCACCTTTCATATTCTTGAATCTTTAACCTTTCATCTTTTTTAACCCTTTCATCTCCTTGTAACCCCTTTTTTCTTATTTATGTATTAGAATATGAAAAATCTAATCTCCCTATATGGTGGGATATACTACTTGTAAGTATGATGAAAAAGTATAGAATGCAATAGAAATCTTTATATTCTCATATCTATCTTTTATCTATTAGTTTTGTTTATAATACGTTAGCAGCACGAGCGCTTACATCAATCCAAGAGTCTTGTGTTTTTTGTTAGTTTGGATTAAGGTATGTAATACATTTTATCAAGAAGTTCATTATGATAAAATTACTTATGTTTATAATTTGTTTCATTTTTTTAAGGGTTCCACTAATCTCACAATTTGTTAAAAACTTCTATCATAGTCAAATTACTTGTAATTTATTTTATGACTAAATTTTGTTTGTGAAAATGACAAAGATGATTATGGCATCGTTGATACAATTCATTTGGAAGCTATTGATTTCTTCACCACCCTTGAAGGGAATAATTGATCTTTTAATTTTATTATTATAGTTTTAAAGAATAAATTTTATACAAGTTTATTATGTTTTTAACAACATGGTTATTATATTATGTTTTAAACTATTTATGAAAATTTTATATATTTTGAAAATTTATGTGGCATTTATTTGTTTTATTTGAAGAATATGAATACCTCTCAAATTCAATTAGTGACAAATGGTGAGGACTTATGCTTAGCAAACAGTGCAACTACTCATACTATACTTAAGAATAAAAAAATATTTTTCTCATTTAACAATGCAAAAAGCTAGTGTGAGTACTATATTTGGTAGTACCAAAATCATAGAAGGCTCCGGAAGAGCAGATATATTGTTGCCTAGAGAAACTAAGTTTCAAATTAATGATGCATACTCTCCTAAGTCTTAAAGAAATTTGTTGAGTTTTAAAGATATTCGCCATAATGGATATCATATTAAGACAATAAGTGAAAGGAATGATGAATATCTTCAAATTACAAGTATAATTCAAGGAAATAAAATTATTTTGGAGAAATTGTCTGCACTCTCCTCTGGTTTGTACTATATGAGAATTAGTACAATTGAAGCACATGCTATAATAAATCAGAAGTTTACTGACGACTTTATTATTTAGCATGACTGGTTAGGCCATCTCGGTTCAATTATGATGCAAAAAATTATTGACAATTCATGTGGACATTCATTGAAAAGGCAATAGATTCTTCAAGCTAATAAATTTTCATATGGTGCTTGCTCTCAAAGAAAATTAATCATTAGACCATCACTAGTCAAGATAAACTATAAATATATTACTTTTCTAGAATGGATATAAGGAGATATATATGGACCAATACACCCTCCGTGTGGACCATTTAGATATTTTATGATTTTACTCGATGCTTCGACTAGATGGTTGCATGTTTCCTTATTATCAACTCGAAACATGACATTTGCAAGGTTACTTGCTCAGTTGATCAAATTACGAGCATATTTTCCAGATTTCCCTATCAAGGAAATTTGTTTTGACAATACTAGTGAATTTACTTCCCAAGCTTTCAATAATTTTTGTATGTCTATTGGAATAAGTGTTGATCATTCTGTAGCACATGTTCATACACAAAACGGTATTGTTGAATCATTAATCAAACGTTTTCAATTGATTGCAAGACCATTACTTATGAAGTCAAAACTTCCAATTTCTGCTTGGGGGCATGCCACACTACATGCAGCATCTGTAATTCGAGTCAGGCCAACAGGTTATTATAAGTTCTCCCCGTTACAAATAGTTTTTGGTCAAGAACCAAATATTTCCCATCTGAGAACTTTTGGATGTGTTGTGTATGTTTCGATTGCTCCACCAGAACGCTCTAAGATGGGTCCTCAAAGGAGGTTAGGAATATATGTTGGATATGAATCTCCATCAATAATTAAATATCTCGAGCCATCAACATGGAATTTATTTACGACTTAATTTACTAACTGTCATTTTAATGAGCCAGTTTTCCCAATGTTAGGGGGAGAAAATAAACATTTGGAAAAGAAATAGATTGGAACGAATTATAATTATTACATCTTGATCCTCATATGCAACAATGTGAATTGAAGGTTCGAAGGATAATTCATTTACAAAGTTTAACAAATCAATTGCCAGACGCATTTACTGATCCAAAAAGAGTGACAAAATCACATATACCAGCTGTAAATGCTCCAATCAAAATCGATGTCCCTGAAGGGCAAACTCTAGTTGCTAGTGAGTCTAAAGCACGTTTGAAGCGTGGTAGATCAGTTGGTTCCAGAGATAAGAATCCTTGAAAAAGAAAATGAGGAAAAATAAACAATGGTCAGATCGAGGAAGCAATGACTTTAAAAGGATCTCCAGAAGAGATTTTAGACATGACTGAAGTTCAAGAAAAATCTCAAGTACTTGATAATGAAGATATCTCAACAAATTATGTCATATCAAAAATTAAATGGAACCGAAATCAAATCGAGTCGATGACATATTTGCATGTAATGTAGCATTAGATATTTTGAATGGCAATGTGCATCATGAACCAATGTCAATTGAAGAATGTAGGCAAAAAGATGATTGACCAAAATGGAAAGAAACAATTGAGGCGAAGTTAAAATCTCTTGCGAAGAGAGATGTATTCAGACATGTAGTTTGTACACCTGAAGGTGTAAAACCTGTGAGATATAAATGGGTTTTTATGAGAAAGAGAATTGAAAAAGGAGAAATTGTGAGATATAAAGCGCGTTTGGTTGCACAAGGATTTTCATAAAGACTTGATATTGATTATGAAGAGACATACTCTCTTGTGGTGGATGAAACTACTTTTAGGTTCTTGGTTAGTCTGGTAATAAGAGAAGGGTTTGATTTACGCCTAATGGATGTAGTTACAGCCTATTTATATGGCCCACTTGATAATAACATTTACATGAAACCCCCAGAAGGTTTTAAACTACCAGAAGCAGCTAATTCATGTTCTCGAGAATATTACTCAATCAAATTAAACATATCCTTTTATGGATTGAAACAATTTGGGCTCATGTGGCATAATTGCCTTAATGAATACTTATTAAGGGAATGCTATAAGAATGATCCCATTTCCCCATGCATTTTTATAAAGAAGTTTCGATCAGGATTTGTTATTATTGCTGTGTATGTTGATGATTTAAATATCATTGGGACTCTTGAAGAGATTTTAGTGACAATGGAGTGCTTAAAAAAAGAATTTGAAATGAAAGACCTTGGAAAGACAAGATTTTGTTTAAGGTTACAAATTGAGCACCTAAATAATAGAATTTTTGTGCATCAAACAACATATATATAAAAAGTGCTAAGAAGATTTTACACGCATAACGCACATCCGTTGAGCACCCCAATGGTTGTTTGGTCACTTGATGTAAATAAAGACCCTTTCCGTCCTCGAGAAAATAATGAAGATTTTCTTGGTCCTGAAGTACCATATTTAAGTGCTATTGGTGCATTGATATATCTTGCTAGTCATACATGACTTGATATATCATTTGCTGTCAACTTATTAACAAGATTTAACTCTTGTCCAACCCGAAGACATTGGAATGGGGTTAAGCATGTGTTCGGTTATCTTTAAGGTACAAGATATATGGGTTTGTTTTTCCCTAACCTACCCAAAACAGAATTGGTTGGTTTTGCAGATGCATGATACTTATCTGATCCTCACAATGCTCGATCACAAATTGGTTATGTTTTCACATATTGTGGTATTGCAATTTCTTGGCGTTCTATGAAACAAACGATTGCTACTACTTCTTCTAATCATGCTGAGATTTTGGTAATTCATGAGGCTAGTTGTGAATATGTGTGGCTAAGGTCTGTAATTCATTACATACGAAGAGATTATGGTTTATGCTCTGAAAAAGAAGCTCTAACAGTTTTATATGAAGATAATACAACTTGCATTACACAACTTAAGGAATGATATATTAAAGGTGATAGAACAAAACATATATCCCCAAAATTTTTCTTCACTCATGATCTACAAAAGAATAGAGATATAAATGTTAAATAGATTTGTTCAAATGAGAATTTGGTGGATCTTTTTACTAAGGCGCTCCCTATTGCTACATTTGAGAAGTTAATTTTCAACATTGAATTGCGTTATTTTAAAGATCTTAAGTGATGCTTACATGAGTGGAGTAAATTCGCATTATATTTTCTTTTAAGGTTATGACATATTGTGTATCAAAGGATTATGTACTCTTTTTTCCCTCACTAGGTTTTTGCCCCACAGGGTTTTTCCTAGTAAGATTTTTAATGAGCCATATCTTTATACAGTGAACATCTATGGGGGAGTGTTATGAATGTTATTTAATGGATCTCCCTTGACCTTTCACCTTTCATCTTCCTTAAACTTTTCATCTCCTTGTAACCCCCTTTTTTTCTTATTTATGTATTAGAATATGAAAAGTTTAATCCCCCTATATATTTAGTGGAGTATACTACTTGTAAGTATGATGAAAAAGTATAGAATGTAATAGAAATCCTCATATTCTCATATCCATCTTTTATCTATTAATTTTGTTTATAACTAAAAAACTATTAATTGGATAATCCAACATTGCCCCTCAACGCATCATATGTCGATTTAGCTGTAAACCCATTTCCTTTGTTCCATCTCCAACCTGGATAATCCAACACATCCCCCCCACACTAGGCATTTTCCAACAACTCTCTTCAATATTGATTGGGGTAATCCACTTCCAATACCTATCACCACTTACCATATTATTAATTGGAACCCGATTTTTAGTCACCTCCTCCAGTTTATCACACCAATCGATCAATGGTCCCACATATTCAAATCATATAACTTACCAAAAGTCTACAATCAAGCCATTTCCGACATTCCAAACAATCCCTTTACGCATCTTATCTCATACTCTCGTAATTCCTCTCTATAACAACGAACAATTCCTATTACAAAACGTATTAGGAACCACCCCCTCTCATTTATACTTTGAGCGTAAAACTTGTACCCAAAGTTGATCTTTTCGAAAAACAAAATTAAATCTAAGCTTCATTAAAAACATCTCATTGTGCTTCTCTAATCGTTTAATCCCCATGCCTCATTGCTCAATTGGTCTACATACAACATCCCATTTGACATGATTGATCCTCCTCTTCTCATTCGTATGACCCCAAATAAAATTTTGAATAATCTTATCTATCTCCAAACAAGCACCCTTAGGAATAACCATAGATAGTATGACATAAGTAGGAATAGTCACTAAAGCTGCTTTTGCTAATGTTACTCTACTTGAAAATGAAAGATTTTTCGCCTTCCACCGTGATAATTTTTGTCGCATATTACTAAGTAAATATTGAAAAGTGGCCTTAGTAACTCGTTGATGCAACAAAGGAACTCCCAAATACTTCCCTTAAGTCTTTCACCATCATGTAACCAAGTTCTTCACTAATAACGTATTGCATCAAAACTGAAACATTCTTTGAAAAGAATATGTTTGTTTTATGACAACTCACCTTATTACTAGAGAAGTAGTAAAACACATCCAAAATATTCTTAATAATTTGCATTTACTCCATGGATGCTTTTGCGAAGAGAACTAAAACATCTACAAAAAATAAGTGATATATTGGTAGCCCACCTCTCACTAGCTTTATTGGTTTCCACGCTCCCCTATTAACAGCATAAGAGATTAAGTGCGCCAACCTTTCTATACATAGAAAAAAAACATAAAGTGATAAAGGATCTCTTTGACGAATCCCTCTTTCTAGATGAAACTCCTCAATCAAACTCACTGTAATAGACCCAATTTGCCCGGGCCCATACCAATCAAAAACAAATAAAAAAATAAAACCAGTGTCCAATTTACAGTCCATTTACAATAAGCGGGCTTAAAACCCAAGCCCACCTAAACCCATTACACCCACAGAACCCAAATGTCAAGACCCAATTACACCCAAAACAGAGACGGCCCAAAAGGGCCCAACACTAAATAGTTTCAGAAGCCTAGGGTTTCTGAAACCCTAGGCGCCATAGCTCAGCAAGACCCTTCTTCCTCGCGCCCAAGCCACCAGTCGCGCCGCAGTTAGCGTGAATCGCGCTCCGTCGCCAGATTCTTCGCCATGGACCTGCAAAAAAGGGAAAGAACACAGCAAAATGGAAAGAAAAAATGGCAGCAATATTTTACATTTATTTTTCGATTCCATTTTTGGGTTATAAATAACCCCAAAGAAATCTGTAAAAGGGAATACACACATAAAAATATACAAAATACAAAAATAAAAAAGAGCAGAGGTGATTTCGGGCGATTCCTTTTCATTTTTATTTTTCTAATACTGTTGTTTTCTATTTTTTTTATCTTGTTCTTTTAAAAAAAAAACTGCACAATATATATATATATATTAAAATACAAAAAAAAAAGAAGAAAATCTTACCCGTTTTGGGAGTTCCGGCCACCGTGCACGGTGGCCGAGATTTGTGTGCCGCGGCAGCGGCGCCGGAGAGCTTCACTTAGGTCTGGCCGGACCAGGGAGCCACAGAGAGAAAGGAGAAGTTTTTTTTTAAGAAAGAAGAGAAAAATGAATTTTTTTTTAAAAAAAAGGTGGCTTTTATAGGGCATCAAAACGGTGCCGTTTTACACCAGGCCCTTTTGCGCCAAAACAGCGCTGTTTCATAGCGACCTGTGTGTTGACCCGACCCGCTCCAGGGATCCGCGCGTTTTCTTGCGGATGGGTTATTTGCTGCTTTAGCCCTCCCGCATTTTTTATTTTTTAAATTCAGTTTTTATTTTTTTTGTAAATTCGCCTCAGTTTTTTGTTTTCTGATTCATTTTGGTCCTCATTGATACAGTGCGTTTTGGACAGGGGAATAATTTCATAATTAGCCCCTGTCCTTTTGGGGCGCGTTCAACAAGGTCCCTTTTCTTTTATTTATCTTCAGATTCACCCTAAACTTTTATTTTTAGTTCAATTTCGTCCTTTTTTTTTGTTTATTATTATTTTCATTACTAATTTTATTTTTTAATTATTATTATTATTATTATTATTGCTTTTACTATTATTTTAATATTACCACTACTGTTTTTTTATAATTAACTTTATTATTATTATCATATTCATTTGTATTTCTATTATCTCCATTATTTTCTTATATATATATATATTATTATTACTATAGCTATATTTATTATTATTATATCTATCCTTATTAGTATTGTTACTATTATTATTATTTTTAGTATTACCATTATTATTGCTATTTTCATTATTTCTATTATTGTTTTATTTTTACTAATTATTTGTATATTAACATATATTATTATTTTTATAATTAATATACTTTTATTTTAATACTACTATTATTTTTATATTATTATTACTATTTTTAATATATTTACTATTATTTTATTATTACTAATACAATTTTCATTTTTACTATTACTTTTATTATTATTTTCATCTTCATTATTATTATTATTATTATTATTATTATTATTACTAATTATATATATATATATATATATTATTATCGCATTTTTTGTTACTATTATTATCATTCTATGGTTTTTATTATTGTATATAGCCTCCATTTTTGTTACAATTCTCTTTTATTTTATTTGTTTATCTTGCTTTTACTTTATTGTATTTTATTCCTACCTTTATTATTGTTATTATACTTTATCATCATCATGTTGTTATACAAGCTAGCATTGTAAATCGTTTTACATTTTATTTTAAATATATTTTTCATTTTGTTACGATCACATTATATTTTCAAAATAAGCAAACACTCCGCGTTCTAGGGTTCGAAAGAAATCGTACCCTAACTTGCTGGGTTTCGATTTTCCTCTTCGAATCCAAAGAACCTATTACTTTCCTTTTAAAAGTTAAATAAAAACTTATTCTCGAGAATTCAAAATTGTCGTGTCCTAACTCACTAGATATGACGTTTTGTTATCTCGGGATAAGGATTTCAGAAAACAAGGCAATGTTTCGTGTTTGGAAATTTGAGAAATTGTGCCCTAACATGCTGGGTTTCGGTTTTTCGTACGTCCAAATAACTAAATATCCTTTTAATTTTGTGTTTTGGGAAATTAAGGGACGATCTTAGTTTCGGGGGTTAAAATGTCGCACCCTAACGTACTGGATGTGATATTTTATCCTTTTAGAACAAAAGAGTCTTAATATTCCAAAACGGGTTATATAAACATTCTTTAAAAGAAATTGTATTTTAAAATCTTTTCAAATTCTCGACATAAGGACATTAATTAATCAATTAGGTACCAATTTTTGGGCGTTACGAGGGTGCTAATCCTTCCTCGTACGTAACCGACTCCCGAACCTATTTTCTTGTATTTCGTGGACCAAAATCAACATTTTAAAATAAAATATTTTATAAGGTGATCCAATCACACCTAAGTAAAAAGGGATTGGTGGCGATTCCATTTTCGTTTTTTAAAGTCGACCCCCATTTTTTAAAATCAAAATTAAAAATGGTTTCGACACTCACATTCCAAATATTTTGCATAAAAATCGAAGTAATATAGTGCATAATGACACATCCAAGTTGTCTTGGAATTCCAACATCTAACAATGTTTCCTTAATGAAATCCTAGTCTAATCACTCATACGCTTTCTCAAGATCCGCTTTGATTTTCATCCATCCTTTCTTGCATTTTTTCTTACTCATGGAATGGATAACTTCTTGCACTATGATAATATTATCTGTAATTCACCTCCCTAGAACAAAGCTAGATTGATTAGAGGCAATTCAATTTGGAAACATCAACTTTAACCGATTCAGAATTACTTTTGTAACTATCTTATATAGCATAGTGAATAGACTTATTGGTCAAAACTGCTTAATTGAAGTACGCGCCTCAACCCTAGGAAGCAAAACCAATAATTTTTTATTTAGCCAACCTTTTAACTCCTCACCATCCACACTTCCACGTACAAAATCACAAACTTTCCTTCCCATATGGTTTCAATTTCATAGATAGAAAAGAACATGAAACTCATCAATTCTCGAAGCTTTTAGAGGCATCTTTTCAAAAACTACTTTTTTGACCTCCTCATCCAAGATCGGGGCACACAACATACCCAGTTCAGAATCATTAAAAGAATAAAAGCATCCACAACGAAAATATACTAGTACGATTAAAATCCTTTAAGAATAACTTACAAAAGAATTGGATAGCCAACTATTTAAACACATCTTAATCATCGGTCCATCCTTCATCATTGATTTTTAACGAATTTATGTATTTGGCTCTCCTTCGATTCAGAGTGGTAATAAGAAAATGTAACAGTCCGAATTTGACCCTAATCGGAACGGTGGTTTCGGGACCACGAATCCGAGTCTGAAATATTTTTAAATATTATATTTTGTGCTTATTATATGTGAATTAATGTGTGTGAAAGTTTCGTAGAAAAATTTAATTGTTTGTGTGTTCATTTTAATAAAAAGGATTAAATCGCGTAAAGTGTAAAAGTTGCATACTAAAGTGAAGAGTGCTAGAATGATAGTGGCTTTTTAATATGAGGCATTAAAAGGGTAATTAACCCATTTTTAATGGTAGTGGGCGGCATATGTCAAAAATACCCTTATATGTATATGTTAACCTTATATTATAAAAAGGGCATTATGGTACATTAGTTTAAATTCTAATTATATCTTAAATAAAACATAAAATATAGCTTGGTTCTTCATTTCTTCAACATCGAATATAAGAAAAAAGAATAAGGGAGAGGTTTTGTTCATTCGGCCAACATTCAAGCTTAAATCGGGTATGTATTTTAGTCGGTTTTTGATAATTTTTACGTTTTTGTGATCGTTGCTTCGTATACTATCCGACCCATGCTAAAATTTTTGAGATTAGTGTGTATATGACATTCGGCCATTGATGTGTTTATGAGGTTTTTGATGTTTGATGATTTTAAATTAAAGCTATGTTAAAGATTAGTATGTTTTGTATTAGAAATTTTAGTGAATTTGAGTATTTTGGGCTAAATTGCAAAAAAATGAAATTTTGAGGGGACTAAAATGAAAAATAAATGAAAGAAATGGACTTGTATGGTCCTTTTGAACATTCGGCCCTAAGGTGTTGTAGTGAAATTTTGTGTATTTTGTGTTTTGTGCAAATAGGACTAAATTGTAAAAATGTGAAACCCTAGGGGTAAAATGGTAATTTGCCCATTTATGTGTTTAGGGACTAAATTGAAATGAAATGTACTTGAATGAGCTGAATTTTAATGTGTTTAGATCAAGAACAAAGAAAAAGCAGTTTGGATCGAGGAAAGACGAAGGTTATCGAATAACCTAGGTCTCTGCGATCCGTCGACGATCGAGGTAAGTCCTTAAGCAAATGTATGCCAAAGAATTAATTATGAGTATAGTATATGATAAAATTTTGAAATTTAAAGTACTAAAATATGTGTTGGCGAATATGGGGTATAATATTGTATTGAATTTATTTTTGTTAAATGTGATGTGAATGAGCATGTTCGGTTTAATAGGTGAAAGTAATATGTTGTATACGAGATGGTTGTGATCTTAGAACTAAGCGAATTGTGTTGGAATTTTGAAAATGTTGAAATTTCGGGCTTGAGCCTAGCGGCCTTGTCTGCCGTGATTTATTCGAGGGCTTAATGCCTAGCGGGCCTTGTCTTGGTGATTTATTTCAGGCTTAATGCTTAGCAGGCCTTGTGCCGGTGAATGTATCGGGCTTAATGCCTAGCAGGCTAAATGCCGGTGTTTTAAATCTTAGATTTCAAGTCTAGCAGGCAAGGTGCCGGTGTATGCGATTCGAACTAGTGCATAGCTTTTTATATGCTGGTGAGTTTTCAATTTCCGAACTTTAGCTACGAAATGGTAAAGGTATGAAACAAACTATGGAAGTTTACGTTTATGAAAGTGAAATTGTGAGTTCTACTATAAGGTATGTATTAAGCATACCTTAAGGTTATGTTTATATGCTATGATGATAATTAAATGAATTGATGAAAGATAGTGATATACATATGATAGATGGAATTTGATTATATGTGTACTATGAGTGAATTGATTATAGAAAAGCTTGAAGGAAATAAGTAATCGTACCAGTATAACGTTATGCATAAGTGAGTCATTATTTAATTGGTACAAAATAAACTATGGTAAAGAGGTGAAAGTTGATGTATGTATATACAATGAAAAGGGATATTCGGTTTTGGTACATTAAATATTAAGTCATGAATGTTTGATGTTAAGAAATGTTTATTTAAATACTTGTATACTCGAATGTTACATTGAAGTTGCTTAAGACTTACTAAGCTAGCAAGCTTACCTTGTGTGTACCCTTTGTTTATTTTATAGATCTCATTCAAGCTACGGGCTCAGATGATCGTCAGAAGAATCATCCACACTATCACTCATTTTGGTATTTTTCAAGATAGCCATTTAGCATCAAAGGCATGTATAGGCTAGCTAAGTGTGTGTGAATGATGTTTTGTCTATATATATATACAACATAGCCATGCGAAAATGGCTTGAATATGATGCAAGTTTGGTATGTATATAATCGGTCATGTTATAAGTTCATTTGGTAACTATATTATATGGCTTATGTGCATAATGTTTTGAGTTTATGGCTTGATTTGGGAAATGATGCAAATGGCTTATAATTAGCTCGTTTTTGATAATCTTGATGCTTGGTATGAGTTGACTTGAAGTATGGTTATAAACTCACTTAGTAATAGGATATAAGGTATATAATTATACTTGAATTTGCGTTAGTCGTCTAGATTCATTTGTAAGGAAAAATGTATGCACGTATATATGCTTAAATGATCTGTAAATTTAGATACGGTTGGCGAATGCATTAATAATGAATAAATTATATAAGTATTTGTGACTCAATTATGTGCAAGTAAAGAATTAAAGTGTGCATTGGTGCGAATGCGTGTGGGATCTATTGAATTTGGTATGAACAATGTAGGTGTGATCTTATATATATTTAGTTAAATGCTATGTTAATTACAATGTTATGTGGTGTGAATAAAAGTTCATTGTATGTTCAATTTATGTTCTTTGATTTCTATGCCGTATATGACTTAAGTTTAGCATGGTAAGTATGTTTTAAAAAAATCTAATGTTTTACACATTTACATGCATATGTGATCATTTTAATTTAAATGTATTTTATATAAGTATGTTTATTTATGACTTGAATGATTGATTGAAAGATATGACATAACTGGTAATGCCCCGTAACCCTAATCCGACGACGGATACGGGTTAGGGGTGTTACAAAAAAAATTTAATGTTCCTATCTCCCTCAATTAACCACTTACACCTCGATTTTTGAAACCAAAGACTTTCTTTTTGTAAGAAAACCCTTTCTAACTCCCCCTTTAATTTATTAAGAAGATCCATGAGAAAAGGCAACGAATACTTCTCTAGACATTTCTCAATCTCATTAATTCTATCTAAGACTCGCGTCTTCCATCTATCAATTCTACCAAATACATTCCTGTACCATTCTCTAAACCCCTTTGTGAATTGTTCTAAATTTGTAACATCATTAGTAGTTGACCAACTAGATTTGAGGAAATTCTTAAACTTCGAATGTTTTTTCCATGTTGCAATAAACCAAAACGGTCTTGTACCTATTTCTTGTCGTGCAGAAAAAGACTCAACAATATCGACCTATGGTCTGACACAATTCTTTCTAAATGTAGAACATTGGATTCAAGAAAGTCGATAACCATTAATCATTACAAACAAACCTATTTAACCTCTATTGTAGATTATCTTGAGCCAAGTGAAGAATGAACCTAAAAAACCCTTATCATCTAAACTCAAGTAAAATATGAATTTTCAAAAAAGACCACTAAAACCACTTCACCTCTTGCTCCCCTTTTAAGCTCCGTATGAGATGTAATTGAATTGAAATCACCCTCAAAACCTATGGAATACTTGATCGAGGTGCCACCTGTGACACCCGATCACTCCTAATTGACCCAAAATTTACGAAGGCTAGGATTAAATTGGAGGAATTAGTGAAACATCAAACTTTACTGGGAAATTCAAAAATTTTAATGGTTGAATTATTATCAGTTGGATCTCAATTCTGGTTTTAGTTAGATGGGAACTGACTACTTCCAAAGTGGGATACAAAATGATTAAGGATTAATGGTGAAGACGGTTAGTGAAAATCGTGCTAAAAGTGTGTATATATATGAGTGTGTGGAGACAAAATTTTCTCGATTATGTTTATCAAATTTTTACTCTAAAGTATCATCTTCTTTAATCGCTCTGAAGAAGAAAAGAATTTAGTTGAAGGAAGCTTTGCATGCTATAGTAGTCGTGTGAATTGAAGTCTGGTAGTAGAGAAATCGAGGAACCGGTAAGCTTTTTTACCCCTCTAAACTTATGGATTAAAGGAAGAAGTAGAGTAAGCACTCTTAAAAGCTTTTGTATAACGATGGATTCTGGGTTTTAAGGGTTGAATACCTTTAGTTTAACTAGTAAAGGGTTTTCATGCTTAGTTGTTAGGACAAAGGAGGCTCTGGTGTACGGACAAGCTAAGCTGACAAGGAGAAGAAAGCGATGTGAGTTTATTTACCTTAATTTTTGGATGATAGGTGATGTTTTGTGTCTTGCTTGTATCACATTGTTTGTCTTCAGAGGTTGCCTAACATTGTGGTGTGTATGTGCAAAATACTATGTAAGCTTGCCAGTTGTTTACTAATTGTTTAATAATATATAGTTGATGATTACTTAACTATCGTGTTGTATATATAACGATAATTTGTATGATATGCTTGAGTATTGTATGCATGGTGCGAAAAGAAATTATTAATGGGATAGATGAAGTTAGGATTTGGGAAATTGGAACTTCTATTAGATATCATCATATTGTGTTGCTGACTGCAAATCGTATTGTGCAAAGCTCTGGGCCTTGCGGATGGGACATTGTGGTGTTTAAGCATCAAGATTAGGAATTTTGAAATGGAGGAATAGACGAATAAATAAGGAAATGAAATTCCATTAAGATACCGCCATACGGTGTTGCTAAGTGCAACCGTTGTAACGCCCTCCACCCAACACAATCTTCCGAGTCCGAATCTTGGGTGTTACGCCTTATACAGATGTATCTTGAAACTTTTATTTCTTATTCATTAATGTAAATGTTTATCTTTGTATAACAGAGTTTCTTATGGCGTACATTGTATAGTTACATTTACGTCTCGCCTATGTACAAACTACTATCTATGGCTACTACAGAGTTTCTTATAAAAATACAATGTGTGGTTATCGTTTCAATTCAATAACATTTCTAACTTTCTAACTTTCTTACTTATCTCTTAGTCTACTAAGTATACTTTGGGATACTACTTAATGAACTTTAGCGCAGACTTTGACACGCCACTTATTTTCCTCTATATACATAATAGCCCACCACGCCGTTTCCTTGGCGTAGCCCTAGCATTGTCTCTCGACGCATATTATTTTACAGACTTGAAAACAGAAACAAATTTTGTAAGTTCGTAAAAAATTAGTGAGTTAAACCTTAAAGTACTTTATCATTCATTCATTCTACCTTTTTTGACAGGTACAATACTAAGGCTACCATTTTTCTTTCTTCAGAATCATTTTTCTTCTTTTGTGCGTATTATACTTAACATTCTCTCTACTTTCTGTATCTATTCTTAAATATTATCTTAACATAATCCTTAATCTCTTCACTTACCTTATTATCAGACTTAATAACTTATTCCATACTCACTAGTCTTATCATTATCTTCAGACGGGGTAGATTGTGCCCAATACTTATCTTAAAACTTGCCCATATCTTCCTTAATTTAGTGTTGTAACACCCTATACCCGGCCCGATCATTAAGCCCAAGTAACAGGACGCTACACCACCGTCTCATCATCGACAAAGCATAAAACATCTCATTGAATTGTGACTAACATCATAATCAAGTAACTATATGAGGTTTAAGTCTAATCTCCCCTATCCAGAGTTAAAATTTCGCTTAAACATACAATAATCGACATTACAACAAGTTAAAAGCATGTTTAAAGACCATTTAACATAAGCTCTTTAAAAGATCACGTAGGTATCGATACTTACTCAATGGTATCAATATTTTCATAAGGGGCATTGATGCCGTTTAGAAAATTGGTACCAATTTAGCATTATGTTTCCATGTAAAAATTAAAACTAGCAAACAACTGATACCAATAAAAAAGTATCGGTATTTTTACCCCGAGTATCGATACTCGAGAAATGGTATCGATACCAAAATGAGCTATGACTTCCTGCACATTCGAAATATCATAGAGGTATCGATACTAAATACCCGATTATCGATACCTTTGCACAAAATAGCAAAAATAACACCAAAATAGGGCATTTAACACAACCATCCATATACCAACTCATCATGCATTTAAAAACTCAATGTTTAGCATCGAAAATATCTAAATTCTGCAGTTCCATGCATCACCAATAATTTAAGCTAAGCAAACTGATGAACAAATATCAACGTCCATAATTTTACAAGTAATAGAAATCGAATAATCATCTAAAAAATCATGGCAATATTCTTGCAACAAATCTACCACATTGCCTTATTCCCACAGTTCAAGATAATAACTATAAATCACCTACTCAAATGCTAAATCTTCTTGGATCACTCCCTTGGAAATTTCTGCATCGCTCAAATGCTATAAATCACCTACTCAAAAAGAGTGGGTGAGCTTAAATAAGCTCAATGAATGATCAGAATAACCACCAAATAGATAAGCATTCACACGTTAAATGAAAACGACCAAAGCTCAACTACATACGCAATTTATTATGAGAACATACTAACATATTCATGTATATTAATCAACTCATTTAGCTTATTATTCACATGTTTATGCATACATCACATATCGTATTATCACATTTAAACGATAATTTGGCACTTGAGGTTATGAAACATAAAAGTGGGCTCTAATCACCACACATCGGATACACGGATCTCCAACACACCAATGACTCAATGAGTCGAACATATCCCTAAAGTGTAGCATTTAGCTAACACTTTCCAACACACCAACATATCCCATTGAATGGAGCCGAGCTCATATTCCCTTATCTCTCCAAATCTGTCTTGGGCCTTAATGTCACAAAAACACAACAAAAGGGTGAGTACTCAAAAATCTTATGGCATGCCAACTATATCTAACGGTCTTAAAGATCACAAAGCCAAAATATCCACAATTAAACACACATTTTACTTACCATAATCTACACTTTTTTCACTGCACATTCACTTTATAAGCACAACATTGTCATAGTCAATTGACAAACATGCCCACAATTAACTCTTTCACAATAGCCATCACAAGCATATTGCATACATCATAGTATCACATCTTAATTCACAATTCCATAACATACAATCACATATTTCAAAAATTAAACAAGGGTATGAGAAAGCTTACACTCGAATTTTAGAGTAGGGGTTTAGGCTACTCTTAAACTCCCAATTAACACTGTGAATCATGTCTACAAGCAGCGATTCCTAACACTCATCGTACGCACTTTCGCCTTATCGCCGAAAGCTTAAACTAGTTTTTCCTTGCCTTTCACTTTACTCATAGAAGGTCCTACTGATTCCAAAGCTTCACCAAAGTAAATCACACAATAAACACAATTATCACTCAACCAAAGACTCACATAAATCAACCAAAAACGCAAGCCTAAGCTATATTCTCTTAAAACTAAAATTTTGACTAGCTTAGCCCTAAAACACAAAAATCTCAACACCTACTCATTCTTATCGCATAAAACTAATTCCAATCGACTAATTAATCATTTACAACTGGTTCTCAACCTTCAAACCACTCAAAATTACACAAATTCGTGGTTCCAAAATTTTGATGTAAAATAGCCATTTTTCATGAAAACTTATTAAATCCTTAGAATCTCTTAATGAAACCTTAGGGAAATTTTAGAAACCTTCTAATCACTTTAAAACAAGTTGAAAAACACTTTGAAATATCTATTTCATACAAAATCTTGGATTTCACCATTAACAACCAAAATTTCGACATTCATTCAAAACTCTTGATTTAATGGATAAAAACTCAATCTATAAGGCTAGATATCATTAAAAACTATTAGGAAAATGAAACATTACCTTAGTTTATTAGGAAATGAACTTTGATTAAAAATCCAGAAAACCCACAAGTTGAGCAATGGTGAAATCAATGGTGTTTTTTATGGTTTTTATAGAATTCTAAAGAGGTTTAATGCTATGAGGATGAAAGAAATCAAAGGAATGAAGTTTGGGAATCAAATTGGAGGATTAGTGCTTAGGAAACTCAAGGGACGACAACAAAAGGGTGAGGGAAGAAAACTATCGTGGGTTTCTTGTAGGTGGGGAAATATTAGGTTGATTTTAAAGTTTTAGGTTATTTGCTCTTGAACCACTTCTAACTTTGACCCTTTTTCAAAATAGTTCTTATTTCAAAATTAAAGATCTTTTCAACCTTATTTTCAAATTTTGATTTAATTTCCAAAAACCATAGTCGAAAACAATTTCGGGTTACCATAATTCAAAATTTTCAAACCTATTCCGAGCCAAAATTCTTTTTTTACCCTCAAAACTTCTAGACCCAATTTTGGGATGTGACAAGTTCACTCTTTGTACTTACTTTAGTTCACATTTTTGCCTCGCCATGCACTCTCTGTCGCACACTGGCCTTTCTATTCATCCTTTTTAACTATACGAGGTTCGTCGTTCATTCAGCGTCTACCTAAAAGTGTTGTCTTCAGATGGTCATAATGAGATCCATTCTTTAGATCTCGCCACGAATGTGTCCCTTTCCAAAGATAGCCACAAAGGCTTTCCTTTCAGAGTCTTGCCACAAAGGCGTCCTTTTAACGGAGTTTGCCACAAGGCATTCCCTTAATAGAGATGGCCACAAAAGCATCCTTTTGATAGAGATAGCCACAAAGACATCCTTTTAACAGAGATGGCCCCAAAAGGATTCATTTAACTGAAAAAGCCATAAAGACATTCATTTAACAGAGATAACCACAAAGACATTTGTTTAACAGAGATTGCCAAAAAGACATTCATTTAAATGATATAGCCACAAATGCAGCCTTTTAACAAAGATCGCCATAAAGGCTTTCTTATAACAGAGATCGACACAAAGGCTTCCGTTCAGAGATAGCTACAAAGGCGTCCATTCAGAGATAGCCACAAAGGCTTCCTTTTAGAGATAGCCACAAAAGCGTCTATTCAGAGATAACCATAAAAGCTTACTCATACGGAAAGTGGTATTTTTGACAATAGAGATTTACCTAAACTCACTGTCATGAGGTTTGCCCGTCATCGTTGGTACTTACCTAATTTTCCTTTACATATTTCATATGCTGCCATGGCCCAACCATGGTCTTACACTATATGGTCTTTAGAGTGCCATGGACTTTTTCTTTCAGATATTCGTGTTTTTAATCCCAACGGACCCTTTTAGAAGACTCCGGAGACTGACACAAACACTTCATACAAACTCATTCACATTTGACTTACTCATGACTGACTCTTTCACAATAGATTTGTTCATGTTATCAGAACACACACATACACACTTTACTCATTTAGACATATTAACCATTGACCTCAGAGATCATATCCATTTTCCATACGAATCATTCATGCAAGTTTATCAGACAGACATTTATCACAGAATCATCACACCATGTATTTTAGCTTATTTTCACATAAGTTCTAACATGCATAATACATTTGCAAGAGTCGACTTAGAGACTCACCTGACTTGCATCTTTAGTAGCTCTAAACACCAGGTTCGGGCTTCTGTTAAGTAGATCAACAGCCCCTAATTGATAGAACATGAGAACTCATCAAGATCTGTACACTTAACTCATTTTCTTTCACTTTAAACATTAAAAATATTTGAATAAGACTTTACCATACTTACTTTACCCAGCTAAATTGGGCTACTCCTTAACAACTTAGCATGTAAGGTTGTAGATCTTAACTTAACAAGGGGCATCTCAAAGCCTAGATCCATATCTTCAACTCAACTGAAAGGATAAGAGGAATTCTCTCCGTTCCCTTCCCCCTTTTATAAATAGAGATTACTTCTTGAAGAAGAAGGAGAAAGGTCATTCATTCTTATCCGGATTAACTTCATATTTTACCTTTGTCCCAATAGATATTTGACACGCGTCCCAATCCTTACAATCACATGATAAATGCTAGAAAATTGTAAAGAGGCGTGTATTGGAACACATATATTTATATAACATACCCTTATGCCTTAATCCATCATTTTTCCTTAGTAATTACGTTAGAGCGTATTTGGTATCTTAACTAATCACACTTGGCGCGTCATGTCTTATTGGCGACGATCCTATTATCCAAGTTTCCTTAATATCTTACTAGACTTCTTTTTCCTAATGATTTACTCTTTTCTATGGCAAATTCTTACCTTATTCTAATATTGGTTACGCGTCCACTTAACACGCTAAGAGCATTAATGGGGCGGACAACACTTCACCATTTTAAAGTAACACTTAGTTTACTTATTAAGTTCATAGCTCACCCAATCATCGGGCATTGCCCTACCTTTAAGGAAATCTTGTTTAAACATCGTGGTCTCAGACTTAGCTTAGAGGAGTATCTTGCCTTTCTTCTTGTCCTATTATCTCAAGAAAAGGAAGAAAGAAGATATTTTCTCCTTAACCTATTTTAAACACTTAACTTAACCTAAGTCTTTATTTAAACTTATTAAACATCACATCAGTCATTGGGTGGTCTTATCCAAATTCACAATTTCCAAGAAAACTAATCAAGTACCAATCTTTGGTCCTTAGCCATCTCGGTTCTCGTTTGGTTGGTTCCTAACTATTGTTCCTTCTATCTTGACTGGCTCAAAGCCAAACTTATAGGATACTTTACACTGCTGACATAAACTCACATCATAAAGATCGTTTCCCTTATCTATAACAGAGTTCGCCCACTCCATATGCCATTAAAGCTTTTGGGTGAATCCTTCCTAACCAGACACTTCTTGATCACTATGTGCCAACCTAATGCTCGCCAACATCAAGGCATCACAAGCGTGCTCAAAGGGTTCTTATACTTAGTTTACTTTTAACACTATACCTATTCAAAAATCATCTCATTCGCCTTATTTACCTAAATAGTATCCAGACACTAAGGCTTTATTAGGTAGGGTGTTACAACTGTGATGTGTGAAGCTCCGGACCTTATGGGAGGGACACTTTAGTGTTTGAGAATTAAGGTTAAATGAGAAATGGAATGATATCGACCAATCCTTTGAGGCAACACAATGACGATGATTATTAGGTTCTATAGAGCAACACCGGGACGACAGTTAGCAGGTTCTATAGGGTGACACAGCAACGACGGTAAATTCTTACGGGGTGACACCTCAGAAGAGGTTTAATGTATAAAACCATAACTCGACTATGGCAGTATATGGAGTCTGTCAGGACAATAATCGAATATGCTCCCCTTTTTTGTGCTTAACCTCCCATGGTTTTTGCTGAGGGAAAATTTAGCTAAAAAGTACTCTAATTCTATTCAAACTCCTAAATATAAAGTATATCATTTATTTAACTAAACAAAGATGATTTTAATCCTAATTCAACTTTTTAGAAAATATATTTTTAAATAAAGTTTAAATAAAACTAAACCTAAAAATAATTATTAAAATAAAATAATCCTAAAATTTATAAATCTTGAAAACTAACTTTTGTTCCCATGTCAAATCTTACCGGTAATTTACATTTCAGCTTGTATTTTAACACTTTGAACATGTGTTGTACCTACAAAAAAAAAACCAAATTTAGTAGCATCTATATTCAAATTTCATTAGAATAAATCAAAAAAGTATATAAATTAAGCTTGTTATCATAATATGTACCAAAAAATACTTACATTAATATAAATTCATCTAAATAAATTTAGTAGACTAACATATAAATAGAGGTGATCATGGGTTGGGTCAGGTCAGGTTTGGGTTAGGTGTCAATATAATTTTAGGCCTGTGTTCTAGGCTCGACTTGAAAAATAGGCCTAAAATTTTGCCTCAAGCCCGACCTGGATAAAATGCTAAAATCTGAGCTCAACCCGGCCCGCCCGTATTAAATTTTTATATAAAAATAATTTTAAAATATATAATACATCAAATACACTAAAAACATTAAAATAAATGTTTCCCAACAAATTGAAAAAAAAATCTAATATTTATGTTTAAATAATACTAAGATAAGTGCAACTTAGCAAGCAAATGCCTCTAAAATAGTAGCAAAATTAACAATAAAACAATAGTTATACAATATCCAAACAATAACACAAAATAGTAGCAATATAATAGCAAAATGACAATAAAACAATGGTAAAATAACACCAAAATAGTGGAAACAACAATATTTTTTTCAAATTTGAGTTGGGCCCGAGCTAAAATAAAAGCTTACCCGAGGCCCGACCCATTTAGAAAATGGGCCTTTTTCCAAGCCCATATTTCGGGTCTATATTTTTTCCCAAACCCTTTCACTTTTTGGGCGGGCCTTTGGGTCGGGTAGCCCAACCCATGATCAGGTCTACACATAAATATAGGTGTTCATAGGTCGTGTAACGCCCCAAACCCAATCCTTAAGGAGGATCCAAGAATAGCGCATCACTGCTTTAAAATCAGTATCTCTTTAAAACCATGTTGGACACAACCACCACTTAATCGCAACATTACTCATGTACGTATATATATATATATATATTAATAGATGCAAAACAATGATCAATCGAAGTTAAATAAATTTTGGCTTTATATAAAACGTAGTAACTTTACTAAATTTTCATTGGATCTACAGTTTCAAAAGCATAAGCTCAAATATACAAAGTTCATTCTTAAAAAAAAAAAAAGACATCGTCATGAAAACACCCCCATGTCATACATTGATCGTGTCCAAACTAACTATGACAACGAATAAGGCAAGCGCACCTATCGTTCGGTAGTATAGCTATGGCAAGATCAGAAATATCGTATCCTCAAGGACCAAGAGTACTAGTAGTTACTATCTTTTTATTATCTAGCCTAAGTATTAAGGGAATTGATGTTTATCTAACTAATTACTAAACTAAGGATGCTAAGACAAAGAGAGTGAATTGGGAAAATACTTTTGGGAAAACCAGTTGATTAAGACAATACCCGAGGAAGAATCCACCTAGACTTCACTTGTTATTTAACTCTGAACCAGACGATTTATTCACTTGACTTGATCCGTAGGATTCCCTAATTTATATTAATACCTCTTTCAAGGCTACTAAAGTCTAACCCTAGGTTGATTAATTGAAATCTCTTTCTAATTAAAACCCCTAGTGTTGCATTAACTCGATCTATGGACTCCCATATTAGGTTTGACCCTAATTCGGCAGATTTTCGTCATCCTATCTTTAGGGTTGCGATCAACTCCGCTTAACTATGCTAGATCTACTCTTAAACAGGGACTTTTGCTCCACTGTCTAAGCACATCAATACTTGAATCAATATCCTGAAATATTAAAACAAGAATTAAGAACACATAATTAAGAAAAAAATCAAGTATTTATCATGTAGTTCAGAAAACAATAGCAAGATCCGTCCTAGGTTTCATCCCCCTCAAGTATTTGAGGGGTTTAGTTCATGAATAATAAAGAATACATCTTAGAAGAAAGTAAATAACAAAACATAAGAAAAACCCTAAAACCCCCTGAAGGAAATTGAAGGGAAGATCTTCCGTCTTGAGCGTGATTCCGGCTTCTGAGATGGATCAATTGGCTTTCTTGGAGTAATCCCCTGTGTTCAGCCCTCTCTGGCTTCGCCTCCGACCAAAGACACTTTTTAGGTTATACTTAGGGTGTTTAGATAGGCTTCGAAATGTCTTTCTTGGCCCACAAGTATCCTATTTCGAATGAAACTCATCTTGGCTATAGCAGGGACACGCCCGTGTGACACGCCTGTGGTCGACTCTCTTAGCCGTGGTCGATCCTGTTTGCCACACACGGCCGTGTGATGTGGCCGTGTACGATGTTCTAGGCCATGTCTTGATTGTTACTCGAAACGCACGGCGTGGGTGATAGTCCAGATCGTGTGAGTCTCTAAGGTAAGCCCATTTGCTCCGTTTTTAGCCTGTCCTCCGATGCTTTCCTAAGTATAAAACATGAAATTAAAGGATTAGGAGCATCAAATTCCATAATTTAAAGGATAAATCATCCAAAAAGTATGCTAAATGTGGGATTAAAATATGTATATATTACGGTTTATCAAATACCCCCACACTTAAGCATTTGCTTGTCCTCAAGCAAAATTCTCAGTTTACAATTAAAATTAACTCCCCTTAATTCATAATTTTCATCAATAATGTTTCATCATAATTCAAATTCATACATTGATAATTTAACCAGAAGGTTCCTAAAGATTCAAACAATCAAAGTCATAGTTTTTATAGTACGAAAAATAGGTGTTTCCCCTTACCTAAATAATTACCTTTAATTCAATATCGACAAAAATTGACATCCTCACTAAAGGTTCACTCAAATCACTCAAAGTGTTTAAGGTTCAAAAATAAGCACTCAGAAGTCGAACATGAAAAGTTAATCCCATAGGCTTGCATGAAAATCAAATATCCACCACTGTAAAATGATATGATACACAAATCAAAAGGTCTTTAAAAAGAGTTGTAACGGGGCTTGGGTTAAAGGTGTGAATAAAGGCTGAATTAGAGGGTTAGTATCGGGACTGAATTGATAAATTACCTAACTAGAAGGGTAACTAAAGCTTAAATAATTACATCAATTGAAAACTTAATACTAATAACATGAGCTTCTTCTCAAAATATAAAATTAACTGCTTAAGCTCCAATAACAAAGAAGTAATAATGAATAGATTCGTAAAAATAATTTTTTTTAATAACAAATCAAGTACTATAATAGTATAGAATTTAATAACTGAAATAAAAAAAAATAGTTAAGTAACCGATCAAATCAAATCTCGATATAAGAGTAGTCAAGAGAAATGGTGATAACAAATACAAAGTGGGTTTTGGGTTAATATTAATGGGTGAGTCAAGAAGCGGCTTGTTAGGATTCAAAAGGGGTTCGCTAGTTGTTAATTATGAAGGTAGGCTTTTTATGGAGTAAGTGTGTCAAAACCTAGGTGCCTTTATCATCTTAGTATATCAAATCAAAGGTGTGGTCTCGACATGTATAATCGAAGCAAGTTCTAGAATAACAAGTCAATGTTGACATACTCATAATCAATAAAGTGAGCACGAAAAGGAATGTATGCTCTAAAAGGCTCAAGATCTCACAAAAATTATGGGCTTTTGATGTCAACCTTGTAAATTTCAAACTTCCAGGTAATAATTAGATTCAGGTAGACAACCTAACAAATTTTTTAATTCTGAAAATAAACTCATCATGCTTGATTCTCTAGTCTCCTAAAGTTTAAATCATCACTGCATAATTAGCTATGACTTAATCTAAAACATATCAATAAAAATCATAAATCAAAGGAAATTTCATTCTAACAGTAATATGAAAAGATTATTTAAGAACAAGATATAATTCAGGGATTTGAGAATAATGCAAAAAGTTAGGCACTTTTCATGATAAAATTCACCCTCACACTTAAGATGTACATTGTCCTCAATGTACAAATATAATAATTATAATAAGAAAAACACAAGATAGGGAAAGAGGTGGAACTTCCTAAATTTTGGATGGAGTTAGAGAAAAAAATCGGGGAAATTTGGGCCGAGTTGGAGGAAGACATTCCTGTTGCGGTGGTGTCTATGGTCGCGGTAGGGTGATTCCCAAGCAGCCTTTAGAACCTAAAACCAAGAAACTAAAATAAAATAGATTAAATTAAGCACAAGAGAGATAAAGAGAAGGAAAATAAAGGAGAAGAGAAAATACATAGGTAAAATAAATGGACTCAAATGTCATTGGCTTGTCGAGCAAATGAAGCGGTCGGCATGAAATTATGTGAATCGGTCTCGCAAGGGGAGACTGTGCTAGGGTCCTTTCGCTTCTTCGACATGGGGATGGTGGTGAGGATGGTGAAAGAAAAGGAATGAGAGGAAGGGGAACGAAAAATGAGAAGAGAAGAGAAGAGAGAAGGGGTGTGGTGGCTGGGGGTTGGGAGAAGAAGAATTTGGGGAGAAAGTGAAAAGAAGGGGGGTCTTAAATAAGAATCAAAGACCTAATTACTGCTCACACCCGTGTGCTGTGGGCGTGTTCGGTCACACGGCCGTATCACACGGCCGTGTGGTGGCTCATTCATTTCTCTCATGCCTGTGTAGAGGTCTCCACGCCCATGTCTCTTTCTCAGTGTCGGCCACGGCCTCAAGGCACGGGCATGGCTTATACCCGTGTGACTTTCTCAGTGTCTACCACGATCGTATCGTACGGCCGTGGCATTTTATAGCCATCCGTATGTGGGGACTTTACGTCCTTGGTTCGTACGACCTCTGCCATCCTAGTGTGCAAATCTGTGATGTCCACACGGCCACGGCCATGCCCGTGTGCAAGGCCGTGTGGTACAGAAACATATGCTTTATTTAACTTGTTTAGTCTTTAGTTAGGTGTTAAAAATCAAAGATATGAAAATTAAAGGGGTTAGTGCTCGGGTTGCCTCCCGAGAAGCGCTTGTTTAAAGTCTTAAGCTAGACTTACCTTTCATTCGCACGATCATGGTGGTTTGAGGAGTTGAAACTTCTCTTTCCTGCTATCAATTCTAACAATATATGGTTTGAGTCGAGTAGTGTTTACTTTAAAAGTGTCAAACTTAGGATTAGTTACCTCGATTGTTCCGTATGGGAAGTCATTCAGTACCGTAAAAGGGATCTCTTTGTTAAGGTCTGGAATGGTGATTCGAGGGTCTGTCTTTTCCAACAATACCTGATCCCCTATTTTAAAGTGATTTGCTGCTCCTATAAGCTCGTTTGGGGGTTCCCTCGGTTTTACTTCGTGTGTTCCTAGTTTCTCCTTGAAATGTGTCTTCCACTCATCTAGTTCCTCGACCTGAAGCCTTCGTTCCTTATGAATCACTTCCTTGTTTGTATGAGATCTAGGATTTGGCTCAGATGTGTACTTCCGGGGTGCTTTCTGAAAAGAAGGTTGAACCAATTGGTTATCAATAGAATTTATGTCCTTACCTTTTTCACTTGATGTCTTAGCTGAGTCAAGAGCCTGAAAAGTGATCATTTCGTCACCTATACAAAATGTGAGTTCTCCTGTACCAACATCAATTTTAGTTCTGGCAGTTGCTAAAAAGGGTCTTCCTAGGATTAAAGGAATATTATTGTCCTCATCCATGTCTAAAACGACAAAGTCTACTGGAATATAAATTTATCAACTTTTACTAGCACATCTTCGATTATACCCCTAGGAACTCTAATGGTTTTATCAACTAATTTAATGCTCATCCTAGTTTGTTTGGGTTTCCCTAGACCTAGTTGTTTAGACATTTTGTAAGGCATAACGTTGATGCTTGCCCCTAGATCTGCTAAAGCATTATCAATAGATAAACTACCAATTAAACAAGGAATCGTAAAACTCCCTGGATCTTTTAATTTTCGTGGTAGTTTGTTTTGTAGAATTACTGAGCACACTGCGTTTAGCTCCACATGTGACGCCTCGTCTAACCTCCGTTTGTTTGTCAGAAGCTCTTTTAAAAATCTCCTTGAATCTGGCATCTGCGAGAGAGCTTCAAGAAATGGTAAGTTAATATGTAATTTCTTTAAAAGTTTAAGAAATTTACCAAATTGTTCCTCTGTGTGGTCTTTCTTCATCGCATTGGGATATTGCACTCGAGGTGTATACTCTTTAATGACAGGTTTCTGTGTATCGTGGCTCACCTCAACCTTACATGTATTTACCATGGGTTCTTACCTTGGCTCAGATTTGGATTCTACTGACCCTTCACTATCGTGATCAGTAATGGCATGAATTTACTCCTTTGGGTTAGTTTCAGTGTTGCTTGGCAAGTAACCTTGCGGTCGTTCTGAGATTAGCTTAGCTAGCTTACCTAACTGGTTCTCGATCCCTTGAATCGATGCCTGCTGATTTTTGAGCATTGTCTCATTGTTTTGAAAATGGGTTTCTAACACCGCGATAAATTTTGTTAGCATCTCCTCAAGGTTCGGCTTCTTCTCTTGTTGGTAGGGTTTTTGTTGAAAGCCTGGAGGGGGTTGTTGTCTTTGATTTCCTTGACCTCCCCATGAGAAATTTGGATGGTTCCTCCACCCTGGATTATAAGTGTTACTATAAGGGTTATTTTGAGGTCTAGAATTATTACCCATATAGTTCATCTGTTTGTTTTCTATGCTAGGGTTGTAAGGTGGGTATTCCGTATTGTTCGACCCTCCTCCATTTGTATCACACTGTATATGTACCTACGAGGAACCACACAAACCATCAATTTTCTTACTTAAGAGTTCTACTTGATTTGATAGCATGGTTACTGCGTCGAGGTTGAAAACACTGGCAGCTTTTGTCGGCTTTGTCCTCATGACTTGCCACTGATAGTTATTCAGTGACATCTCTTCAATGAATTCGTATGCCACTTTAAGGGTTTTGTTATTTAGGGTTCCACCGGTGGCTGCATCAATAAGCTGCCTAGTTGAGGGGTTCACACCGTTATAGAAGGTTTGAACCTGTAGCCATAATGGTAACCCATGATGAGGGCACCTTCTCAATAAATCCTTGTATCTCTCCCATGCATCGTAAAGTGTCTCTAAATCCATCTGCACAAAAGAAGAGATATCATTCCTCAACTTAGCCGTTTTAGCCGGCGAAAAGTATTTTAACAAAAAATTTCTGGTCATTTGTTCCCATGTAGTGATTGATTCTCGTGAAAGAGAATTTTACCACTGTTTGGCTTTATTCCTTAAAGAAAAGGGAAATAACTGAAGGCGAATGACATCATCAGAAACGCCATTAATCTTAAATGTATCGCATAACTCCAAAAAGTTCGCTAAGTGTGTGTTAGGATCCTCGTCCTGCAAACCATCAAACTGAGCAAACTGTTGTATCATCTGTATAGTGTTAGGTTTCAGTTCAAAATTATTTACAGCGACAGCAAGTCTAACAATACTTGATTCAGTTCCTGTTAAATTAGGTTTAGCATAATCATACATAGTTCGATGAGGAGGGTTTTAGGCAACCACCGGAGGAAGTGGATTATTCTGGGGATCAGCCATCTCTTCTGTGTTATTAGTATCGTCCTCTTGCTCTTCTTGTATGTATTATAGGCTTCGCCTAATTTCTCTTCGATTTTTGCGAACGGTTCCTTCTATATCATTATCGTAAAGTAGAGGTCCTGACGGGTTTCTTCTAGTCATAAACTAGAATACCTTCCAGAAGCAAGGAAAAAGACAAATTAGCAAAGTAGAAATAAAATAAAAATTAATTGCAAAAAAAAAATGGCTAAAGTAATAAAAATCAAGTGTTCCTAATATCTTAATCCCCGGCAACGGCGCCAAAAACTTGATCGTGTCCAAACTAACTATGACAACGAATAAGGCAAGCGCACCTATCGTTCGGTAGTATAGCTATGGCAAGACCGGAATATCGTATCCTCAATGACCAAGAGTACTAGTAGTTACTATCTTTTTATTATCTAGCCTAAGTATTAAGGGAATTGATGTTTATCTAACTAATTAATAAACTAAGGATACTAAGACAAAGAGAATGAATTGGGAAAATGCTTTTGGGAAAACCAGTTGATTAAGACAATACCCGAGGAAGAACCCACCTAGACTTCACTTGTTATTTAACTCAACTGCATTTATTTATTCACTTGACTTGATCCGTAGGATTCTCTAATTTATATTAATACCTCTTTCGAGGCTACTAAAGTCTAACCCTAGGTTGATTAATTGAAATCTCTTTCTAATTAAAACCCCTAGTGTTGCATTAACTCGATCTATGGACTCCCATATTAGGTTTGACCCTAATCAGCAGATTTTAAATCATCCTATCTCTAGGGTTGCGATCAACTCCACTTAACTATGCTAGATCTACTCTTAAACAGGGACTTTTGCTCCACTGTCTAAGCACATCAATACTTGAATCAATATCCTGAAATATTAAAACAAGAATTAAGAACACATAATTAAGAACAAATCAATTATTTATCATATAGTTCAGAAAACAATAACAAGATCCGTCCTAGGTTTCATCCCCCTCAGGTATTTGAGGGGTTTAGTTCATGAATAATAAAGAATACATCTTAGAAAAAAGTAAATAACAAAACATAAGAAAAACCCTAAAACCTCCTGAAGGAAATTGAAGGGAAGATCTTCCGTCTTGAGCGTGATTCCGGCTTCTGAGATGGATCAACTGGCTTTCTTGGAGTAATCCCCTGTGTTCAGCCCTCTCTGGCTTCGCCTCCGACCAAAGACACTTTTTAGGTTATACTTAGGGCGTTTATATAAGCTTCGGAATGTCTTTCTTGGCCCACAAGTATCCTATTCCGAATGAAACTCATCTTGGCTATAGCAGGGACACGCCCGTGTGACACGCCTGTGGTCGACTCTCTTGGCCGTGGTCGATCATGTTTGCCACACACGGTCGTGTGATGTGGCCGTGTACGATGTTCTAGGCCGTGTCTCAGTTTTTACTCGAAACGCACGGCCGTGGGTGATAGTCCAGGCCGTGTGAGTCTCTAAGGTAAGCCCATTTGCTCCGTTTTTGGCCCATTTCTCGTTCTTTTCATCTTCCAATGCTTTCCTAAGTATAAAACATGAAATTAAAGGATTAGGAGCATCAAATTCCACAATTCAAAGGATAAATCATCCAAAAAGTATGCTAAATGTGGGATTAAAATATGTATATATTACGGTATATCATACATAATACAAAATACTTAAAAATCTCATAGTGATGATTTATCCTTTGGCGTAGTCTTTGGAGGTTCCTTTACTTTGTCAACAAGCCTAAAAAGGAAAGGTAACTAAGTAAGTTCGAAGAAATTAGTGAGTTCCAAAGGTAAACAATTCAATAATCATATACAATTCAAGTATGCCCTTCCATCCCAACACAGTCACACAATTCGCCAGTTGGTGAATACCAAACACATATAGGCAATACTCTTGGCACTATTCACTTGGCATGTACTCTACACCCATGCAATTATAAAGACAACCTTCTTCATGTTAGCCAAAAACCCTAGTCCATACTCAAAGTCATATCATTCACTCATTTCTTTTTCCTTTATCATGCCTCACCAATCTGGTTTGCAATAATACTTTCCCTACTACACAACCACTTTCATGTATCACGATCTGCTAGTTCAATGCTCATTTCATTGAAGGAATCGCCATGAATTCATTTTCTTTTTCCTTCCAGACCATATGGTTTGTTTCAAAAGCAAAAGGGGGAGGGGGTAATGACTTAACACAAAGAAAGACCCTTACTTCTTTCACACGGACATACCAAAACAGACTATTGACAACGTCTTCTATCTCACTTGCACAAATATTTTATTTTCACAGGATATGTATACTTACCTCAGACCAAACACAAATGAAAGCATACACACACATGGAGTAAGAAGGAACTCACTAGAAAAGTGCAACTAGGTTACACAGTAGGACATTTGCCCTTATCTCGAGAGCCTTCGAGAGTATCTTGAGCTATATATAAAAAGTTAACCTTTTTAGATCGTTTTAACAGAAAACTATGCAAGTTACAAGAACATTAATAGGAAACCCAGAATTTGGAAGTTTCCTTCCTAACACTTTAAACTAACCCTAAAACATGAAACCCTAAGGCCTTGTAAGCAACCATGAAATAACTTGAGTTTCATTGATTTTTACCAGGCGCTAACGACGATGGAGCTGGCTGAGTACAGCTGACCCAAATCTTCGAGCAAGTCTTAGGTCTTGGGTTTTCGAGAGAAAAATGCAGAGAAAGTTTTGGGAAGATAATATGGTGGCCATAGAAATCATAAACTTGCTCAAGAAGTCAAGGCTGGCTTTATACAGAAATACATAGAAGGTAAACCTAGTGGGCACATTAAATTACCCCACTACCATTCTTTTGGTACCTGTGACTAAGAACTTTCTCTCTCATCTTAAATGTGTGTACTGACATCTACAGTAACTTGTCCCATTTTAACTGGTTCTCATCAAGCTACCTAAATCATTCAATCAAAATAATAATATAATAATATAATAGACAATTCCTCCAAACTGAGGACTTAACACTAAGGACTTAACTCTAGGAGCTTAACTTTAAAGATTCAACATATTCGTCTAACCGTTGGGGTGGTGTATACTCTATAGGAGAGTCCGCCAAACCACCAAGCTCACCTAACACAGACTTCGCCCGAAGGCGCATCCATGGATTTCATATACTTAGCCAGATTTATTACCTTACTCAAAACTTACTCTACATACTTTACTTCTATAAACAACGCTTAAACACTAGGGCTTCGTCGGGCGGGATGTTACAGGTCAAGTTTGGGCTAAGTCTATGCATTGTAGCAATATCATGCATAGGTGCCCAAGCTCGACCCAACTTGAATATGAGCCTTAAATTTTACACAAGTCCACCCATATTTATAGTTGACTAAGCCAAACTCATTTAGACTCATCCATATTATTTTTTATTTTTAAAATATAATTTGTAATATATGTATTATAGTATAACACATTTAATGTTTCTTATGATATAAACTACATAATATATAAAATAAATAATATTTGAAACCAAATTACATCATACCAGATTTTAATCTTTGAATAGTGAAATTCAATATTTTTGTCTAAATTAATATTTTAAGCTTAATATTTTTTTATTCAAACACTTATAAATTTCGAAGAAACCTTCCACCTTGAATGAATGGTGTCAAAGTCAAATAGACAATTGACAAGAAAGCAAAAATAAAAAAGTTTGGTGCACTTTTCCTTTTCATGATTAATCATTATTAGTCATTCTATTGAAATAAAAAAGGTATAATAATTTTCTATAGAAAATTTATAAATTGATGTTCTTCCATCATTTCTAATTCAAGCCGAGGTTAATAGGTCATGATGATCCCATGATCAGTCAATAAGTTCCATTCAATTCAAAGCCTATAACCTTTCACCACACACTTCTTCACTGGTCAAAATTGCCGGGGCTGGCTTTGGCTATGCTGTCATACCCACAGCTCGTAAATTTATATTATTTTATATCACATTTTGGATTTAAATATTATATAATAATGATAATTTATGTTAAATAAATTTATCATTAACATGGTGTTAAAAAGATGTGTAAGTCTGAAGTGTCCCCCACATGATGTTTTGGCAACGTAAACATCCCGCAAGATTTGTTGGGTCATTGTTGATCACAGACACGTCCTCACACTTCACTTGACTCAACCTAATATGTTGTTATTGTTCTTTATTTGCTACGTACCTTGTACTCTTTTCCAATTATTTCATCCCACTCTCCTACTTATTGCACCTTTGCTCATGCCCCTATGCTTCTCACTATTGTATCAAGTTTGTGTAATTTTGTGTCTCATCCAAATTTAATTGTTTTGATCCAATCTATACTAGTTGATATAAAATTCTATATTTTCAATGCATTTTTTTTTAAAAAAAAATTATCTTGATCATTTTTATTTTTTATAATTAAATTTTAATACAATATATTTGTATGAATATTATATTAAAAATGGAATTAAATTATAATGTATAAAGTATTTTTTAAAAATGTCGCTAATTTCAAAAATATGCGGGGATGAGTAGGTAGGGACGACAGGTCCCCCTAACTCGAACAAATCACATTGGTTTTGCCATGAGAAAACGACAGAGTTATAAGCTCTTCCATTCAAATTTAGCCAAATTCAGACCCAAACCCCTTTCTGACAACTAGCCATTTAAACCACATCTTTCTACAAGTGTCGTCATTTAAAAAAAAAAAACAGAGCAGGTTTTTGCTAGCCCTCTCCAACAGTATTTTAAGGCTTTTTCAGTATTTATAGAGGGTTTGGAAACGGCTTTGTGTAAAGCTGTGTTACAATTTCAAGTGGCAAAGGAATTGAATTGGGATATGATTTTTGCATTATGTTCTGGTGGATATCACGTGATGTATATGTAATGGCAGTAGTAGAGATTTACACTCAGATTTCAGTACCCTACTGTATAGCTCTAACTAGGGGGCATATGCCAGGGTCAAGGCTGATCATCACAAGGATCCATCATTATTGATGTTCCTTTATTTACAATTGATGTAGTGTTAATTATTTAGCTCATATAGTAATTAATTCATTTTGACTCTGTTAATTCTCAGCATATTCTTGCATGATTTACCCCATTGTTCCCTTGTCTCCTCCCATGGTACAGGTGAAAAACAGGCTCAAGAAGAATGTATTACTTAAAAAAGTTTTTTTTTTTTTAACACTCTATGACAAATTAGCCACCCATACTCCCATGTGGGTCTCCAACAATACCACTAAGTATTGGCCTATTGGGTTAGTTTAATTTTAATGAATAATAAACTAATCTAAAATTATGTCTCTAGAGGCCAACACCAGGAGATTCGTACTCTTTTTTAAACGTGTTCAAACATGATTGCTTCAATCTCAGAGCTCTGATCCCGATAAAGCTTTGTTTAAAGTTTATAAAAATGAAGCCCAAATTAGGTTAAGACCCCCTTGTCATTTTTTTAACTACGCCTGCACATTCTTCAGTTTTAAACAAATGGCTTAACTTTGTTTTTGATAATAAACATTCCAGCCCCATTATCCTGATTCAAAAAATAATATTTGAATAATTAGTAGTATAAAGTCACTTTTAGAAATAGAGATGCATATGCAAATGCAAGTGACATTGTCAATTATTGGTGGGCAGAACTTGAGGGGTTGAAAGAGTTAAATAAGGTCCATTCAAACCCTGCATAGGATTCTAATCCAAGTCTTCCCACATGTTCTTTGTCCTTTTTCTAGGGGGAGATTGAGTTATCACAAAAAGGTGAAAAGCATTACAAAGAACCTTCCCACTATCATAAGAGTCCGAGGTGGGTGGGGGGTCATCGGTCATGTTTGGTGGGGCACTCAAAAGCTAAGCTCTAAGTCTAAAGATGGGATTATGGCAGAGACCGGCCCCCCCTCTCTCCGGTGGGTCTTTGGGCTAAGCCTTTTGTAGGAGATTTGTCTCAGTCAATCACCTGCTGTGTGAAGCATCCGTGCAGCATCTTCCTTGCCATTTGAAAAGGGATTTACCATTACAAAGTGGTGACGATTGCAAATGTTGAAATTAAAGTTCGAATTTATTACAAAGATGATCTCATGAACTGGATGGATATGTCACTTTTTTTAGGGTGAGTCTCTAACCTTTTTTTTTTTTTTTACCAACTTTTGGAATAAGTTCTAACTTTGCTTAGATGTTGACTTGCATGTGTCTCCCCACATGAACATGATTCATATACAGTTTCAACTTTCAAACAAAAAGAGAGTACAAAGCAGAAGCTATAACATTAATAACAGCAGCAAGAGATCATATAAACTGGAAGAAAATTAAACCCAAATGCTCACCATTTCTTAATTGAAAACTGGATGCTTTTTCTCTATTATAGATAATTAACACAAGAAGCTAGAGGAAATAATTACTTACTACAGATATAGAAACTTAAAAGGTAAAAAAGGAAACCTAAGAACGAACTCAAAAGAAGTTAAATTTCCACATGTTATTTATTTATGGATTCCCTCTGTACGTGAACTTCTAGTGATCACTACAATTTAAATACCCTAAATTAGAAAGAAAAAAAAAGTAAGAGTAAGAGTACAAAAAAAAATGATAAACAGATGACAATAGAGGTAGAGATGCAAAAGCTATGAAGCTTTTATGCAAATTGGTCCAAGCTTGGTTTGGTGAGAGTATGAGTTAGGTGTTTAAACATGGCGTATGAAGACAGTATCCAAATCTGGTGGAGTAAAGAACTCTCTAACACTTCCATAATTACACTTCAAAGTAGGTTTACGCTTGACTGGAGCAGGTGGACATGTGATTAAGGTTGGGATCCTAGCTTCTTGTCCCGTGGGAGTGGTGGAACAGGATTCGTCTTCTTTGTCATCAGTGCTATCTTTATCTCTCTGATCAGCCACTGGATGTGTGTAAATAGGCTTCAAAGGAGCTCGTAAAGAGATCCCAGCAATGACCCATTTTTTGCCTTCGGATTCTAACCCTCCATCCACTTGAGGCTTCCCTGAAACCCCCATATCTTGGATTGGATAAAAAGACAAACCCCAAATCCAAGTTTCAAGTTTCAACTCTAAATAGTGTAGCTTTAACCGGGAAGGAATAAATAAGGGAATAAAGAAGAAAGAATAAAGATTAGGCTTTTCTTTCTCTTTTTTTTTTTTTCTCTTTTTGCGGAGAGAATCAATAGAAAAGCAGAAGGAAAGTTATGGAATGGAAATGGAAGAAAGAGAAGAAGGGGAGGAAGAAGATGAGAGAAATTGAAATGTTGTGCAGCTAAATGAAAAGGGCTTTAAATAAACAAAAATAATAGTAGAAATTAATGGCAGTAAATTGCGAGGAGGAAGTAATAGGGGAAACGAGGGGGCAACGTTGAATGTTGTGTTTATACCAATCAGGGAGAGAGAGTGAGAGATAAAAAGAGAACCCGAGGAAACTCGTGACATGACATGAGCAAAGCCATACCTAAAACTAAACACTCATATTAAATTTTTACTATAGCACAAATATAAGTATATATTAGAATAACCACAAAATAAATTTAATATTAAATCAATATAATATATAATATTAGATTTTATCTTATTTATGATGCTGAAAATATTTTATATTAAAAATTATATTTATAAAAATATATTAATTATTAGTGGAGTGGCAAGAGATTTTTATAACAATATAATATATAATACTAGATTTTATCTTATTTATGATGTGAATGAATGAAAATATTTTATATTTCAAAAATTTTAAAATAATTAAATAAAACTCATTTATAGCATAGGCATATGATAAAACCTAAATATAAATAATTAAATACTTAGGCCTCGACGTTAATCAATAATAACAAATAAGGTAAACTAAATCAAAAGTCATTAATACTAAGTTTATGTTTTAGTTATTTAACTTTAAAAAATTAAAAAATATTTATTGAATTATTCGAAAGTTTCTATTTAAGTCATTGAGCTTTTAAAATTGATGTTGCATGGCTTTCTCCATTTGCACCATCTACACCAATCGAAAGCTCTTTTTTCCCCTTCTCTCTTACAGTTTCGTTTTTTTTTCATGAAATAATTTTGAACGTAACAAATATGTGAACAAAAATCCAAACAACTTTCTTATCTGATCTTTGACATTGACTATCACATCAATTTGAATCTAAGGTATATTTTTCAACCCATCGTACTGATCGTCGAAAAGCCACTTGGAGCTCGCTAGCTAAAATTAAAATAAAAAACTTAATAACCCAGTAATTTAAATAAAATTTTTTAAATATTTCAATTACTTAAATGAAAACTTTCGAATAATTAAATACTAATTTTAAAATTTTTAAAAGTTAAGTAACCAAAACATGAATTTATTTATAATTTAGTGGTTTGGGAAAGTTTGGGTTTTTTACCCAAGTAGTACAAAAGAAAAAAAATAGTGAAAATAGTACAAAAGATAAATTATGTACCAAAATGGTACATGTAGGGTGGTCACGCCTCTGGCAGAGGCGACACCACCCTACTCTGACACATTATTCTGTTAAAAAAAACAAACACTGTTAAAAAAATAGAATCTGAAAAAAAAATCTGAGGTGATTTGGCTGGACAGGGGTGGAGGGTGTCACGGCAGTGTGTGTGTGGAGGGCTCAGTGAGAGGCGGTACCGGTGGAGGGTTTGGCGAGGCGGCACCCTGTGCAGATGATGGGGCGTGTGCATGCATGCATGCGATATTTATTTGGGTTTTAGGGTTTTCAGATGCAGCAGCTGCGAAAGAAGAAGAAGAAAGAGGACGGAGCCAGAAAAAAAAGGAGAGAAAGAAAATAGAGAAGAGAAAGGAGAAAGAAAGAGAAGAAAAAAATAGAAAAAAAATAAGGTATTTATTTTAAAATAATGGATTATCATGTTTTTTTGTATGTTTTTTTATTGTTTTTTGTTGTTAGTTATTAAGATTAGTAAAACCCTAATTATTATTTTAGTTAGTATTATTATTGTTCGTTTCTAGGGTTTGGTTATTATTATTTATAGTTATTAGGATTAGTAAAAACCCTAATTATTATTTTAGTTAGTATGATTGTTAGTTTTTACACTATATTATTTTTAGTTATTATTTTTAGTAAAACCCTAATTATTATTGTTAGTTAGTATTATTTTTAGTAAAAAACTATTATTATTATTATGGTATTCGTTATTAGGATTAGTAAAAACCCTAATTATTATTATTATTATTGTTAGTTATTAATATTGTTAGTAAAAAAAACTATTATTATTACTGTTAACTATTATTGTTAGTAAAATCGTACTGTTAAACTGCACGATTAATAACATTGTTAAAATTTAACACGGTGTGAGTAAGATATACAAAGTAACATGTCACGAATATTGGAATCGCTTACCCTTCCCCGGCATGTTGTTCAATCATAAGCGATATATCGGACAAATGTATCACGACCTCCGATACCCTGATAAATACTCCATCTACAAAAACAAATTTCAAGTCAATATAGTATCGTTACAATAGTATCATTATAAAGAAATTGTCAATTAATAACAAGTTATATTTTATCACTGTTAACTAGTGGATATACGTATGATTGGTGACTAACTGATGCCAAGAATGGCATCCGATAAAAGAGCCCACGATCGCAATAATGTAAGGCATCCGCCTATGTCTACGGCAGCTGGCTTTATCGTCCGACAAAGCTCACGGTACAACACCGCTTGAATCTGAGCCCCAACTATAAGAGCGAGCATTACTCAAATCGACTAATAGAGGTAAGTACATGATATGAACCTGTTATTGTTTGCATCGGGCATCAAGACACCCCCTATGATGTGCATAATGTATGCTCGAGCAACGCACATCAACTCGACTTCATGGCATTAGGCGATAAGTGTTCAAACCTCGCTTTCACCATGTAAATTTCAAGCCCGAAAAATTTTCCTCATCATCGCCGGACGAGACTCCTAGTAGGCTCTAACAAAGTGCAAATGGGTCAGCTATCGCACTGACACCCGTTACGGGACTCCCGTTGATTGGGAGCCCAAGTTGCAGTGCAACATCCTCTAGAGTGACTGTGCACTCTCCACAGGGGAAATGAAAAGTGTGGGTCTCCGGGCGCCAACGCTCGACTAGTGCGGATATTAAATCATACCGCAGAGATCAAGCGTCCGGATCGATCTTCTTGGCCGAATCCAGCTTGCTCTAAGTAGGGCATCAGTCGTTCATCCGGGGAATATCCTAAGCCATTCACCCGGCCCCTTAATACACGGTACGAGCCCTAACAGTGTTAAATCACAAAAAAATAATTATAATAACATAATTTATTTCCCTAAATTATGTAGCTATTTTTTTAATATAACCTGTGATTAATAAATAACAATATATTACCATATTATTAGCTGCGTCAGATATGTGAGGATCTTTACTAATTAATGGAGCCATTGCCGTCTCAAATATTTAATTTTTTACCTACATAAAAAATAAGAAATTTATATTAAATTACTAAAAATAACATGCCAATAAAAATAATATAACAAAAACATAACATAAACGACACATAATAAATACAAATATTTTATTATTTATACAAACATAAACGACACATAATAAAAATAATATAACAAAAACATAACATAACAATATTAATAACTAACATAACATAACAATATTAATAACTAACAATAATAATAATTAGGGTTTTTTACTAACAATATTAATAACTAACAATAATAATAATAATAATTAGGGTTTTTTTACTAACAATATTAATAACAATACTGACTAAAATAATAATTAGGGTTTTTTACTAACAATATTAATAACTAACAATAATAATAATAATAATAATAATTAGGTTTTTTACTAACAATATTAATGACTAACAATAATAATAATAATAGTTTTTTATCAACAATAATACTAACTAAAATAATAATTAGGATTTTTTACTAACAATAATACTAACTAACAATAATAATTAGGGTTTTTAACAATAATAATATTAGTTTTTTACTAACAATAACACTAACTAAACTAAAAATAATTACTTTTTTACTAAAAATTCAAATTTTAAATGATGCATGCCAAAAGACCTATATTATGGAAGTAAAATTTCTTAATTTAATTTTTATATAATTACAATATTATTTTGAGATGGTATATAAACTAACAAAAAAAAAACAATAAAAATAATATATAATAATAATAACAAAATAACAAAATAATAACAAAATAACAAAAAACCCTAATGATAACTAACAATTTGTTTAATAACTAAACTAACAAAAAAATAATAAAAACATTATTTTAAAAAAAAATTATACCTTCTCTTTTTCTTTTTTTTTTTCTTCTATTTCTTTCTCCTTTCTCTTCTCTATTTTCTTTCTTTTTTTCTTTTTTTTTTCTTCTCTTTCTTTCTCCTTTCTCTTCTCTATTTTCTTTCTCTTTCTTTCTTTTTTCGGCGCCGTCCTCCTTCTCCTTCTCCTTTTTCTTCTTCTTCTCTTCTTCTTCTTCTCTTTTCCTTTTCTTCTCTCGCAGTGCTCATGAAAATGAAATTGGGGACCATTTAAGGTCCCCAAAGCTGAGAAACAGACAAATGCATGCTGCATGCATGCATCCCATCGAACTGGTGCCGCCTCTGGCATACCCTCCACCGGTGCCGCCTCTGCCAAACCTCCACTGTCACGCTTTGCCGCATGCCTTCCACCTGTCCCAGTCAACTCAAGTCTCAGTTTTTTTTTTTTTTACAGATTCTATTTTTTTAACAGTGTTTATTTTTTTTAACTGAATAATGTGTCAGAATAGGGTTGTGCCGCCTCTGCCAGAGGCGTGACCACCCTACATGTACCATTTTGGTACATAATTTATCTTTTGTACTATTTTTGTTATTTATTTTTCTTTTGTACTACTTGGGTAAAAAACCTGTATAGTTTACCCTGATAAATAATAATAAGATCTCATTAGTTAACTAAATTAAATTCAAAAAAGGAGAGTCTGAGTGACTGACGGCAAAAACAACTACTTCTATGAGTTGCCCGTGAAAATAGCTGACCGCGGGCAGCCTTTGTAGAAAAGATACAATAATATTAAAAAAATTAGGGATTAATCTACCAAAAAAAATTGGGGATTACGGATTGACTTGGATTTTGGCGCCAAATTTTGCGGTGCTAGATCATATGTGGGGCGATGAGATCACCCGATGGTTTCCCTATTTTATTTTATTCTTATATTTTATTATCTTTTATCTTTCTTTTTTTCAAAATTTTCCTTGTCCGATTTCTAGTTTTCTTATGATTGTTTGATAATTTTCTCTTTGTTATTTTGGAGGGAGATCGGTACTCGGTCTCTCAATAATGAAAGATATTGTCATTTGAGAGAGATTTGTTCCTCTTTACGGAGAGTATGTAGAATTCATAGACGTATGGCCATCCATCAAGAAGCAATGTGAGTGTCTCGTCTTTGGTGGGGTTTGAACCCCTGACCTATGCCATTAGGTCATTCGTTCCAAAGTGGTGTTGTGTACCCCAACACGTGACCTATATATATCATAGGTTAAGGGTTCGAATCTTACCAAGAGCGAGACACTCATGTTATCTCTTGGTGGGTGATTGTACGTCCACGTATCGAGACGCTTCCTTCATGAACCATACATTGCTCTTTCCAAAATCCCTTCTTGAAGGAAAATATCTTCCATTATTGAGGGGTCAAATCAACATCTCTAAAAACGACATTTTGAAAATTTCTCATGGAGTAGCTATTTCCCCTCATATTAGTAGATGAATGAGGTGATTAGAATTAAAATTTTTTGTTTAAATTTATTTATAGTACAAATTAATAAAATCATTAAAACTATATATAAAAAAGAAATAGCAATGGTGACTTAATGTGATAGAAGAAAATAACAAAAAAAGAATGCAATAAAAAGTCAACTAGTATGACCTGATTGACAAAGATGGGGGGCTCTTAAAGGATGGTTTTAATGGAGGTAGTCATCTGAGATTTTGGCAAAACTGTAGTTTTTAAGGTCAAAATTTATCCCTTCTGACAAAAAAGAAAAGTTAAAAAATAAAATAAAATCATGCTAAGATCATGTCAGCAGTCAGCAGTCAGCAGTGGTACCAAGGAGTATGAAGAGTCATGCATGCATTCATTCACGCTTATCACTGGTTTTAGTACACAATCGAAGTAAGAAGACTGAAAACAAACCTTGATTCAATTGAATGCTAAGGAATTTGAGGTATCATAAGGAAAGTTTCAAAGAAAAATAAAATTCTGGTTTAAAGTTCAATTTGAGGTATCATAAGGAATTTGAAAATAAAATATATATATCACATTAGTTTAATATTGTTGTTAATCTTTTCATAAAGTTTTACTTTTGGAAATAAGTTTAAAGTTGATTTTACAAAAAGATGGTTACATGCTTTTAAAACAACTAGGGTTTCTCTTAAAAAAAACTTACAAGCCCAACAAAATAAAATAAGCCAATTAAACGGATTGTAGGGATTCCACCGCCTCAATCAAATTCCGGTATGGATAGAATTATTTGGGGTGAGACTACATCTGGTGTTTTATCGGTTAAAAGTGCATACAAAAAACTTCGGGAGAATTCATGGAATGCAAAAGAGGATGTTTGGAAGTTATCATGGAACTATCATGGGCCACAAAGAGTTAGAGTTTTCATTTGACTTGTCATTAAACACCGTTTACTCACTAATGTTGAAGGAGCACGAAGAGGATTGGGGTCTGACACTGCTTGTGGTACATGTGGACATAATTATGAGAATATCCTTCATGTGCTTCCGGATTGCACGACGGTAAGGGAGATTTGGATGCAGCTAATCCCTACAGGTAAACAATCTATCTTTTTTGCAGGTTCTCTTCATGAATGGATGGAGCTTAATTTACAAAATCAGCATGCCGAAAAGCTAGTAGGCAGAATTAATTGGCCTTGTCTGTTTGGGATTATCATTTGGCGCATGTGGAAGAACAGAAACTTACGCACAATTCAAGGACTTTCTTGGAGTTCCGATGAGGTTATCAAGGCCTCCTTATGTTGGGCAAAGCAATATGTCGCAGCATCAGAATCGAAAGGCACTAAACTCTAAAAATCGGCTTTTGTTCTTGATTCTTCAGATTATTGGGTCTATTTAAACACTGATGCTTTGGTAAATTATGAAGATATGTTTGCGGCAGCTGGAGGGCTTCTGCGAGATCAACAGGGATCCTGGATTGTTAGCTTCACAAGGTATTTGGGAAATTATGAAGTTATTGATTCAAAATTATGGGGCATTCTTGATGGGTTATGTCGAAACCATCTTTAATTTTTTTTTTTAAAAATGGGATCGACTTAAAAAAAAACGAAAACGGGAGTCGCCACCAATCTCTTTTTGCTTAGGTGTGATTGGATCACCTTATAAAACGTTTTATTTCAAAACATTGATTTTGGCCTACGAAATTCAAGGAAACGGGTTCGAGAGTCGGTTACATACGAGGAAGGATTAGCACCCTCATAATGCCCAAAATTGGTACCAGATTGATTAATTATTGTCCTAATGTCGAAAATTCAAAAAAATTTGAAAACATGATTTCTTTAAAAAAAAATTGAACAATTTGAGTTAAAGTTTGAGATTTCTTTGTTCCAAAAGAATACAAACATCACATCCAGCACGTTAGGACATGATATTTTAAACCCTCGTAACCAAAATCATCTCATGATTTACAAAATTTTATTAAAAGGATATTTAGTTATTTAGCCAAACGGAAAATCGAAACCCAACACGTTAGGGCACTATTCCCCGAATTTCTAAATACAAAACATTGTCGTATTTTAAAAAACCTTTAGATAAAATATAGTAATTTTGCAAAATGCATTTTATTTTAAACGATGATCCATGTGAAAATATCGCATTAATACATCATCAAACATAAATACCAAAAGCGATCATGATATACTAACATTTCAGATTAATATAGACAATAAAAGAAATAATAATATAAAATAATGACTAATAAAAATAACTACACTAAAGTAATCATAAATAAATGAAAGAGTGTGAACAAATAGAATATATAAAGCAATAAATGACAAATTAAAAAAAAAAACTTCTAAATAAATATGAAAACTTCTTATGCAAGATTAAACTTTTCATGCAATGACATATACCAAATAATAAATAAATATTGCAAAAAAAAAAACAAAAAAAAACATAGTATATATATTTTGAGATAATAAATAAAATGCGTTTTGAAATAAATAAAGATTCATAACTTTAAATAAAAATATATTTATAATAATCTAATACATATAAAACTACATATTTAAGAATAAGCAATATATTGTACAAAATTATATGCAATATTAAGGATAAAATAATTTAAAAGTTATATGTAAAATATAATATAATAATGTATAATATATAAAATAAAAATATAATATAATAACTAATATATAAATTTTTAAAATAATATGCAATATATATATAATAATTAAAAATAAGAATAAAATGAAAATAAAAAGAATAAAAAAATTCAAATGAGTAAGGATTAAATTAAAATAAAAAATTAAGGTTAAAATGCAAAAGGATGATATTGAACAGCACAAAATGCAGGGACCTATTGGGCAATTATGCCCCATCTCCTAAACGGTGCCGTTCCGTTACCAGCCCTTAAATAGCCCAAGGGACTAAATTGAAATATGAACAAACATTTAGGGCCGAATTAAAAAAATAAAAAAAAATTAAATTAAACGAAATTAAAAATAATAAAATTGCGGAAGGACTAAAATGGCAATTAAACCTTTTAACAAAAACGCGCGGATCCTCTTCGGGTTTTCGGGTCAATGCGCGGATCTAAGGCCTTTAAACGACGCCCAAAACGACGCCGTTCCAGTAGCCTATATAAGTCATTTTTAGACAAAAAAAAATCATTTGCCCCCAGTTTTTTTTAAAGAAAACTCCGAAAATTCTCTCAAAAGCCCTCCTCTCCTCCGCCGGAGTCTGGTCATCGGACTCATGGACCACTGCCCCACGCGCCATACGCGCCGCCGTAGTCGGCGGTCGGAGAGTCAGATCTCTCCGTTTCGAAGGTAGTTTTCTCGCCCTTTTTATTTTAGTGCTATTTTGTGTAAAATATGCATGAATCAAAAAAAAAGAATATAAAATGACGCGAATAAAAAAAATAGGAAATCACCTCTGTAAAAGAAATCGTATATTGTATTCTCTGTATTTTTGTGAATATTTTCTATTCTTTCTGTGTGTCTGTATTGTGTAGGACAGTCTGTCTTTTTACAAATTTTATGGGGGTTTTTATAGCCCCGAAAATAGAAAAAATACAAAGATTCTATTTTTCTTGCCATTTTTGTTGTCTTTTCTTTCCTTCTTGCAAAGAACAACGAAGAATCCAAATATTGGAGTGATTCGCGCGATTGCGGCAGCAAGAAGAAAGGTCAGCGTGGGCGCGAGGAAGAGGGTCGCGGCGTAGTGGAAACCTAGGGTTTCTGCGTCATAAGCTTTTTAGGGCCACTTGGGCCACCAGTTTTGGGTCTGTTGGGTTAGTTTAGGTCTGCTTTTGGGTCCGGGTCTTGGGGTGTAATTGGGCTTGGGTTTTTAGGTATTGGGTCAAAGGTTGTAAATAGACTGTAAAGAATAAATCGGCTATTTTTTTATTCTCGGTTTCTTACATGGGCCCGGCTAAAATGGGCCGATTACAGCTGCCCCTCTTTGCTCATTGTCGTGTAACGAGAATAGAGCAAAGACTATAAAAGGACCAATTTTGCCCGGTCTTGCCGAGTCTTGATTTCTTGGTCCTTGTCTTCTCTAAATGGCTTCCAACCCAACTGCAACTTCAGGTGTATTGGAATATAAGTTTGACGGCTTCAATTTGCTTCACTGCAACTTCAGGAATGCAATATCCACTATCTTTAGTCTACTCAACTGCAAACTCAAGGAAATGAGACTAGTATCTTCAATCTGCTTCACTGCAATCTCAGGAACGCCAGATCTGCTATTTTTAATCTGCTCCACTGCAAACTCAGGGATGCCAGATTAGTATCTTCGATCCGCTTCATCGCAATCTCGTGAACGCCAGATCTCGCTATTTTTAATCTGCTCCACTACAAACTCAGGGATGCCAGATTAGTATCTTCGATCGCTTTCACTACAATCTCGGAATGCCAGATCTGTTATTTTTAATCGCTCCCATCGCAAACTCGTGGATGCCAGATTAGTTCTTCGATCTACTTCATCAGTAATCTCAGGAACGCCAGATCTGCTATCTTCAATCTGCTCTACTACAAACTCAAGGATGCCAGGATGATGTCTTTGATCTGTTTCATCGCATCTTCGTGGAATGCCGATCTCGCTATTTTAATCGCTCCATCGCAAACTCGGGGATGCCGGTCGGTATCTTCGATTTGCTTCGCTGCAAACTCAGGAAGGCCAGATCTGCTATTTTTAATCTACTCCACTGCAAACTCAGGGATGCCAGATTAGTATCTTCGATCGCGCTTCACTTGTAATCTCGAGAATGTCGATTCGCTATTTTTAATCTGCTCCACTGCAAACTCAGGGATGCCAGATTAGTATCTTCGATCTGCTTCACTGCAATCTCAGGAACGCCAGATCTGCTATCTTCAATCTGCTCTACTGCAAACTCAGGGATGCCAGATTGATGTCTTCGATCTGCTTCACTGCATCTTCAGGAATGCCAGATCTGCTATTTTAATTTGCTCCACTGCAAACTCAGGGATGCCAGACTGGTATCTTCGATTTGCTTCACTGCAAACTCAGGAAGGCCAGATCTGCTATTTTTAATCTGCTCCACTACAAACTCAGGGAGACTAGACTAATATCTTCAATCTACCTTACTACCTTGTCCTCTAAAAGAGGTAAACTGTAGAATGGGTATATGCTTATGCCTAATAATTAGGATGCCCTAATCAAAATGAATCAAATGCTCCTATTTAGACATGCTATGATATGTGAATGCAAAAATGTTATGAGAATGATTCCTATTTCAGGTGTCATCACTCATTTATTCGTCAAGGTTTCATTTTCGTTCTTTTTGAAGTATCAAATTCTTGCTCAAATAATTTGCCCCATGGTAATTCTGAGTCCACTCCACTTGAACCTTGGGACATAAAGTTTGTACCTCCCACTGCAACTTCAAGGGAATAACATTTGGTTTCTTCCATCCAATCTGTTACCACACAGAGGTATAGAATCTTCAATCAATTTGATCTGCTACACCATTCCTTGGGTGTAATGACCAGATGTATGTGCCTAAAATTTGCATGAATGCAGGGTGTCATTTTTCTTTTCCCGAGAATGATCCCCTTTTACACTTGGGTTGACACTGCTCGTCATTTGTCGAAATGGTATCACCGACGAAATGTCTTATCCAATAAAAATCCAAAGAGATAATCATCTTTCAATATTTCCAACCCTTAGGCTTGGTGAGTTCTAAACAATAGTCCTGCTTCAGATTCTCGTATTATTTAGAAACTTCCAGAATAATATGCAAAACTCCTTTTATAAAAGTATTATTAGTCCATTAATCGTTATTTCAATATAAAATGCTTGAAAAAGATCACAACAATAGACGAGAAAGAAATTAATCAGGAGTATAGCTCGAGACAAATAAGTTAATCAAAGTTAACCAAGCCAATAAAAAAATTGACCGAGGTGCATTTTGAAAAGAATAAAGTAATCAAAGATAGCCAAGGCCATAAAAGAAAATTGATTGGGGTATATCTTAAAAAGAATAAAGTAATAAAAAATAGCCAATTCAGAATGGGTAAGATAGAAGTTAGGTGCCTCAGATATCGCAACCTGAGCTTCTCTGTACAAACTTCTTGAGGACCATTTTGAGCTCAATACATGTTTAGAGGATCCGGAGTACTTTATCAATGCCCCAAGACGTAGCATACTTCCTCATTGTTAATTCAGTCATAGCAAGACTACCACATGCCCTATCTTTGATCAAAATTTAAGCCGCCCTTTTCGGGTTTTCGGCTCAAAACCCCTTTGGTCTCAAAGCGCCCTTTGCTGGTTTTCGCCTTGGCCTCTCCCTTTTTTTTTCGAGGCGCCCTTTTTGGGTTTTTACCTTGTCCTTTCTCCTTTCAAGTAAAATACCTCTTGACTAAACCTGAATTCACCGGATTGGGCAAGTCTTCACCATCCGTCTCGGTCAATATCAATGCTCCCCTTGGAACAGGCCCTTTTTACTATATAAGGTCCTTCCCAGTTTGGCATCTGCTTTCCTCTAAAATCCAACATCAGAATCCCCTTGTGGAATTCTCTAGGATGAACCTCTTTGTCGTATCTGGCCGTGACAGATAGCTTTTAACCTTTTTTCTTTGATTAGGTTCAATTGGCAAAACTGTTTCCATTCCAATGAGAAATGTGTTGCCCCAGCGAAGGTTCTAGCCGGCGTTCGATGAGACAGAGGATAAATGGTAACTTTTTTATGTCAATCTTTACAAGTCTCAGTCATCTTTCCCATGATCTTTGTTTTGTTGTTTTTGTTTTTATTTTTTCCTCTCTTTTTTTTTTGCTGCCTTTACTGCATTTTGATATGATGTCTGATCTTTGAACAGACTTGCAAACTTTTGAAATTGTCCCTTTTTAGCACTATTTGTCGATACTGATCTTTTTTTTGAGAATTTGATGACTATCGACCTTGTAACATTGGCATACGAAGCTACTTCCACCCTCTTAGTGAAGTAAACGACGACCACGAAGATGAATCAATGTCGACTAGAAGCTTTTGATGAGATCATCTCCATAACATCTATGCCCCACATATGAAAAATTTGTAAAGAATTGGAGAAAGCACATGAATCTTGTCTCCTTAAATACAGTCATAGCTGATATCATCCCCTTCTATGTAGATTAACAGTACCCAAACCTCATGATTAGCTTGACTATTATATAACCATTAGCATGTTCTATAAACACCCTTATAGACCTCTTTTAAGATTTTCCCAAGCGTGTCTTGATATGATCGTGCAAAAACATCTCTGAATTTTTGAAAAGAACTCAATGGTGTCTTGCATTATCTCTGTGGTAAGCTAGGCTACAATCTTCACCTCTCATAATGTCTACTGGCCTTTTGTAGAGTAAGGTCTATTTTTCATCTTGTTCCACCATTCTTAATAAATCAGAAGATATGTTACAATCTCTATCATCTTCAAAGTCTTGAGATCCTTCTAGACACATATCTTGCTCGAAAGGAGACTCTGAGTCAGTAGCAGCATTGCTCACATCATTGATAGCTGGAGACCTATTGTAGGTTCGAGAGAAGAGTCCAAAGAATAAATGATTCAAAGAATAATTATTTGTATGAAGAATGAAAGGATACTGGAAAGAAAGTCTAAAGAACAAATAAAAGAAAAACTAAGAACAATTGTTTGTACAGTATGAAATGGAAAAAATATAGAATATTTACTAAAAAAGATGCATTTTATTGAAATAAAAATTTCAGACACGAGCCTATTTCACAAAAGGATTCTTATTGCCTCTAGGCTTAAGGCAACAAGCGTGTTTTGAATATTACTCTAGATTAGCTCTAAAAAATATAAGGATCTCTTCCACAGTCCCATTATTCAAAACACTCCCAAGTATGCAAGGGCAGACGCTTGGAAAAATCCAGTTCTTTCTTCAGATACGTCGTTAATATTCAGATTTCCCAATATCAGGTCTTGCACTAAAGCCCTGAACTCGATGCATTCTTAAATCTCATAGATCTCACCCCTTTATCTAGATGGTTGGGTGACAGATTTTCTGCCCCAGAGGGATCATTGAATTTGACAATACCCATTTTGACAAGTTTTTCGATCATCTTTTTAAAAGCGGTGCAGTTCTCGATCGAGTGTCCTGTGATTCCCGCATGGTATTCGCATTGAGCGTTCGTGTCGTACCATTTAGGGTAAGGAGGTTGTATAGGTTTTAGGTAGAAAGGGGATACTACATGTGCATCAAACAAAATTTGGTACAGCTCCCTATATGTGATTGGGGTGGGCGCGAATTGGGAATTTTCTGAGTTCGATCTTGGATTGGGTTCTTGCCTTGAGGAGATCTGATGGCTAGTAGTTGACTGGCCTATGGTATTCGGTTTTGAATAACCCTTGCTATACATACTCATGTTATTCGCCTCATTTTCTTTTTTTGGGGCCCCAAAGTATTAACCTGGGAGCTCCAGTCTCGCTTTTTCCTTTTGTAACGGTCTTCACATTGTTTCGGGATTTCCACACTAGCCTTCCTTGTTTCTTCTGTACTAGCCAGACCAATGACAATGGGATTGGTTGGATTGCCCCCTGGATTAGGACCTGATCCTATCGAGTAGTTTATTGGTGCCGATATACCGACCTGATGCTGTTGGGGTCTGATAGTAACGGGTACCCCTTTTGGATGTGCGTCTAGTTGAGTCTGGATGCTTATTGGAGTAAAACCTGGGGGATAGACGAGGTCTTCATTATCATTCCAACTGTTGACTACAAGGCCTTTCCTCTCTTCAAGCCCTTCAACTAGTAAATGACTTAACTGGCCAATCATATTCTTTTGGAATTCCCGCATATCTTGTTGAATTTTGGTCAATTGCTCTTGCATCTGTATTTGCCTTTGCTCTAATCTCTCCAACCTTTGTTCCATGTTTTCCAGGGTAACTGAAATAATTTTACCTAATTAGGGTCCTTTTGTAAAAGTCTAATGCAAATGATGCAATGTAATGCAAATGCATGAATGCAAAAAGGCATCGATTCAGATTCAATTTCATTTAGAAAAATTTATTAGAAAACAAAATCCTTTACATAAAATGGGCTACAAATATGCTTTCGCCCTAAGGCCTAAAGTTTTGATTTTCTCAAACAATAAGGCTAGCTCTTGACCACGATCTGACTGTAGCTCATACTTAGTGCTCAACGTATCACTGCATCTTTGCCAAAGTCCAGTAGGTGACCAGCTACCTCTCGAATCTGAACTATTGCTTCACCCATGAGATAATCCTGATTTCTAACTTGATCATGGGAGTGGTGGAGCTCTTCCTTCCAATGCCCTTCTCTTGCTTCAAGAAGCTCGATCTGGAGTTCACAATCTTGTAATGCCGATTCTAATTTTTTGATTTTCCCCTTCATTTCCTCAATCTTGTTCAGACTTATTTTCAGTTCGACTGTAGAATTACGACTTCAATGATGGTGAAGGGACCGTCCCAGTTCAGCCACTCTAGCTTTCAATCCACATTTCTCTTTTTGGCTTTCTGCCAAACTCCTTTCTAGGACCTTGTTTTGCGCCTGAATTTCATGGAATTTCCTCTTCTATCGGTCAACTTTGGCCTTTTCCTCTTGAATCTCCTGTTGCCATTGTCCTGAAGTCTCTGCCAATCCGGCGTAATTTCTTGTAATCCACTTTCAAACTACCCAGGTCTTCTTCTATTTCATTCTTTCTTTTCTTTAATTTCCCGGCTTCCAGCTTTTGAATATCAGTATCTAACCTCAAATACATTTTCTCCTCCTCTAACTGTTCTATCTTCTTCTCGAGCTCCAAATTCCTCCTTTCGAAATCTTGCCTTATGATCTCTAGCTCTGATGGGACCACTTGCAAGTATTCCTCTCTTGATCGGGCACCTTCTGGATTCAGCTCAGGGATGTTGTCATTAATCTTTCTAGTCTTTCATCCGCTGTATTCTGGGGTCGTCATTGGGCCTGCGGATAATCTCTTCATCCTACGAGTATGATTCTAAGCACTAGAAATCTCCTTAACCCTCTTCTTATAGTTATCCCCTCTGTATGAGAATTCACATTGAGCCAGCCCATGTGTTGCTGGTACGAACTGTCTTGATCCATATTGCCTTAGTACGAGCAAAGGAGCACACCCAATGGCTCCCCAAATTCCAAGTAAAGGAACCCAGTCAAAACTCCCACACTGATAAAAAATTTCATCAGGAATCATCCAAGGAGCTCTCCACTCGATGTCTTCCTCTTGAAGGTTTTGAAGGAGCGCCATCCAATTTTCCTCGGACACGTCTTCTCTCCTTAGTGTAGCAACTATCTCTTTTAATGGAGAATAATTCTCAGAGAAAACCCGATAAGAGACTTTCTCTACCTTCCAAAAAAGACTGTGAAACCAAGCTAATAACAACTGCACGCATCCAATGAACCTATCTTCTCCTGTTCTCTGACATGCATTCAAAGATCTGAACGTCTCGGCTAAGATTGCAGGTACAGTTGTGACCCTTTTGTCAAGTCGATCGAATAAATCAGTCACCGCTTCGTCTATATGTCTGAGAGCTTTAGGGAAAATTACCAAACCGTAAATACACAAGGCAAAGATATCGACCTTTTTCTTTACATCTGGATGTGCTGAGATCAGGTCCCTCAAACTTACCCAAGGAATGCATTTACCTTCACCTTTCTTCTAAATTCTGGTATCAACCCACTGTTCACTTATCTCGGTGATATTCATTAACTTCTTCACAAAAGTTGGGACACTAGCAGCCCTAGAATAACCTTTGTCGACTTGGATCCTTGAACAGTGAAGCAAGGTCATATATTCCTCCACCGTGGGTATTAAATCTACTTTCCCGAAAGAGAAACAGCTATAAGCAGAATTCCAAAACTGAGTCATAGCCCGGAACAGATGCTTATCTATCTTGATGTCGAGCAAGTAGGGTAGATCGCCATAATTACGATAGAACAGCTGCTTTGCCTCATCGTCCCACTGGGTCCATATTTCTTTCAACTCTCGAAACTCATTTTGCGTGATACTAATACGAGTAAAATCCCATAGTTCAGACACATACCCGTCGGCTAAGCTATTCCCTTTCTCTAATTGCATTTGCTCTGACCATGTGCGAACGACTGAATTGTCTCCCACTTTATCAAGGAACTCGTTCTCCATAACCAACTTTCTAACTTAGAAACTGACCGTGAATCGATACCTCTCTAAAATATGAAATGACATGCACCAGAAAAATAAAGCGCAACAAGTTAGTATTATGAAATAAAATATAAATCAAATAAAATAACAAACACCTATTTGAGTAAATACGAAGGCTTGGCATAATTCTACTTAGGGTGAGTCCTTATGTTTTCTACGTGTGGTTTAGCTCTAAAGTTGAGGTACCTGAACCAGCAGATTCATTGATCCTCACCCATTATAGGCTCATACGGACTGAGTTCGGTTCAGGGGAATACATTTCCCTTATGGCCATACGGAAGTGAAAACTTCACGGAGACATAGGTATAGATGTATCCCGGAAGCAATCCACTAGCCCATGCGGAGGTGAAAACCTCACGAAGGCATAGCTTCTCGCTCCCACTTAAAGGTACGACCACAACGGTCATGCAATGAAATGCAGAGATATTTTATAAAATAGAACCACATGCAATAAAAAGGATCATTGTTTTTCAAATCAGACTTTTTAAATTTGGACAAAAGGACAAAAAATAATCAATTTTACGGCTTGACTCTCCTATTGTTCCCCAGTGGAGTCACCAAGCTGTCGAAATCATCTTTAATTTTTTTTTAAAAACGGGATCGACTTAAAAAAAAACGAAAACGAGAGTCGCCACCAATCCCTTTTTGCTTAGGTGTGATTGGATCACCTTATAAAACGTTTTATTTCAAAACATTGATTTTGGCCTACGAAATTCAAGGAAACGGGTTCGGGAGTCGATTACATACGAGGAAGGATTAGCACCCTCATAATGCCCAAAATTGGTACCGGATTAATTAATTATTGTCCTAATGTCAAAAATTCGAAAAAATTTGAAACATGATTTCTTTAAAAAAACTTGAACAATTTGAGTTAAAGTTTGAGATTTCTTTGTTCCGAAAGAATACAAACATCACATCCAGCACGTTAGGACATGATATTTTAAACCCTCGTAACCAAAATCATCTCATGATTTACAAAATTTTATTAAAAGGATATTTAGTTATTTAGCCAAACGGAAAATCGAAACCCAGCACGTTAGGGCACTATTCCCCGAATTTCTAAATACAAAACATTGCCTTATTTTAAAAAACCTTTAGATAAAATATAGTAATTTTGCAAAATGTATTTTATTTTAAACGATGATCCATGTGAAAATATCGCATTAATACATCATCAAACATAAATACCAAAAGCGATCATGATATACTAACATTTCAGATTAATATAGGCAATAAAAGAAATAATAATATAAAATAACGACTAATAAAAATAACTACACTAAAGCAATCATAAATAAATGAAAGAGTGTGAACAAATAGAATATATAAAGCAATAAATGACAAAATAAAAAAAAATACTAAATAAATATGAAAACTTCTTATGCAAGATTAAACTTTTCATGCAATGACATATACCAAATAATAAATAAATATTGCAAAAAAAAAAACATAGTATATATATTTTGAGATAATAAATAAAATGCGTTTTGAAATAAATAAAGATTCATAACTTTAAATAAAAACATATTTATAATAATCTAATACATATAAAACTACATATTTAAGAATAAGCAATATATTATACAAAATTATATGCAACATTAAGGATAAAATAATTTAAAAGTTATATGTAAAATATAATATAATAATGTATAATATATAAAATAAAAATATAATATAATAACTAATATATAAATTTTTAAAATAATATACAATATATATAATAATTAAAAATAAGAATAAAATGAAAATAAAAAGAATAAAAATAAATCAAATGAGTAAGGATTAAATTAAAATAATAAAAAAATTTAAGGTTAAAATGCAAAAAGGATGATATTGGAACGCGCGCCAAAATGCAGGGACCTATTGGGCAATTATGCCCCATCTCCTAAACGGCGCCGTTCCGTTACCAGCCCTTAAATAGCCCAAGGGACTAAATTGAAATATGAACAAATATTTAGGGCCGAATTAAAAAAATAATAAAAAATTAAATTAAACGAAATTAAAAATAATAAAATTGCGGAAGGACTAAAATGGCAATTAAACCTTTTAATAAGAACGCGCGGATCCTCTTCGGGTTTTCGAGTCAACGCGCGGATCTAAGGCCTTTAAACGACGTCGTTTTGGCCTTTAAAGGTAACCCCCAAAACAACGCCGTTCCAGTAGCCTATATAAGTCATTTTTAGACAAAAAAAATCATTTGCCCCCAGTTTTTAAAAAAAAAAACTCCGAAAATTCTCTCAAAAGCCCTCCTCTCCTCTGCCGGAGTCTGGTCATCGGACTCATGGACCACCGCCCCACACGCCACACGCGCCGCCGTAGTCGGCGGTCGGAGAGTCAGATCTCTCCGTTTCGAAGGTAGTTTTCTCGCCCTTTTTATTTTAGTGCTATTTTGTGTAAAATATGCATGAATAAAAAAAAGAATATAAAATGACGCGAATAAAAAAATATGAAATCACCTCTGTAAAAGAAATCGTATATTGTATTCTCTGTATTTTTGTGAATATTTTTCTATTCTTTCTGTGTGTCTGTATTGTGTAAGACAGTCTGTCTTTTTTCAAATTTTATGGGGGTTTTTATAGCCCTGAAAATAGAAAAAAATACAAAGATTCTGTTGTTTCTTGCCATTTTTGTTGTCTTTTCTTTCCTTCTTGCAGGCGAACAACGAAGAATCCAGCGTTGGAGTGATTCGTGCGCTGATTGCGGCGCGACCGAAAGCTGGCGTGGGCGCGAAGAAGGGGCTGCTTGCTGAGGCGCTTGCGGCGCAGTGGAAACCTAGGGTTTCCTGCGTCCACAAGCTTTTTGGGCCACTTGGGCCAGCTTAGTTTTGGGTCTGTTGGGTTAGTTTAGGTCTGTTTTGGGTCTGGGTCTTAAGGTGTAATTGGGCTTCGGGTTTTTAGGTATTGGGTCAAAGGTTGTAAATGGACTGTAAAGAATAAACTGGCTATTTATTTTTTTTTATTTTGGTTTCTTACATAGGCCCGGGCAAAATGGACCGATTACAGGTTACAAATTGCCTTGGATCCTGGTTTCCGAAAAGTTCTTATTCAGACGGACAGTCTTAAAGCAGTCAATCTCATTCATGAAGGATTTCGTGGAGGTTCCAATTCTGCTTTAGTTACGAGAATTCTTTTGCGGTTAAAGCTTCTAAGTCATTGGAATCTTCAACATATTCCAAGAGAAGAGAATGGAATGGTAGATAAGATAGTCAAGCTTAGGAGAGATAGAGAACTAGGGGTTCGGTTAATGGATAAGGATTATGTTTTGAGTTTTCTTCATGATTAATTTCTAACTTGTAATTTCTTTTTTTTCACCAAAAAGAAAAAAGCCAATTAAAAGTTAATGATAAAAGAAGTCCAGAATAAAAAAATTTATAAAATCAATTATAAAATATTTTGACTCAGTTCAACCTTTATATAAATAAAATCTTAGGGGAAGTTAGAAATAAAATTTTGTGAGCAAAATTAAATTATATATTTTTACGATAGTAAAAATATATTTTTATCAATGTTTTTATAATTTTTAAATGATTAAGTCAAAATTTTATCATTTTGGGAGCCATAATGTAATTTACCAGTACTAATTTAAAATTTTATAAATTATAAAAGGGTCTAAATGGGGTTTTTTTTTACTTTAGGGATGACCGAGGCCCTTGCTAGCCCCCTAGCTCCACTACTACAATGAAACCCTCGATTAACATTGATTGTCGTTGACCGCAACATTTTTGCTAACGTGATTAACAGTTAAACCAAATAGTGACACGTGGCATGCCATGTGGACCACATGCTAATGCTAATGTGATATTTTAAAGATTAAAAAGTTAAAAATATTTTTCCAAAATATTCTAACACCGAACAATATTTTAAAAATTAAAAAATTCCTTAAAATAAATAATTTTAAAAAAAATATTTAAAATAACCTGTACAAGTTGAACATAAACAATTAGTAATCCAAATTCATCTTAGACGTGGTTCTTTAGATAATTACTAAAAAATATTTAAAATTATGAAAATTTATTTAAAAAATTAGCTATAAGAAATTATTAAAATTATTAAAATTGGGTAAAAAATTAAAAATTGTTAAAAAGTACGTTTCTAAATGAATGTTTGTTCGGGTTTAAATGCACATGAATAACCAGTTATCCAAATTTATTTTAAATGTAATTTTTTAGATAATTAATAAAAAAATTAAAAAAGTTAAAATTTATGGGAAATCATTTAAATTTAATTGTTATTCAAAATTCACTCATATTATAGATAGGTTATAATTTAATACGTATAATATATTTTTACATTAATGGTTATGATATCTATTTAATGTTTGTAGAAAATTATAAGATTATCTTATTAAAAAATTCTAAGAATAAATATCAATAAATTATTTTAATAATAAAACATTAATTAATTAAAAAATAATTTAAATACTATAGTATCAAATATAAATTAAAAAAAGAGTTAAATATAAAATTAGTACCTGAACTTGTCCACTTCTCCCAGATTGGTACTTAAACTTTTTTTCTGCCCACTGGTTTGGTACCTGAGCCTAACGCCGTTAACATTTTGTTGATGTGGTAGCGTTAGCCACTCATGCGCTGTCACGTGCCGCAATCACAGGACCCCCTTTGACCCATGTTTCCTTTTTTTTACCCGACCCCTTGAAAAAAAATTAAACACATCATTTATTAAAATAAGAAAAATGAAACCCTTTCGATTACCCACCCATACCCAACTGAGAAATTCTTCACCATCTCACTGGAAAAAAAACCTTGTTTCATCATCGATTAGTCGTCCCTTTCGATTACCCAACTATTTGTTGTATTCAAATCAATATTTTCATATTTTCATCATCGATTACAGGTATTTCACTCTACTTTTTTGGGCTTTTTATTTCATCATCGAATTAAGATTGTCATATTTTCATCATAGAAAGCTTTTTTTATCTTCGCTAGGCTTTTTGTTGTCCGTTTTTTAAAAATAAAACCTTTTTGTTTTGACTTATTCTCACAAACTGATAATTTTTTAGGGAATATTTAGTTTTATGGTCTATGGTTTAGGGAAACAATTTTTTCTAATTTTTTTAACATTCTATTTTTTTGTTTAGGGAAACAAATTTTTCTAGTTTGATATTGACAATTTTTTGTTTTTGTTGGTATTATATCTGACTTCTAATTTTTGTTTTTGTTGGCATTCGTGACTGGAGTGGATTTTTTCGAGGGTTAAAGAGATTTAGATCGAAGGTGAAAGGTATGTCTGTTATGTATGTTTCTTTACCAAAGTATGTTATGTATATTACTATTATGCATGTATGTTATGTATATTACTGTTAAGTATGTCTATTATGTTTAATGTATGTATATTATGTATGTTATGTATATTATTGTTATGTATGAGACTATTATGTGGTATATTACTGTTATGCTTCATGTATGTAAATTATGTATGTTATATATATTACTGTTATGTATGTATGTTATGTGGTATATTTGTAACATCCCGTTTTTCAGTGGTGTCGAAAATAGTAATTTCGAGACCACAATTCCAACTAGTATGTCAATACTTTATTAGTTATTTATTATTTATAGGGTTATTACAAAGTCATATTAAAATTTGGTTAAGAAATTTTAACATTTAGATAGTTAATTAAGTAAAAAAGGATGAAATCGTAAAAGTTGATAAAGTTGATTGCTATTAGCAAAATGGGTCCAATAGTTTTAGTAACTTGATTTGGTGGCTTTAAATGGTAAATAAAGCATAATAGGTTGGTGAGGTCAATTATGGGTTTTGTATTTGTTAAGTTTTATATGTTAGCTAAGGGCAAATAAGTAAATAAATAATAAAAACATTAACAAATGAAGAAAAAAACAAGTTATCATCATCTTTGTTGGGTCTTTGCCGAAATTGAGAGAAGAAATTAGCCACGAATAAAGCTTGAATTTATGTAAGTCAATTTTGATTTTGTTTTTAGTAATTTTTATGTTTTTGTGATCGTTGTAGTTAAGTGTAACTAACTCGGGTGTTAATTCACAAAACTATTAAATGTTTTGACATGTGCCATTATTGAATTAATGAGATTTTTGAAGTTTTATGATAGTTTTGTAAGCTTGATAGTTAAATAATATTATTTTGTAAAGTAAATTTTATTGGTTTGGATGATTAAGGATTTATTTGTTAAAGTTGTAAAATCTCAAGAAAATATTGTGAAATAGATAAATATATGGGCTGTTCATGGGAGATATGAAAATCGGCTAGCTTGATTTGAGCTCAATTGTGCTCAATTTGATAGTTTTGGGTTAAGGGACTAAAATGTATAAAAGGTAAATTTTAGGAGTAAATTTGTAAATGTGACGACAAGGACTTAAATGCATAAATTAATTGTTTATTTGGTTTGAATTGATTTAATTAAACTAAACTATACTTTAGATCAAGAATCTCAACGAGTAGGGGACGTATGAGAAAAAGGGAAAACTATCGATTAGTCCCTAATAGTCGAATCATTTTACAGGTAAGTCCACACTATTATCCTTAGTTATAATTTGTTATTAAATGTTATTAACGAAATATATTTAATCTGCTAAAATGGAATATGGTTTGAGTGAAATAAATTAAATCCTGAAGTGATTTCGATGGGTCGAGTAAAAGTTTCGTACATGAGATTTCTGGCTGATTTACTGTTCTGGATCAAGCTCCAGTATTTGTTGCGGACTCGGATATACATGTGACTCAGATTTAGCCTGTACTGGTAATCCATTGTCATTTTAAAGGTTTAGTCTGGATTGGTAACCTTACATGTATACATAGCCCTGGCCAAGCTATTTTTCTGTGTTGTCACTAGTTTAGCCCGGATGGGTAACCTGACACCTTTACTCTGTATCTGATTAGCTCATATGAGTATCATCTGTTTTTGGACTTATGTATTGAATACTTTTACAAAAATCCATCGGAAGAATAAAAGTTCACTGATATGGAACTATTTCATTGGAGTAAGCAAATTACGAATTCTGTAATTTCTGTACGTTTAAATGTTACTGACTTGGAATGATTGATCCATGTTGTAATAAGGTTGTTACTTGAATGACTAAGTTCAAATAACTATTTAGTGAGTATGGTAAGTTGAATTGTATTGTGGAAGCTTGCTTAGTATTTCATATACTTACTTCTGTTATTATTTTCCATGTAGATTTTGAACTTTTAAATCGTGTTGATTGGATCAACGGAGCTCACACCTACCATCGTCTATTCGGTAGATTTTGAAGTCTTGAAACATGGTTAATTGTGGCATGTATATAGGATGCTCATGTTGTAAATGTTTGGATATGTTTTAGTACTTTGGTTGTAAATAAACTTTTGTGCAAAGTTAGTATTAATACATATATGCTTTGTTGACATCTAGGTAATGTGAAGTTATGGTATGTTTAATGGTAGTTGTGGATGTCCATATGGTAACAAATTTTGGCATGTACATTGTTAGTTAGATGGTTTGAATAGATGAATTGTTTTGGTTGTTAAATGTTGTTTATATATTGTGCCAATAAGGGCATATTGGTTAGACACATAGGTTGGTTGATTTTGGCATGTTTTAGGTGTGTTTGATTGTATTTTATGTGTGAAAGTGTTTGGAAATGGTTTGTCTTAGTGTGTAAGAAATGGTTGTTGAATTGGCTTGCTTTAGGGGTTATTTTGATAGCAGACGGCTTGGGACAAGGGCTTTCAAACGGTCGTGTGTCAGTTTAATTTTAAATGTAGGATTGTTCACATAGTTTCAGAAAGTTACATGGTCTGCGACACGACCATGTGACCTTATTTCGAATACTCAAACAGGCTGGGACACGACCGTGTGACCCATATTTCGATTTGTACATGGTTGGCCACACGGCCATGTTTTTGAGCCACACGATCTGGGCTCTTTCACACGGCCTGAACACACGGTCGTGTGACTCCTATTTTCAGAATTTTTCAAGTTTTTCATATTTTTTTTCTATTTTGATTCAAATTAGCCCTAGATTGTTCCCAAACCATTTTCAGGGCCTTTTAAGCTCGATTTAAGGTTGTAAATGTGATTCTGATATGAATGAAATGAAAATTCAAATGTTGTTATTTAATTTATTAAATGAATGGTTTAACGATATAAATTATTCTAATATGTGCCCTAATACTCTGTAACTCTAATTCGGTGATAGAGACGGGTTAGGGGTGTTGCAATATTACTGTTTATGTATGTATATTATGTATGTTTTGTTTAATGTATGTATATTATGTATGTTATATTTAATGTATGTTATGTTTAGCACTGTTTAAAATATGTATGTTTATCATGTATGTATATTACAGTTTATATTATGCATGTGCAGTATGCTATAATGTCTTAGGATAAAGGTATGGTGCATATGCATTTGGGTGGAACTTTTGTTACAAACCCTTGTGCATCTTATGTTGAAGGGGAAGTGGTGCAATGGGATTTTGACTTAGATTTATTGTGTTATTACACTTTGTGTGAGATGGTAGTAGAAGCTGGCTGCAAAGCTGTGAGGAACTTTATATACCGTGAGGGTGGGATAGATTTTAGTAAGAGACTGAACGTTTGCTATGATAATTAATCATTCATAGCAATGATTAACCATATTAGAAAAAGAGGGTCCACACTTGTATATGTTGAACATGAGGTAGACACACCAGATGTTATTATTGATACCATGTTGTAGCATGCCACTAGGGAAAAGGATGTAAATATTGGTAGTGGGGAACCAAATTGTTATAAAGAATTAAATTGTAATGAGAGAGTTAATGGTAGGGTTGGGAAAACATTTACCAAGTTAGGTGGGAAATCTAATGTGGAACCAGACTTTAGTAGGATTAGTGATGCATGTGCTGAGAGTGGGGAAAGTTCTGAAAGTAGTGGGGCAAGTGATACAGACAGCTCATTGGGCAATGAAGGGGATTTAGGGGTAGAATATGAAGATGAAGAGGTGAGAAATATCAAGGCTTGGTATAGAAAATATAAAGGAAAAAAACAGAGAGATGAGGGTCCAAAGGTAGGTGAAAGTAGTGAAAAAGGGAAGAAAAATGGTGAGGTTTCAGATCCATCAGGTGAGGGAACTGGTTACGTTGATTCATCAGATTTGAATTCTTATGGAAGTGATTTAGATGGTGAGGTAGTCTTTAGGAGAAGCCGACATGTATGTTTCGATCCTAATAACCCAATCCCATATTTGGAGCTTGGTATGATGTTTAGGGGACTAGAGGAATTTAAGACTACATTAGCAAAGTATGCAGTAAAAAAAAAAGGTTTAATATTGTCTATCATAGGAATGAAAATGGGAGGACTAGGCTAGATGTAGGGAAGATGGGTGTCCATTTAGAATATATGCTGCTGTTGATAATAGTGATAGGTTTTACAAGATAAAAACCTTCATAGAAACTCACGAGTGTTTTATAACTTTTAATAACAAAAAGGCATCTTACAAGTTTATTGGGGAGTATTTCTTAAATAAAATCAGAGTGATTCCAAAGCTGAAGTTAACTGAGATGCAAAAACTAGCCAACGAAGAGTTGAAAGTTGATCTGAGCAGGGGTACATACAGTAAGGCTAGAAAATGGGCACTGGAGGAAATAAATGGAAGGGTAAGTTATAAGTTTAACAAACTATGGGACTATGCAAATGCACTTAGAAAGACAGATCCAGATGACAATATAGAGGTGATGGTAGAAAGATCAACCCCAAGTTTAGGAGATTTTATGTAGGGTTTAGTGCTTTGAGAAAAGGGTTTATAGAGTATTGTAAACCTTTTATTTGCTTGGATGGATGATTTCAGAAGGGAAAATTCAAGAGGGAACTTCTGTGTGCTGTGGGGAGAGATGGTAATGACCAAATATACTCTATTTCATGGCCAGTTGTGGAGAATGAAAGTAGAGAAACATGGAGATGGTTTTTTAGTAATCTTATTTCAGATTTACAAATTGGTGATGGTTCTAGATTCATTTTTATGACTGATAAACAGAAGGTATGTTAGAGACATTACTTAAATAATAATAATTATTTTATGCTTACTTTCTTAAACCAGTCATCTAATACCTTTGTTTTTGTTTGCATTTAGGGATTGATAGAGGATATTTCTGAGTTGTTGCCAAGGGTTGAGCACAGAGTTTGTGCAAGGCATTTATATGCCAACAAGAGGAAAGAAAATCCTGGAAAAGACCTGCAACAAGAATTTTGAGAGGCATGCAAATCATACATAACTGTTGACTTTGAAGATCACATCAAAAATATTAACTGTATCAAACATAGTGCTATAAGTCTACTTAGGATTGATCTTAAGCAATGGTCAAAGGCCTTTTTTTTGGTAGGTCCATATGTGATGCAGCTAATAACAATTTTGTCGAGTCATTTAATGTAGCAATTTTAGGAGCTAGGCCAATGTCTATAATTTCCATGTTAGAAGAAATTAGGCAGTATGTTATGGGGAGGATTGTAAACAATTTGGCCAAATATAAAAATTGGAATGATTAATTTTGTCCTAAGATATGTGAGAAATTACACAAGAAAATTCAAATGAGTTCATACTGTCATGTTAAATGGAATAGAGCAGAAGGGTTTGAAGTGACAAACTTTGGTGATGTAGTAGTTGCTGACTTATTTCAGTGGTCATGTAGTTGTAGGAGATGGGATCTCACTGGCATCCTATGTCCACATGCTGTTGTAGCCATTATGTGGAAAGAAGCTGATATTTCTGATTTTCTATATAACGGGTTTAAAAAAGATGTGTTTAGAAAATTGTATAGCTTTGTATTGCCTACTGTTCCAAGTGACAAATTTTGGTTGAAAACCGATATGAGACCAATTGACCCCCCATTCCAAGAAAAATGCCTCGGAGACCAAAAAAGAATAGAGTTAGAGAAGAGAGAGTAAACTGTCTAAGAGAGGGAGGAAGATAAATTGCCATAAGTGTTCCATGGTTGGACATAACTCCAGAAGATGTCAAACTTCATCTACTGTAAGTGTAACTCTGTCCTAAGAATTTTATTTTAATGCAACACATGTTTAATTTGAGAACTACTAACATGTTTAAATTTGCAGAATACATCTCCACCAACTGGAGTATCTCCAACAGCTCCTTTTTCCCCAGGTCCAGTAGCTCCTACTCCACCAGCCCCAACAACTCCTTCTCAAATTGTTGCATCCGAAACATTTGCATCATTACCACCAACTCCTTCAACACAACCAACTCCTCCCACCATGCCAACCTCTTTAACGCAACAAATACTTACAAGATTTCGTAGCAGGGAAAACAAGTTGTGCAAAGGATTGTTAACATATGATGGATTGTTTTATTTTGTTGGATCATTTTAATGGATGTATTTTGATAGATGATTTAATTTTGTTGAATCATTCTGATGGTTGTATTTTGATGGAAAATTTATATTGATCCTTTATATATGATGGTTGTAATGGATGGTTCAATTTTGTTTATGTCGATTTTGGTATATGCATATACTTTTACAATAATATTATTCAATTCATTCATTCTTAACAACTAATGCAAATACATAGACAACATTTCACCATCCACAAGAAAGATAACCAAAAAACATCATCCATGATACAATTAACAACTTATAAGCAACTATTAATTTGTTGTTCCTTGACATTTTGTCCTTATACAATTTTATCTTCTCTTTCAAATGAGTTACCCTCAATTGCATTCTTCGCATTTTGTCAATATGGAGCTCATCGTTCTCAAGTCTTAATCTTTTGTTCTCTATCAATAACATCTTATTTTCTAGTATTATTTCATCGATTGTGCATCCTTCTTCTTTTGCAGTTGAGTTTGTCCCCTCACTATTACCTTCAACCCATCGAAAAAAATCGTATCCCCCGGTCTTCATTTATCACATTAAAAAAAAAAACAAAAACGGAATATTAAAAAACTAATATTACATCTTAAATCGAAATTACAATAAAATGGCAGATCAAAAACATAAACCCTAATTTACCTCTTTCAAGTTCAAACACCCAAAGAATTTTCTCACTTTATTCTTTGGAGTATTCTGATAGCCACGAAACCAACTAAAAATACGACAAATGCAAGTGCACCTATCGATAAATAGTATAGTTATGGTGAGCAAGATATCGCTCCCACGAAGACTAAAATAATAGTAATTACCATCTTACTATTATTTAACTGAAAAATTGGATTGATTGATTAAAACTAAAATTAGCTAAATTAATTAACTAAGAACAAAACAAAGAACAAATCAGTAAAATAATCGATTAACAACTAAGTAGTGAAACAATACCCGGGAAAGAATCCACCTAGACTGTATCTGTCATTATCAATATGAATTAAACAATTTATTCACTTAATATCTTGATCTGTAGAAATCCCTAAATTATATTAATATCTCTCTTCAAGACTAAGAGCAACTAACTCTAGGTTGATTAATTGAAAATTCTTTCTGATTAAAACCCCTATTATCACATTAACTCGATCTATGGATTCCCCTATTAGATTTGACTCTAATTCGGTAGATTTATGTCGTCTTATTTCTAGGATTGCATGCAACTCCACTCAATTATGCTAGATATACTCTTAAACAGGGTCTATTCCTCCTCTGAATTAAGCACATCAAACATGAATTAATAATCCGAAAATATTAAATCAAGAATTAACACATAACTGAGAACAAGATTTAAGTATTTATTGCGTAAAACAGAAATCAAAACACAGAATTCATCATAAGGTTCATCTCCCTTAGGTATTTAGAAAATTAGTTCATAATCGCGAATAAAAACATCTCAGAGACAGTATAACCACAAGAAATAGAGAAACTCATAATAAACTTCAAAGAAATCAAAAGGAGATATTCAATTTTGGTGGAAATCTACTTCAGAGTCGGCTTCAATGGTGTTTTCCAAGTTGTTTTCTTCAATATTCTCTGACGACTCTCACTTATCTTCTTATATTTGGTATATATAGGTCTTAGAATGCCCGAAAAACCTAAAAATTACGTTTTTTTTGCGTTTTGGAGTGCGAATCGCCAAATCCACACGGCCGTGTGTCTAGCCCATGTAGGAGGGTCCAACCTGTGTGGCTCTTGAAACTTGCTCCGATTTTTCGATTTTCACTCGTTTTTCTCTCCATTTGCTCCGAAATGCTCTCATAAGTATAGAAACATAAATTTAAAAGATTAGGAGAATAAAATTCACCATTTTAACTCTAATAATCATCCAAAAACGCATTAAGAATGTGATTAAAACATGTTACTTTTAGCACTTATCATATCTGCGTTGCAAACAGGAGTCCTTAACCCGCAATGTTAGTACACAACACTTTTCTGCGCACTTGATTTTCTGTTCGTAGAAGAAGACATGGTGGAGAAGTGAACGAGATGGGAAACATAGGAGATAGGAAACGAAGAAAATGAAAGAAAGCATGGGAATAAAATAGGGAAAAATAAAAGACATGCAGAGAAAATGAAAGAGGAAAAAAATGAAAGATGTTGAAAAACGAAAGAGAAATAGATGGCAAATGTTGAAGATGATGGTGAAAAAATAGATGTAGAGAAAACGAAAGAGAAAGATGTTGGAAAATGATGAAGATGATGGTGAAAAAATAACTTTAAAGGCAAATAAAATTTAAAATAAAAAAAATTCAAGGGATCGGGTCAAAAAAAGAAAACACGAGTCAACAAGGGTCCTAGGATTACGACACATGGTGACACGCGAGTGGCCAGCGCTATCACGTCAACAAAATGTTAACGACATTAAGCTCAAGTACCAAACTAGTGGACGAAAAATAATTCGAGTACAAATAGGAGAGAAATGGACAAGTTCGGGAACTAATTTTATATCATGTAGATCCTCTCCCCTCCCCAAAAAAAAAAAAACTATTCAAGTTCAAAGTCGTCGGGATGGGTTTCTTTAACAAATCAAATCATTAAAATATAAAAAATTCTTTATGGCCACTTGTTTCTACTCTAAAACACCGGGTAAAATACCCAAATATACCAAAAAAATATAAAATTTACTAATTGGGCGGTTTACGGAAAATTTATGGAAAAGGGTCATTTCCTCACAAAACGCGCGTCCACGTCAGTAGCGTTTGTGGGGAAAAAAGCGAGAAAGGCGACTGGGGACACGCTTTGTGCCACATCAGCAAAAGCGCTTACGTGGGCGCTGCTTTGTCGATGTGGTACAAAGCGCCCCCAGTAACGCTTTCTCTTTCCACAAATATTAGACTTTTATTTTAAAAATTAAATTTCAAAAAAATTAAACAAATTCTATTTTATAAAAGATATTAAAATTAAATTACAAAAACATATAAGCAACTATTATTTTATTAAATATATTAAAACTAAATTACAATAAAATAAAAATAAAATAAAAACTTCTTATTTTATTAAATATATTAAAACTAAATTACAAAAAATAAAAATAAAGAAAACTTCTTATTTATTAAATATATTAAAACTAAATTACAAAAAATAAAAATAAAGAAAAATTCTTATTTATTAAATATATTAAAACTAAATTACAAAAAATAAAAAGTAAAGAAAACTTCTTATTTATTAAATATATTAAAACTAAATTACAAAAAAATAAAAATAAAAAAAACTTCTTATTTATTAAATATATTAAAACTAAATTACAAAAAAAAAAAAAAACTTCTTATTTATTAAATATATTAAAACTAAATTACAATAAAATAAAAAAATAAAAACAACTTCTTATTTTATTACATATATGAAAATTAAATTACAATAAAAAAATTAAACAATTTCTATTTTATTAAAGATATTAAAATTAAATTACAATAAAAAATTAAACAACTATTATTTTATTAAATATATTAAAACTAAATTACAAAAAATAAAAATAAAAATAACTTTTTATTTTATTAAAAATTCAAATTAAATTACATACAAAAAAATAAACAACTTCTATTTTAGTGAAGATATTAAAATTAAATTACAAACACAAAAAAAACAACTTTTTTATTAAAAATAAAAAAATTATTACAATTTAAAAATAAAAAGCCCATCCAAATCAATGTTGATGCCGGTGGAATCAGTGCCACCACACGGGGTGGTCAAGCCGATTCTGTGGCTGGATTCCTCCTTCTTCTAGCTTCCGCGCGGGTCGTGGAACCTCGGGGCGGGGATTCCGGTTCCTCGGCGGTGGGTCCAGTTGTGGGTGTTGCGAGGATGACCCACCTTAATAAAATAACGACCCCGGATGTGTTTACATAAACCACGGCGGGGGTGTCTGAATCCCGTATGGCGAAGGAGACTGGTAAAAAGAAGTGCTCCCCGACGGCGCCTCTTGTGATCCCTCACGCGACGACGGCCTCAAGATCGGCTGGCGATCGGAGTAGTCGAAACGGACTCGATCCCGACCATGCATTCCAACCTGAGTGGGATCGGGAAAAGAAACATATATGGGTTAGGATACATATAAGGGCTAGGCACGCACCGCATAAAGGGTAAAGGCTGTGATGTCGGTGTGTGTCGCTTACCGAACTGATGGGCCCGGTGGATCGGTGGGCGCCGTTGATGGGCCCGGATCGTGGTCCAAGACTGCTGATGGCCCCGCCTCATCACCCATTCTCTTTGGATTTAAAGGGCCCCGACGTTCCCTTTGTTGACGAAGTTGCCGTCGCCTCTCTTCTTCCGACAACAAATACGGCTTACCATAGATCCTAAACCATGGCATGTATTCCGGCACGCACGCTAACTCAGGAACGACGATCGGTTCCCGGATAGGTAAATAGTCATATCGGTTCTCCCACATCTCGATATATGCTGACCAAAATCTTGGCCAATCCATGTGCAATCGCCAGTAAGTCCACTTTGTGCTCATCATCGAGCACCTCGTGGCACACAGAATCGGTTGTTTAATCCAAATTGTCGCAGAACCCGATCTGACTGGTGCATCTCTACGGTCGCATAGTTGATCAATGGGATCTTCACGTGCCAACTGTTTGGATTTTGCAAGAACTCCTCCGAAATTACTGCCCGAATTGCCGGATCCTCGTACGGTGTCCATTGAAACTATATTAACATTACCAAAATATTAGTTATATACATAATACTACACACTAAATACGAAATACTAAATTATAAATACGAAATTCGAAACTTACTTGTGATTCCGACTGTTGGTCCAATAGAAGCCGTATATCTTCAAGCGAGGTAGGTATTCCAGCATAACTCGCCGAATGGTTCCACCTAATTAAATAAATTTTTAGCATACAATTATACTATAAAATCTACGTAATAATTGTAAAATATAACATTAAATTTACCTCATTATCAGTGGAAATGAATATGGGTGGTCGAGTCGAGGACGTAAAAATGGAAGTCGAAATCGTGCCCATGACTATAGTAGTGATAGGCAACCTCCGATTTTCGCTTTACTCGGCCGCGTCGCCCAGCACATCTCCCGATACAACCTCGATAGCACGGTAGACCCCCAACTCAATTCACCGGCTGCTCTAAAATCAACAAGTTTCAGCAGCCATCTCAAGTGTACGAGGTTTCTAGACAGGTCCGGCATCAGATAACCTCCAATTATCTCCAGAATGTATGCTCGAGCATACTGTATTCTTTCTATTTCGGTCGAACCTCATTCACTCTCGGAATGTGTCTCGTAACTAGGCCATCTCGATCCGACCTCCCCGAATGTTATCCTAATGACACCTGGAAGCTCGTAGCATACGCCATCCAATCGATAGAAGTTGCGGACCCGGTGACTACCGACCCGCCCACCGCAATCCCAATCGCAATCGCACATCTTCTAGAGTGATGGTACACTCTCCGCATGGAAGATGAAAAGTGTGCGCCTCGGTCTCCACCTCTCTATCAACGCACCGATCAAAGTCGGCTCCAACTTGAACCCCGCCTTATCGTGGCCACGTGCCAAAAACCCGCTTCCGCGAGTAATTCTCGATCAACGGCGATGGGGACCATGCATATTGCGAATATAATATTGCAACACCCGATCTACATCATGTTTAAAAAATTATAAAATAAAAATTAATTAAAATTGCATAAACCTAAAAAATATTAAATAATATTGAAAAATTAAAATTAAAACTTACCATTTGCATTTGATCGACGGAGATGTGCTTGTTGTCTAGACGAAGTAATTCCCCGGCTATTTGTAATACAATCGAAAATTTTAAAAGTTTAAAAAAATATATATTAAAAAAATTAAAAAAGGGCTTTTTTGTAAATATTAAAGGACTATTTCGAAATTTCAGAGGAAGTTTGAAGGACCTAAAGAGAATTTTGAGAGGAATTTGAGAGAAGAATGAGTAAGGATTAAAGTGTGAAAAAAATAAAAGGGTTGGGGGTTTTTATAGGTTTTTTTTACCTTTGGCCCCCCAACGGTCAAAAGAATTTTGACCTTTTTTTTTACCATTGAAGGGCTAAAGCGCGTCCCAGTGGCGCTGCTTTCTCTCATTCCCCACAAAACGCTACTGACGTGGGCGCGCTTTTGTGGGGAAATGACCTTTTCCGTAAAAATTTTCCGAAACCGGCCCAATTCCGTAAATTTTATATTTTTTTGGTATATTTGGGTATTTTACCCTAAAACACCACCTTTTCTTTTTTGTATATACTTAAGTTATATAATTGCTCAATTAATTTGTTTTTTATTACTAAAAAATATTAAAATTATTAAAAATTGTCCTAGAAAATATTAAATAATTTAAATAAATTTTTATAAATTTTTAGTAATTATCTAAAGAACTACGTTTAAGATGAACTTGACAAGTGATTGTCGAAGTTCATTCCAAACGTGATTTTTAATAAATTTTAAATATTTTTATTAATTTTTATAGCTACTTATAATTATTAATAATTTTTTAAATTTTTTTGTAATTATCTAAAGAATCACATCTAGGATAAGCATGAAAAAGTTATTATTTTAATTTAAATGAACATGAATAACCATTTAATCATGTTCATTTTGAATGTGTTGGCTTTAAATATTTTTAAATGATTTTTAATAAAAATTTAAATATTTACTGACTTGATAAAATATTACATTAGTCCATGATTCACATGTTATATATTACTATTTGATTAAATTATTAATCATGTTAATAAAAATGTCATAATGAACCGTGATCAACGCTAATCAAGAGTTCATTAATTACTTTTCAGGTATAAAAGTTAAACTTATATAACTTAACAATCAACAATGACGTTGATGGAGCAAGAAGTGGAGCAAATTCTGAAATTCTAATTCAAGATTCTTCCTTAATCAACAATGTGTGTCTAACAATTCATATGATTTTTTAAATACAATAAAATATATTAAACATATTTTAAAATAATTAAAATTTATATTATTGTAGTTGTCAAAAAAAGTTATATTATTGTAAACTTCCTAACTGAGTTTGTTTAAGCGACATCAATCCAATGGAAGACCTAGAAGTGAAATCAAGTGTTTCACTTTGGGGTCAAAATAAAATTATAAATATTTTAAGGTTGGGCTAAAAATTGAAAGAATTTAAATTGAAATATTAATTTAGGTTAATATATATATTTTTTCTACTGAATTTATTTTTTGTATTTAGTTGGTACATAATTTTTTTTAAACCTAATAGTAAGTAGTATTTGAATTTAAATTTCGTCATACACTTTGGTACTTTTGCAGTAACACTATTAGAAATTGATGACATGACACTGACAGCGTATCACAAACTGACACTTGATAGACCCTTATTATGATACGTGACAAACCTAAACAAAAATAAAAAAAAACTTCCGCAAGGAGTTAAACAAGTATTATTTTACAATTTTTAATGTATTATTTTAATTTCTTTTATTTTTTTCACTTTAATCTTTAATGATTTTTTTACCTTGATCAATACTTAAAAAAAATATTTTTTAAGTGACCAAAATAAAAACTACCTAAAATTTAAATAACTAAAATTAAAATACATTAATAATTAAATTACAAAATTACAAAGATTTCATTTTCATCACTACTATAAAAGCCCCCTTTAACTAGAAAATTTACCCTAAAAACCATACAAGGAATTGACGTCAAATTACTGTCAGCTAAACAGATATGCTTAGTTGGAGGATAAACTCGTCTGCCACTCTTTCGACAAAGTAAAGGGAAATAAAAGAGACAAAAATGTACAATATTTAGCTATTCAGATCATCAGTCACCGCCTGTCAGAGCCGGCCAATATACGATCAAAATACAATCAAATTTTCAAAAAAAAAAAAATTACTGACAGGGAACAAATCTCAATCTCAACCTCAATGACGCATATATTACAGCAGCATGTGTTAGCAGATTTACAGCAGATAAAGAAATAACCCATAATTCAGATTTTGCAAAAGAGACCCATAATTCAGTAGTAGAGATTCCATGAGAGATGTCATTAGAGAAAAAGGAAAGAGAGAAGCAGGTGTAAATCTTCAGTAGGATTTAAGTTTTACAGCTCAAGGACAAGGAGAACATGAATAAAGTTTTGCAACATGTATTATAGAGTGGTTTGCCATAGCTAATTAATAGATAAATACAGTATTAAGGACTTCTAAACATGCTTCACATCCTTGAATGATTCCAGTTATCTTCATATTGAGCCATGAACTCGTCGTTGAATTTCTTGAAACTCGACATGATTTCAGGCATGTCTTCCTCAGCAGGTAGAATTGTAGTCCTCAAGTGGAAAACCCTGTTTATGGAAAGCATATAATTAGAAACTCCATGTATACATATATGCATAATTTAAACTATGCGAATAAATAGCACAACTGATCCATGCAAATCATCTAAGATGACCAGAGAAAACAGAAACAAATAAAACATTTTTCCCGGAAAGAGAAACAAGAAAGATGATTATTAAAATTAGGAAGTAATGAATATGGAGAAGTACCCTTCTTTTTGTCCGAATCCGGAGCCCGGGACAGTGGAGATGCCTGTTGCTTCCAACAACTTGAGACAGTAGAAAACATCTGGGACTTTTCCTGCCTGTTTGGCAGCTTCTATAGCTTTTGGTGGTAAGCGTATTTGAGGAAAAGAATACATGGCACCTGTATGATAGCCAAGAAGAAGTGCTGAGAAGAAATCACAAAAAACAAAAGCTTTTGAGTGACCTGTTGATAACAACGATTTACCTTCAGTGAAATTACAAACCACATTCTTGCAGCTGTTAAATCCATCAGTCATTATCCTTGCTCTTCTTCTCAATGATTCAAGGATTCCTTTGCTGCAAGTATTAAACAACATTGTTAGTTAAAGTTGAAAGGAAAAAAAAGCATTGTTCCATTCCATGGTAGAAATCAGAATCCTAAAGTTCAAACCAACTTATAAGTTTCCCCAGGTACATTATTTTACCAATAACCGAAAAAAAACTTCTTTCAATAATTTCTAGCACCAAATTTTAGATGGTTTAAAAGGTGTTCACTTAACATGATCATTAGAGAGCTGAAAATGCAACCTCCATATTCAGTAAACCAGAAAGAAAAACGTGGATTAACTAAGTCTTTGCAAACTTTCTTAGTAGGCATACCTTTCCCTAACATATTGATCATATGAAACATCTCCAGGTTTGAGTGGGTTGACCATCAATCCCATCTGTAAAGAGAAGAGGTAACTTACTCATGGTTAACAGAACTAGAACCGAAACATTGAATTGCTCAAATTCACAGAAAATAGGATGACATTAACTCACAAATATCTGAGCGGGAACATTAGGACTGAGGGATATTGATGCAATCTTGTATATCTCGTCAACTGTCTGTAATATAAAATCATGAAAGCAAAACAGAACTGAGCATCAGTTCAAGGATCAATATTGTGTTTGATTTCCAGAAGAAGTCTATGAATGTGAATATGTAATATGGTAAAGCAATTTAGTTGTGTTTATAAATAGAAAGAATCATGATAAATTTATCCATTTGACAATCATCAAAGTAGGAAAATTGCTTTTAATACCTTTGGAAGTAATTTTAACATGAAAATTCGACAGCAATAATGCTAAAATTATTTTACAATGCATCATGTATTGGCATTTGGGAGACATTCTTGGCTCCCTCTGAAAAACATGAAACTCATTAGGCAAATTAAAACAATGCAAACCTTTGGAGGAATGTTGGTCATCTCAAAGTATCCCCCTCGCTGCCCACATTCACCCCAATATCCTTTAGACACAGTGTGGAAAGAAACGAGCTGGACTTCCTTGCAAATTGGAGGCCCCATATCCATCAACACCTTCCAGTGGTAAAAGGAAAAATATGCAATTAAAAAAATTGAAACTCCATGAAAAAGATTCAGATGTAGTTTGATCTAACAGCAAGATGGCATCTACCTTTCTAGAACTGATAAAGGGGTGCTCGTCCTGGTATATATTCTGTTGGTAAACCTCATCTCCAAGTAATACCAAGTTTTCTTGGTAACAAAAGTTCAATATTTCTCTTAAATTAGCTTCACTGAGACACTGACCAGTAGGGTTCCCAGGGTTAATAATTACCATTGCTCTCACCTGGTCATATACAGCATAAAAGAGATTCAGTTACCAAAACAAAGACAGGTACTGTAGTCTTAAATCCAAATGGAAAAAACTAGTAAAAGTGTAACAAACAGCTTTTACAAATTTGAGCAGGGAAAATAAATTTGGGAGGTAAAACTGTTTGTTGCCAGCCTAAATAAATCAAAATTTCAAGTCTTAACATGAAGAATGGGGTAATTTAGTCAAATAAACTATCTATGCTTATGATTTTTAATCAGGCCTCCTTTTATCCATCAGTTCATCCAATTGAAATGTTTGCATAGTTTCAGACCATATCCTCAAATTCTTTCATAAACAAGAAAAACAAAAAGTATACTAACAGTTATTCCTTTGAAGCGAGCCTGTGCAACTGATTCACGAAGATTGTTTACGTCCAGCCCCCAGTTTGCAGTCTCTTCTAGGTAGTAAGGAACAAGTGAACCGCCTAAGAGAGATATTGTAGCTGAGTAAAGTGGATACTGTGGAACAGGAACCAAAACCTGGCAAAGCAAACTTTTGAATACAATATGACAATATGGGAACATAGTAAATCTGAATTATATGCCACAAGAAATGATAAGAAACAATGATAAAGATGATGAAATTATGTTCTAGCAAAACGGATGAGGAAAATATGTTACCCCATCCCCTTGACCACGGATAATACAATTCAAGATCTGCATCACACCTTTGCTGGCACCGTCAGTGAGAAATATGAGCTCTGGGTCACTGCAATTGGTAAAAGAAGCAAAGAACCACTAAGCTTACAACTTTGGAACCAAAAAGGAATTATTTTGTAAGAAAGGTGATATTAGGAGTGATAGTATCTAGATTATCACCTAGGATACCCATCACGCCTCTCAATGAATTCAGCAACCTCCTTCCTAACGCCTGGAATACCTCTGGAATCACTATATGCACCTAGATGTATGGTGGAGGAACAAACAAATGTTATTTGTATTGTAGATCATGTTCGAATTCCTTAAAATTCTGAAAACCATTTGGCACTGTTCATGGATCATCTACAGTAAAATACTTGTAAGTAATAACTAAAATTGAAGACTAAGGTATATGAAAGAAAGGGTTAATTAAAATGTATTATTAGTACTTATTTAAAATAACAACATTCAGCATAATATAAAAATACTTCAAATAAATGACAAGATAAAAATTGCCAATTGTGATGCGGTTTATTGGTAGAATGTTGGGACTCTAAGTTACGGTGAACAGGAACGAAAACCTTGGCAATCTCAAATATTGAAGAGATATATGACTAAAAAATTAGTAGATTATTTAACAAGTAGACTGAAGAAAATAAAATGCAAGTCATTAAACAAACAGGAGGTATTTCAGGTGGTTTAACAACAATTTTCGTATAAATAACACAATGATATACCTAGACCACCAGAAGTCAATGAAAGATAATGTTTTGCTCTTGCAATGGCATCGGCAGGAAATATAAGTCCTACATTAGGATCATCTAGCAGAAATGGAGCTTGGCACAAAGCAACCACCTACAGTAGCACAGATTAGTTGGTTCAATACATGCTATTAATAACTGAATAAGCAACACAGAATAATTCCAACAGATGAAAACTTAAAAACATAGAACTGATATATATACCTGACGAGGGAAAGTCAGTGGCTTCTGTCCAAGAGCATGAGGATTGCCAACATTTGTGAAAATAATCTGCAGACATAAAAATAAAAGCAGCTAAACGAATTAACATATCCACATTATTTTTTAATAAAAAATCTAATAGTGCCATGTTTTTGGAGCTCCACTCAGTAATGACATGCAAAATAATCAACCAAAACACCAAAACATATAAATTCTGAAATTGATTCTTATAGAGAAGCACTAGATACATGGAAGTGCATGCTCCCCCAGCAAACAGTGGATTTCATATACTGCATAGAGGTTCATGTAGACATTTTAATTGTGTTTGACACAAGGAATTCCTCCTTGAGAAGCTTTCGGACAAAAGATGAAAATAGAATCAAGGCAGGCATTTATCTAGGAAACTAGTAGTCCAATCACTTAATACTCAAAAGGCACTAAACATGTTACAATTAAAAAAATAAATAAAGAATAATAAAAAGATATCATAAGTACAAGCTGCATGTACTTGAATGGTAAATAAGTACTCTAAGTCTAGCTCAAACTGTGATTATACTAATTATGATAAGTTTTCAAAAATATCTAAGAACAACAGTATGGTTTTAAATACCCCAACGAAGAATATGTAGGAAATAGGCATTTACACATTCTCTGTTGATAGCAAAAGCTAAAAGCACCAACATATAAAACTCTGCGAATTCAGCATACGAAGCAGAACTGCATGCTGAAATAAAATAAGAAGAAAACAGGAAAAACATACCTTCTTCCCTTCCTTCTGAAGCTCAGAAGCTCGAAGATACAGCTCACCTCTAACTGCATATTGAACTTTCTTCACGTTTTCATTCATTGTCTCATAGTCTAATGCCTTAAGACCCATGATGCCCAAAGTTCCTTCCTTGAACTTACCAATATATGGACTCGGTACTCAACCTGTAAGAGAACTACAAAGCATAAGTCCAATTTAACATTTTGGTTTTGCATATAAGTTTATTAGTTGGCTTTCCAGTTCCGATACGAGAGTAACAATAAGCAAAACAATTCGAACGTTATAATATAATCACTATAAATTCGCTCTAATCCTAAATCTTAAAATCGGGTCTAAACATTTGAAAAGAAATAAAAAACATCGGCTCTAAGGTTCATATGATAGGAAAACATGCATTAATGAAAAGGATTAAAAGGAAAATCATAAAGTGAAAGAGAGCTTCTTGCGATGCGATCAATGCAATTATCAGTGAATAAGGAGCCAAGCCAGAATACTAGAAAATCCAGGCATAGAAATGCATTTAGAAGTTTGAAAACAGTCAATAATCAATTGTCTATCAACAAAATCACACGATTACCTTATACCCAAAACCAAGAATCCGTAAAATTCAGGACCTAAACTCAATTAATCATGAATTACCAGAAAATCCAAACAGTTCACCCTTAAACTAAACAGGGAAGTGCAGAACAGAAAAAAACTCCGTAAACGAGGCTAACCCGTGGGATGAGTGGAGTTGAAACTGATATCCCGAGGTGTGCAGAGCAAAGGGCAGGCACAGATTTTATGTGTAGTTTATTGTGTTGCAAGTGTCAGAGACTTTTTCATGTCAGGGAAAGGCAATATATACAAATAAAGAATTGATATATATAAAGATGTGGCAGTGTGTAAGGATTTGAAAGCAGTGGCAGCAGCAGAGCCACTGAAAAAGGGGATTTATTTTGAAAATGTGGGGATGTTGTGTTTTATCTTAAAAGATCAAAACACAAAGGATAAAATTGATCGAGGAGGTGTGGTGTAGCTTCAAACTGTGAGTTACTGGTAGATAATGAACCCTTTGGGGACTCCCTCACATCTTCTTTGGACTCATGTTCAACATTGGTCGCTCTCACCAACTCCCAAGTGTGGTTCACGTTCCATTCTTTAGAGGAATTTTCTCATCTAATGGCAAATGGTAGTAGGGTAATTTGGTCAACTTTCATGAATGAATTATTATGAATATTAGAGAACGTCAATCATTGTTGTTTATTTATTTTAATGTTGAGCATAGAGACAAAATTAAAAGCTAAATGTCTTAAGATGGATGGCGAATGCCTTTTTCATTGGTGATAATGTTGCTGCTCTATGAACTTCACCCGGAATGAACGGATATCAGTATAATCATAACACTTGATATAATTTGATGAGACAAATTAGGAATAACAAAATCAATAAACTTAATTGATTAACAATAAATGAATAAATTTTGATTTGTATGAAGTGAGGATCTTGACTTGTATAAAATAGTAGTTGAAGTTTCTACCCGATGTTCATTTGGCATGGGTTCAAATTGTGTTATCCCATTCCCATTCTTAATATTGTATAAATAAATAAAAAAAGACAATGAATGAATATATTCTATTTATAAAATATATATATATATATAAATATTTTACCTAAACTCAAACTTTCTTTTAAGAGAATTACTTTTGAAGATAGTAAATATATAGAAAAAACAATTAATCAATGACATTGGATTTGCAACTAAATTTTAGATGGTACAAAATTTTAATGCTATCAAAAAACAGATATAAAAAAGTTATCTGTAAAAGACCACTTTCTCTCCTCTAATTAAGAAAAAGACCAAAAAAATGCGAGAGAGAAGCAGGCAGTGCTTCATACAAGTTCATTATTTTACTTTGTGCGACATCTTTATATAATTTAGGAGCCTCTTATGGGCCTTACCACTGTCAATGGCTTCTTTGGCTCTTTCCAAAGCCAAGGACACGTCTTCTGCACCATCACATCCTAGTAAATGATCCACAATTCCAGCATTCAAAACAATCCGGTCATATGCCGGCCCTTTTTCACCTCGAAGAGCTGCCAAACCCAACTCGATATTCTTCGATACCTGATATATTATAGCAAACATGGTCATTTGACAATAGGTTTTCAAAAATAACAAACATAAGAGACTGAGGCAAAGAGGAGTTTCATATCCACCCTTTCTGGTGGTTGGTTGGAAGGGGATATATAGAAAAGGATTTTCGAATTTTACCGATCTATCGGTTCTTGGAGTATCAGTTGGTTCAAAACCATAGTCCATTGCATTAACCTCAAGCCTGAAACTCTGACGTGATACACCTGCAACGTTAGGATATTGGTTGGTATTAAAATTCTGCAAATAATCTTATTTCCATTGGATATCCAGAAAGCTTTCGAAATGGATTAAACAATACAAAGCTAAATACGAACCATCCACTTCACAAGCTGATTCCATGCCTACCGAACGAAAACCAGAACAATGGTTCACAGGAAGTCCTTTTGATGTGCTTGCTGATCGCAACCTAGTTGTCATTGAGAGGGCACCTTCTTCACCCTTAAATAACAGCAGTCTCAAACATTTAAGTGTCTTGTTTGGATTACTCGTTGATTTTTTCAGAATTTAAATTGAATCAAGATATCTTGAAAATCATAAAGGAAAAGTCCAAATTTATTCTTTTACTCCATTACCAAATCATTTTTTAATTTAACATGAAGTGCTGACCTTCACTACTAAACCAGAATGAACACCTCTTCTTTTCATAAGCATTAACAATGGTTCCTCATAACCTTCATGATAAAATCCAGCAACAATTGATTCCCTTCCCTTTGCCTGTTAAAGAAACACAACATTCCTTGAGAAATAAGCACACCAGTCTACATTAGGAATTTTTAGCTAGATAAAGCATCCTAAATGTATCCACATATGTACATAATATACACAATATATTAAACTAACACCACTAACATTGCTATCCACCTATACACTCACCCTAATAAACTGCTGAACCTTTTCAGTTGTTGCCAGTGATGGACGTTTCTTTATTTGCTCCCTCAACCCAATCAGTGAATATCTATGAAAATCATAAAAGATTCTTTAACTCCTTCATTCTATTATAGGAAATAAACATAACTGGTTACACCGGTGATACACTAGAAAATCAAATCAAGTACAACACTTCCAATGAGAAGTGAAAAACCAAAATCCTAAGACTTTTCAGTTCAATAGGGTTATGTTTCATGATAAGAAACCACTTTAACCAAATAGACCATAAACTAATAGAATTCTTAAATTAAGTATCTAATTACATCTAAGTTTTGGAGAACATAGAAGAAAAAGAACTGTGGAATTATAACCCAAGAACAAACAATGTTAGAGATCTATTTCTTAGGTGCTCAGGTTTTCAACTGAAATAAGATCATATGCAGAACTTCATGCAAAAGGAAATAAAATTTAAAAGGTACTATGTTTTTAAACATGTTACAGTTACTCATCACGAAAAAGGAGAAAAGATGTACTAAAAAATTGATTGCAAGAACAGGCTAGCTTTTTCAGGAGCAACACTTTTTGAACTTGGAACTAGAAAGAAATGTTAACATTAAGTATGTTGAACCTTTATCCATTTTTATTTCCAATTCCTTTTTTGTTTTATTCCTTTTTTTTTTTCTTTCTTTTTTTGCAATAGGGATAAAAAAACTGTTAAGTAAAAGAAATTCAATAGCTATATTTGGTTAGATTCCATACAAAGATGGGCGAGCTTCACGTTTACTTATGTAAGCAAAACCAACCTCCTCAGCCTGAAATAACAATGTTAAAAGTTTCAGCAACAAAAGAGAAAACAGGATGGAGGGGGTAGTGAAAGAGGGAGAAGAGTAAGTGAGAACCAACTTCAATAAGTTCTTTTCCTTGATGCAAGGATAAGTTTGTCTTTGCTCCCATAAACTTCAGCATTTGCTCTTCAGTTACACCCCCCTGTGAAAAGGAAGACTTCCTTATGATGAATTCAACATTAGGAGCAATGAGTGTGCAAAACAGTACAAGCATTGACACTAGTATTTTGAAACTCAAAACAATTTTATAACAGAAAAGGATGCTATACTTTCAAACGGACTTGTACTTGGAAGATGAATTGCAGCAGTTGCAACATCAACACCTAATTCTTAATTTCCACAATTAATCAAAATAGAGAAAGTGATTCACACAGGAAAACTGAGAACTTACCTTAGGTGGCATCCATTCCACACCATGAAGCAAGGAAGATTCACCATAACAGGATCTAACTGCAGCAACAAACAATGTGCTCCTAAAGTATCGTGTGTTTCCATCATAAGGCTCACCATAATGAGTTAAGGATCTAACATCAGCAACTGGAGCAGGCCCTGAATTTACTCAATAGATTAACCAGAAGATAAAAAGTTTCATTTTGTTGAAATATCTTTCAATGCAGCATCCTAACATCATTTCCAAAAGTAAAATAAAAATGTAAATCACATACCAAGTTCATCATCAAATGCAAGGCAGTATGCCTTAAGTTCACGATCTGTTTCCCTGTTCATACGCTGACCAATTAAGAATGCTGAAAGCAATGATTCACTAACTCCATTGGATTTTCCATCTTCCAATTTCAATGTGAGAACATCTTTAAGAACACCTTGGATTTCCTCATATCCTAGGTGACCTCCAGCCAAAATTTCTCTAAGTGCACCAACCAATCTCATTTCACTCGTGCCATTCCCAACAAATTGTGGCCCTACCGCACTTCCTAATCCCATTATAGACCCTTCAGGATCAGCAATGAAGATAACATCAGGTGGTAGTGCTCGTACAAGAAGCGGCCAAAATTTTTTCATTGCACACCTTTCTCCTTCACTCCATTGTGTTGCTTCCGGAAAAGCATTTGCACGGATTGTCATTCCAGCAAAGAACGCTCCAAGTTGTGCTTTCGAGACTTGTTCTTCATCTTTCAGTTCTCCCCTGACTGTCAATATCTGCAAAACATGTTAGAAAATAGGTCCTAGAACCAATGGTCTTGAATGAGGCATATTGAGTTGATAAAACAAACTTATCACTTAATATAGCGATACAAGGTTTCCTTATGGATCAAAGCCATCTACTAAGTGGGACAAAACGCAGGAGATACAATGACATTGCAAAAGAATTAATGAGATACGATTATGTATCCTTATGCATCAAAGTCATTTCTCTAAAAATTTGTTCCTAGTCATTGTATTGTCAAATACAAGCTATTGGTAATGCTCAAAGGCCGACATATGTTAAACCTCCATTCAAATTCCAAAGGAAAAATAAATGAATTGAAAAATGCAATTCCCAATACTAAAGCAACCTTTAGCTAAACTTAATAATTGGTATTAACTTTAAGATAATTTAGATAATAAAAAAAAAAAAGGAGGTTAGGTTATAAGAGAGAAACGGACCTGATCTTAAAATGGTGTCCAAAACCTTAAACGTCTGCTCCTCGGAGAGCGGTCTGGTCTGCGTGGGGCCAGTACAAACCCGAGCTTGAGCTTCAAGCACCGTCTGGTTCGGCTTCGGTAACTTAGAGTTTCGATATGTTGAAGAAAGCGACGGGTTTCTAATATCGGATTCTTTAAGCCCTAACTGCTCGATAGTTGCAGAGTCCAGAACAGCTCTCGTGGCGATGAAACGCGGTTTGCGTCCGACCAAACGGTGACGGCCATCCCTATTCAAGAAATGAAGCGAGGTCCAAGTTCGGGATGGATTAGGATTGCGAGAGTTGATTTGGATTGAAGAGAAAGAGAAAGTAGGTTCTGGAGTAAGCAGCGCTCTCATTTTGAGTGTTAGATTAATGTTTTTGGCCGTTACTGTTGTTTTTCTTTTCGAGAAAAAGGCTACTCTTTAATATGGGATTTGTGTTTTTTTAAGGTAAACTTCAATATATATATATATATATATATATATAAAGACCATGAATTCTCTGGAAATTGTTAGTGCCTCTTATTCTCAGTCGACCGATGATCGAGAAACGAAAAAAGTCGGATTTAAAGAAGACGGTGGTATTGTGGATGTTGAAATGATAGAGGATTCGGGCTCGCCGTCAAATGGCTCGGATTCACCGGCAAAGGTTTCTTGGAAGCAGATGCTATTGGGAAAAAGGAAACATAATCAAGATGAAAGGCTGCAATCTGTTGGGAAGGATAGTGATGGAGATTTTGAATTTCTGGAAGGTGAGGTTTCAAAAACTATGGTTAACGACATCCCGACTATAAAATTTTTGGAAGGTACTCAATAGATCCTGTTCAAGGATATGGAGACTACAGTGATGCTGAAATTGTTGGGTAGGAATATTGGTTAAGCAGCCTTGTTTAATCGGATTAGTAGCTTATGGCGTCCAACTAAGCCGTTCCATCTTATGGATACAGAGAATGGTTATTTTTTTGGCTTAACTTCAGTGTATTGAGGATTATAACAAAGCTCTTTCGCAAGTGCCTTGGATTATATATGGCCAATATCTCACTGTTCAGTCATGGACAAAGTTTTTCAATCCCAACAAACCTTACTCGAGTACGGTGTTGGCGTGGATTAGGTTGTCGAGCCTTCTGGGCTTTATGTATAAAAGGAGAATATTGGAAGAAGTTGGAGGCTTGGTGGGTAAGGTGGCCAAGTTTGATCTTAATACTTACAGCAAAACAAGAGGTTGTTTTGCTAGAATGGTCATTTTCATTGACCTTGATAAACATCTTGCCTCCCAAGTTATGGTGAATGGAGAATTGCAAAAGGTTGAGTACGAAGATTTACCGACCATCTGCTTTGCTAGCGAAAAATATGGCTACTTTAAGGATCAATGTAGTTCGCCGACAGTTGAGAAGAATAACATGTCCGAGGAAGTCAATGGAAACGTGGTGGATTCGACGTTTGGGGGCGAAGGGTTGTCGTTCGGCCTGTGGATGGTGGTGGAGCGGAAATCTTGGGGGGTTAGAGAAATTTGTGAAATTAGAGGGGAGAAAATTAAGGAAATGATAGATTGGGGTCGAGATTTTTGGTCTTAAATAGGAAGGAGAATCTGGTCTTAACAGGTGGATTGCAGGAAGATAGGAACTCGGGAGGAGGGGCTGCTAAGGAATTTAGTAATTTTGAGGGAGAAGCTGCGCGATTCTTAGGGGAAGAAAAAATAAGTGATACTGTTTTGTCGGTGACTCCTACCAAAGAAGGGGTTGACCAGAGTACTAATAAAAATATGGTTGTAATACCCCTAACCCATATTCGTCGCTAGATTAGGGTTACAGAGCATTACCGTACAAACAGAACATTTAAACATACATTTTATATGCTATCATAAACATATTGTAAAACTAATCATTCACATACATATTGTCCCTAAATCGAGCCTTCGAGGCCCTAAACATACCTTAGAAACAATTCAGGACTAAACATACCTAATTCGAGGCCTTAAACTACAAGGGTCACACGGCCGTGTGGCCAGGCCGTGTGCCTCACACGGCTGAGACACACGTCCATGTCTCAGCTCGTGTAACCTTCGAACTAAGGACAAACGACCATGTCCCAACCTGTGTCCTCACCCGTGTAACTCTCTGAGTAGGGTCACACGGCCATGTCACATGCCTATGTGCCAGACCGTATGCTAGGCCGTGTAACAAACTAACTTGCATGCAAAGGAACCTACAGGAGTCACACGGCAGTGTCTCAAGCCGTGTGGACATAAATTTGCCCAAAATCAAGCCATTTCCAACACCAAAACATGCATAAACCTTTAGGCCTATTTGTGCACATAATCAAAGCATCAAAACCTTACCAAAACATACATATAATGACCAATTCAATAGTCCTAAATCAACTAACCAATATGCCATTCAAGGCACCTCAAATGCATTCATCCACAACTTACCTAAACATGTATATGTTACTATATTTCAATCATTAACATCTAATTCAATACATTCCAAAAACATGCCATATCTTGTCCATAATCAAACCAACTCAACACATACCATTTGAGCCAATCAAACATGCAACATAACATAGCTACAATGGCACAAACTAGCAAGGCATCAAATGTACCAAACCAAGATAACTTACACATACCAAACCATCAACTAAACATCCAACTAAAAACCATTAAAAGTCCACCTATACATGCCATTATAACCTTGACCAAAACATTCAAAAACTACCGATATTTACGCTGGATAGTGTGATAGATCTCCGACGAGCTTCCAAACCGATTGAGCTTCCGGTAATTTATAAAACATAGAAAATAAGCAATGTAAGCACATAATGCTTAATAACTTCGTAGAACATGAAACATAACTTACCATTTCATTTATATAACATTAAGTATAAGCATAATGTAATCCAACCACAAGCTTGGCACAAGCCTAAGCATCATCATCAATACACAAGTTAGTGCATTTATACATAATTCACTTGAATTAAACATATGATAATTCATTTCCATATGAACATACATCATTTGATTCATTCATCATTTTCATGAGCATATGCATAACTTGTAACACCCCTAACCCGAATCCGTCGCCGGAATAGGGTTAAGAGGCATTACCGGACAATAGAATCACTTCACAACAAATATACGACACAAAGTCAACCATCATCATAATACATCAAACATAAATAATTAGTCTCTTTTTAAGGCGTATAAGACCTTAAACACATGCTAAGGAGAGGTCGGGCCTAAATCGAACACACACAGAAATTCTCGAGCATTTAAAATTTTCTTCTAAGATTCAGGGGATACACGCCCGTGGGAGGAGACCGTGTGCCCTCCACGGCTTCTAGACACCCCCGTGTGTCCTTCCGTGTCCACATACTGACTTCACATCCACGGCCACCAAGCACGCCCGTGTGCCTTGGCCGTGGTCAAATCTGACTTATGCTCCACGACCATCACACGCCCGTGCATCCTGGCTGTGGTCGATTCTGCCAAATACCACACGGCTACCAGGCATGTCCGTGTGCCATGGCCGTGTGCTCTTAGGCTATATACTGACTTCTTTACCACGGCCACCAAGCACGCCCGTGTCGAGGCCGTGTGTTACAAGATTGGATCCTGTTAATCACCCACGGTCACAAGGCACGCGCCATGCCTGGCAACCGTGTGACATTATAGGCCATTTACAAGGCCAAAATGCCAACCACATAGTTCAATCACTACAAGCACACTCAGGAATCATAATTGGTTGTAACAAACCAGATGGAACTTGATGTTCAGCTTTGACTTGCTGACAACCTAAACATTTCGACACAAAGTCAGAAATGTCTCTTTTCATGCCATGCCACCAATAGAACTGTTTCAAATCATTATACATTTTAGTACCCCCCGGATGTACAGTCAAATGACTATTGTGAGCTTCATTCAAAATCGTTTGAATCAATTCTGAATTTCTTGGAACACAAATCCGATCTCTGAATCTCAAACAATCATCACTATCAACTCGAAATTCTGATACAGCATCTGAATCACACTGAACTCTTTTTGCTATCAACTCATTATCAATCTTCTGAGCATCACATATTTGTTGTAAAAACAACGATTTTACTTTCAATTCAGTTACAACCGCTTCATCATCACACAGATCTATCTGATTACTCATAGCTCTCAAAGCGTATAACGATTTACGACTCAAAGCATCAGCTACAACGTTAGCTTTACCCGGGTGGTAATCTATCGTAAATTCGTAGTCTTTCAACAATTCTAACCATCTTCTCTGTCGCAAGTTCAAATCTTTCTGAGTCATCAAATACTTTAAACTCTTATGATCAGTATAAATATGACATTTCTCACTGAATAAGTAATGACGCCAAATCTTCAATGCGAACACAATCGCAGCCAATTCAAGATCATGCGTTGGGTAATTCTTTTCATGCGGTTTTAAGCGTCTCAAAGCATAAGCAATGACTTTCCCTTCTTGCATCAAGACACGTACCAAACCATTCAATGATGCATCATCAGTAAACTATAAACTCTTTGCCCGATTCAGTTGAATCAAAATCGATGTTTCAGTTAACAACACTTTCAATCTGTTCAAAACTTTGCTTGGCACTTTTCGACCACTCGAATCTAACATCATTCTGTAATAGCTTTGTCAACGAGTCGCAATCGTCGAAAAGCCTTTCACAAACCGTCTATAATATCCTGCTAGTCCCAAAAAACTATGGACTTGAGACACATTTCTCGTAGGCTTCCATTCTAAAATAGCAGAGATTTTACTCGGGTCAACTCGTATCTCAAAGAAATGATACAATATGCCCTAAAAACTAACCTCATGCAACCAAAATTCACATTTGCTAAACTTTGCATACAATCTGCTTCTCACGCAGAGTTTGTAGTACGATTCTCAAATGCTCGAAGATGTCTGCGTCTCATCACACGAATAGATCAAAATATCATCAATAAACACCACAACAAAGCGATCCAAATACGGTCTGAATATCCAATTCATCAGATCCATAAACACTGCAGGAGCATTGGTTAGTCTAAAAGGCATCACTAAGAATTCATAATGTCCATACCTCGTTACGAAGCGGTTTTGGCACATCGATTCTTTAACTCTCAACCGATAATAACCAGATCTCAAGTCTATCTTTGAAAACAAGGTAGCTCCTTTCAACTGATCAAACAAATCGTCAATACGAGGCAACGAATATTTGTTCTTTATCGTCACTTTGTTCAACTGTCGATAATCAATACACATTCTCATAGTTCTATCTTTTTTTTTTTACAAATAATACAGGAGCTCCCCATGGTGAGAAACTTGGTCATGCAAATCCTCTGTTAGTCAAATCTTGCAACTGAGATTTCAACTCTTTCAATTCGATTGGGGCCATTCTGTATGGAGCTATCGAAATAGGAGCAGTTCTCGGCACTAGCTCAATACCAAATTCCACTTCTCGAATTGGAGGTAATCCCAGTAACTCTTCAGAAAATACATCTGGAAACTCACAAACCACAGGCACAGATTCAACTTTCTTTTCCGACACCTTTGTATCAATCACGTACTCCAAATAAGCTTCACAACCTTTTCTCACATAGTTCATAGCTTTCATCGCAGATACAATAGCTGGTAATCCTTTCATATCACTGGACTCAATTCGAACTATCTCACCATTCTGACTCTTCAATTCAATACTCTTCCTCCTACAGTTCATGATGGCATTATGTAAAGTAAGCCAATCCATACCCAAAATTATGTCAAATTCATCAAATGGTAGCAACATCAAGTTGACCGGAAAACATAAATCACAAAACATCAATGGGCAATTCTTGCACACCTTATCCACCAAAACACGCTTGCCTAAGGGGTTCGATACTCTAATCACAAATTCAGTAGACTCAACAGGTAGAGTCTTATTCAATACTAAATTCATACACACATAGGAATGAGTTGATCCTGGATCTATCAATGCAATGACATCAGTATCAAATAAAGTGAAAGTACCGGTGATAACATCTGAAGATGATGCTTCCTCTCGTGCACGTATAGCATAGGCTCGGGTAAGAACTCTCGCCTTCGACCTCACAGCTGTATCAGTTGTCCCTCTCAGACTATCACTCACATTTCTGGTGTTTCTGGGTTGTCTACCTCTAGCCGTCACATTACTCGGTCTTTCATTCTGAACATTTTCCTTTTCCACCATCTTCAGGCAATCTCGAATAAAATGGTCTCGGGATCCACATTTGTAACAAACTTTATTGTTATACTTGCCCTAACACTCTCCCACATGTCGTCTCCCACATTATCTACACTCAGGCTTATTACTCTTAACGCTACCAACATTTGCTTCATTCGGAGCTTGAATTCGTAAACCAGTACTTTGTCTCGAACGATCTCTACTTGGATGTCCAAATGAAACATTTGAATGATTTCTTTCATCTCTATATCTCTTTGCTGAAGGTTGAGAGAACTTACTCATCGATCTCTTTCTTTCATCACGAGCTTCTGAATAAGCTTTCTTCTTTTCTTTACTGAGTTCCTCGGCTTTGCATGCTCTTTCAACTAGTACAACAAATTCGTTTATATCAAGTATTCCAACCAACAACTTAATGTCTTCATTAAATCCTTCTATGAAACATTTTCACATAGTAGCTTCGGTCGAAACACATTCTCTCACGTATTGACTCAATCTTACGAATTCCCGCTCGTACTCAGTAACAGTCAAACGGCCCTGTTTCAATTCTAGAAACTCTTTACGTTTCTGATCAATGAAACGCTGACTGATATACTTCTTTCCAAACTCAACTTGAAAGAAGTCCCAGGTGATTCTCTCTCTCGGAACCACAGATATCATTGTTTTCCACCAGTTATAAGCCGTGTCTCTCAATAAGGAAACTGCACACTTAATGCACTCATCAGGATTCAACGACATCTCATCAAATACTCTGATTGTATTCTCAAGCCAAAACTCGGCTCGCTCAGCATCATCATCAGATGTGGCCTTAAACTCTTCGGCCCCATATTTTTGAATCTTATCTACAGGTGGTTTATTCAATCTGATCGGATCTACAACTTGTGACACAACAGGTACTTGTGGGGGTGGAGGTTGTAGAGCAGTCAGATTCGTTCGAACAAACTCCGTAAACCATTCACTCATCATACGGAAGAAGGCTTGCTTAGCCTCTCCTTCCTCACTACTTTCATTCGGCCTAGATGTGGTCGGCGCTGTCCCTTGAGCGGGAGTAGGCGCATTACTCTCTACGTCGTCAGCAACTGCTCGATCGGGATATATTACTATAAGAAAACACATTTTCAACTGTCAGCATTCATCACACTATCACAATTTTAGATATGGCATGTATAGCTAAACTCACACGCGCTACGTTAGTCCGAGAATCGACTAAATGTAGCTCTGATACCAACCAAATGTAACACCCCTAACTTGAATCTATCGCCGAAATAGGGTTAAGAGGCATTACCAGACAATAGAATCACTTCACAACAAATATACGACACAAAGTCAACCATCATCATAATACATCAAACATAAACAATTAGTCTCTTTTTAAGGCGTATAAGACCTTAAACACATGCTAGGGAGGGGTCAGGACTAAATCGAACACACACAGAAATTCTCGAGCATTTAAAATTTTCTTCTAAGATTCAGGGGATACACGCCCGTGGGAGGAGACCGTGTGCCCTCCACGGCTTCTAGACACCCCCGTGTGTCCTTCCGTGTCCACATACTGACTTCACATCCACGGCCACCAAGCACGCCCGTGTGCCTTGGCCGTGGTCAAATCTGACTTATGCTCCACGACCATCACACGCCCATGCATCCTGGCTGTGGTCGATTCTGCCAAATACCACACGGCTACCAGGCACGTCCGTGTGCCATGGCCGTGTGCTCTTAGGCTATATACTGACTTCTTTACCACGGCCAACAAGCACGCCCATGTCGAGGCCGTGTGTTACAAGATTGGATCCTGTTAATCACCCACGGTCACAAGGCACGCCCGTGTGCCACAACCGTTTGACATTATAGGCCATTTACAAGGCCAAAATGCCAACCACATAGTTCAATCACTACAAGCACACTTAAACAGTTTATACACACAATTTTGGCAACCATTTCCTATCATATAATCCATCTATTAACTCATACTATCTCCATTTCAAACATATCAACTTATAAGCTAACAAATACAACATTGAACACATTCATACTAAACATCATTCTTTCCCAATATCACTAATTCATACTAGCATTATACCAACACAAAGTCACCATTCATAAGTCAATTTCTCAATTCACAATCCATACCAAAAGATGCATCATATATACCAAAGTCATTCATGTTAAAACTAGCACATATCTAGCCACATCTCATGGCTACTACAAATCTCAAACATGATTCAAATGACCAGCCTATACATGCCATATTTTAACTATGTACATTTTTCCAAAATACCCCAAAATAGATTGCCGATAGTGTGACTGAGATGCTGACGATTCCCAGATCCGAGCTAGCTTTACTGACACTGCAAAGCAGAGAAACAAATCACACAGTAAGCTTACTAAAGCTTAGTAAGTTCGTATCATAAAACATTATACTAAATCAACAATCACATAGATTATTTCATGAACACATATATATACCATACCATACAAGCTAATATGTTCAAATTACATTCCACGATCTCAACCATAATTTCATCAACCACATAGGTTCCGAACGTACCTTAGCCAACACTTAGTTATTAAACTTCCAAGCTATTCAATCCTTGATATTACATGTCGGTCATCCTTTGATATTTGTTCAACTTAATCGCACACTCAGTGCTATTTACATGCCAAAAGCATACTCTTTATCGTACACTTAGTGCCAAATCTTTCAACCGACTTATCTCGATATCGCACACACAGTGCCAAATCAAACAGCCGAAGCTTTCACAATATCGCACACATAGTGCTATTCATTTCTATTTCAATTTCAATTTCAATTTCAATTTCGCACACTTAGTGCCATTAACTAAATCTTGCACATAGCATCTCAATTTCATATACATATACATATTCATTTCAAAACGCTAAAACATATCTTAATAACATGTATTATATCCGAACTTACCTCGGACGTCGAACTATCGAAACGGTCGATTAATCTATCACTTTATCTTTGCCTCGATCTCGATCCGGACCTCTCCTTTCTTGGTCTATACATATTCAAATTCAATCCATTCAATCACCAAATCATTCATTTTAGTCCAACCATACATATTTTGGGCATTTTACAAAATAGCCCTCACATTTTCACATTTCGACACTTTAGTCCTTAATTCATAAAATCATCAAATACGCATAATTAGCTTGCACCCATGCTTAGCCGAATACTCACTATACTCGTACAAGCTCATACATTTCCTTTGTTTCACATTTTAATCCTCCAATTTCTTATTTTCTCAATTAAGCCCAAAATACTCAATTTCACTAAAAATCCCAATACAAACTATTTTAATCCAACACCAAGTTTCCATATTTCACTATCAACTAACACATAGCTCAAATGTTCATCATTGACTCATCACAAAAACATCATCAATTCACAAAATTACAACATGGGTTAGCTAGAGCACGAAGAAACGATTACAAAAACATAAAAATTATCAAAAACCGAGCTAAAACCACATACCAATTCATGCCTAAACTTGTCGAAACCTCAAAGGCTTCTAGCCCTTCTTTCTTTTCTATTTTCGGTGAGTAAAAAGATATAACCACTGTTCATCTTTTTACTCACCGAAAATAGAAAAGAAAGAAGGGCTAAACCGGGATGTTACAACTAGGGTCTAAACCGGGATGTTACATAACTCTATTTGGAAACTTACCATTTCAATCCCTTTTTTTTCCCGTTGAACCATCTAGAATATCATTGAATACTCGAGAAAGCTCACACGAAATATGCTTAAACATATAACCATAACCTTTCCTTTACATCGTTGCTCACATGAGCTGTGAAATTGGTCTGCTCACATGAGCTGTGGAGTATCTGCAACAAATGCAGGACCTTAGCCATCAGTAGGACATTCAAGACCAGTACCTGAAACATGAAATCCCTAATGAATTGTATCCTACGAATTCCTAAGGTTTAACCGGGACTCAATAATCGTCTTAGCATTGCTTTGGATATAAATTGTTCAATAGCATTATAAATACATAATAACATTCAATTGAATAACATGATCATAGTAATCCATACATATGAACTTACCTCAACGACTAGGGCATAAAAACGAAGTCGAACTAATTTGAGGCTTTAGATTTTCCCCAATCTAAATCAATACATGGTCTATCTTGATCTAAATAGACAATTTAAATCCATTTAATACTTCTAGTATTCAATTCAGTCCACAATTCATATTTATGCAAAATTACCATTTTGCCCCTAACATTTTAACTTTTCACAATATAGTCATTAAGCTCATAAATTGAAATCTAAGCATTTTAATCCTCCTTTCAAGCTAACCGAATTCTCAAGAGACATAAACCAACCCATACCAATAATCATTTCATAAATTTAACATGAATTTTTTCTATTTTTACAAACAAGTCCCTAAATATAATTTTCATCAAAAATCACTTTACAAAACTTGTTTATTTATTAACAAGGACTCATAATCTATCATAAAACATCAAGAATCATACAAAAGCATTCATGGTAAATCCCTCAACCTTTAACAGTTTTACAATTTAACCCCCGGGCTAGATAGATTAAGCTAAAACGACTTTAAAAACATAGAAATCATTAAAAACGGGCTCAAAATCACTTACATGCAAAGGGAGAGCTTGGGAAAATGTCCTAGCCCTTCTCTAATGGTGATTTTTGATGGTGAGTAAGAAATTAGGGAGAAGATGTTCATCTTTTCTTTTGTTTATTTTCAATTTAATTACCGATTTACTATTTTACCATTTTAAAACTATCATAATTTCAATAAAACCTTGCCATGAATATCCACTAACTATTCAAATGGTCTAATTACCATCTAATTCCTTTCACTTTAAATTTTCATAGCCATTTGACACCTTTAACTAATGGAACTCTACTTTTACACTTTTTACGATTTAATCCTTTTCACTTAATTAATCATGCAAACGTCAAAATTTCTTAACGAAATTTTAATAAGACCTCACTAACATCCCATATACATTAAATTAATAATAAAATACTAATTTACTCATCGATTTTGTGGTCTCAAAACTACTATTCCGATTTCACTAAACACGGGCTGTTACAATGGCGTTTGCGTCAGCGGGGATTATTAATGAGGATGTAGGCCAGGTTTTATTATGCAGGCCTTAAAGTTCCCTTAGTGGATCCAAAACACCAAACCAAGAAGGGTAATATTCCTAGGCTAAATAAAGAAGATGGTGTTGACTTGGGCTTGCGGTCTATGGGGCATGTTGCTAAGGAAATAACTATTAGGTAGAGTAGGAAGGGTGGTACAATAGAAGCTTTAAATGGCCTTTTTTCAGCTAGGACTAGTTCGAATAAGGGCTAATAATTTAATTGTGATGAAATTTCTTTAGAGACGCGAAAGCAGTGCGCTAAAACAGAATTGAAAGAGACCGATTTAGGGACTAATAATCATATGGAGTTTTCTCGTACAGATTTGATAAAATAGCTAATCCTTTAAATGATCATAATTTAATTACTTCACATTTCAACCTTACATTTGAAGAGTCGGAAGGAATTATGGTTCAATTAGATGGAAAAGTCCTAGATCCAAGTAAACACATGGGGGTTGTTTTCAAAAATAGGAGTACTACTAATAAAAGACAAAATTTGGGGAACGATGCTAAAGTAGATAGAAGAAATCATAGCGGAAAAAAATTGAATAAGACTATCTGTAATCGTGGGAATAGTTTTAAATCAGTTGGGCCTGCTCAGGTTTCGTTGTCAAATTTTAGGAGTTCCTTTGTTGAGTTTATTAGTGATCATATTGACAAGGAAAATATTAAAGATTTAGATGTCTCGAAGGGAGTGCAGAAACTTGAGCATTTGGGCTCAAATTAGTAGTTTTTCTGTCATTTTTTTATATTATTTATGAATTTAACTATTTTTTCATGGAATTATCAAGGATATTCCAGTCCAAAATTTCTTCGAATATTTCGTGAACACAATAGAGAGCATAAGCCTGATGTTGTTAGTTTGCTGGAAAAGAGAGTAAGTGATCTTAAAGCTGATAAGATTATTTCTAGTTTGGGGTTTCAATTTTCTCGTAGGGTGGAGGCTATTGTATTCTCTAGAGGTATCTGAGTGAGTTAGAAGGAATCGTTATCCATTAAGGTTTTATGCAATAATCCCCAATTTATTTGTGTTCGAGTTTTTAGATATGGTTTTGTTTTACCTGTTTATATTATTTTTGTGTATGGAAGTCCTGATAGACAGAAGCGGAGGAAACTTTGGGAGTACCTTCTATCTGTTATCCCGACAGATAAAACTCCTTGGATGACTATTGGTTATTTTAATGCTTTGTTTTATTCTAGTAAGAAGAAAGGAGGGCTCTCAGTTGGGAAAGGTTTCCCCATTTTTAATGGTTTTTTTGAAGTGGCTAATTTGCAGGGTTTAGGTTTTAGGGGGCCTCCATTCACTTGGTATTGTGGTGGGCTATCTAAAAGACTCAATAGAGCTATTGGACATGACATTTAGTTAAGAACTTTCTCGAATTGCTCAGTCATTCATATCCTGATAATCAAGTTGGATCATAGACCTCTACTATTATCACTCAATTCGAGACTTAGCTTGCCCAAAGGTTGTCCTTTTAGGTTTATAGTTGGAAGGGTGGAACACTCTAATTTTTTGGAGTTTGCTAAAGAGAAGTGGTGTTTTAAAAGTAACATGGTTGATTCCCTAAATAGTTTTACTAATAATATTAGAGGCTGGAATAATTTTATCTATGGTATTATTGGGGTCCGTAAGAGGTATTTGATGCAGAGATTATCTAATGTCCAAAAGGCCCTAGACAAATCTTATTCTGTGAATTTAAGTCAGGTGGAAAATTAGATAAGGGAGGAGTAGAAGTGTGTCCTTCATCATGAATATCTACTTTAGAAACATAAAGCTAGGTATGATTGGTTGTAGTTTGGCGATCGAAACACTAAGTTTTTCCATTCCCGCACGATTCAAAGAAAGATTCATAATAAAATCTTTGCTTTAAAGAACAATGAGGGTAAATGAATTTTCGAGGATGAGTAGCTCCAATCTGAGGCTGTTAGGTTTTTCCAGAATTTGTTTGGTGAAGTTCCATCTTGTACGAGAGCTTTATCCACTAGCTCTTTTTCGAAGCTCAGTTGTGAAGATGAGGTTTTCTTGAGGAGAGTTTTTTTCTGATAAAGAGATTAAGGCGACTATGTTCGACATGGCTCCTTTAAAAGCTCCTAAGAGTGATGGTTATCACGCACTTTTCTTTCAAAGCCAATGGGAGCTGATTGGTGGAGCTATTGGTGATTAGGTTAGGAAAATTTTTTATGGAGAGGCAATTGATAAAGAGCTTAATAATACCTTACTTGTGCTTATCCCTAATATTCAAACTCTTGAGGACTTCATGCAATTCCGTCTAATAAGTTTTTGTTCTGTCCTTTACAATATGGTCATGAAAATTATTGCGAACATGTTTAAGGTGGTTTTTCTGAGATTATAGGTCAAGAGCAGAGTGGTTTTATTGCTGGAAGGAACATTACGGACAATATTATTGTGGCACATGAAGTTATACACTCAATAAGAAGTAAGCAGAAAAAGTGGATGGCTATTAAGATAGACTTGGAAAAAGCCTATGACTGAGTGAGTTGAGACTTTATTGACGTCTTTCTTCAAGCGACAAGTATTCCCGATTTTCTTAAGAAAGTCATTATGTCTGCTATCACGAGTTCTACCATACAGATCCTCTGGAACGGGGTACCTACTCAGAAGTTCAGCCCAGTTAGAGGTATCAGATAGGGGTGTCTCCTCTCCCATTATCTCTTTGTTCTTTGTATGGACTGGTTGGGTTAAAGCATTAGTGATTCTATAAGTTTAGGCATTTGGTCTCCTATTCGTTTGTCTAGGTATGACCTTACTCTCTCTCATTTATTTTTTGCTGATGATTATGTTATCTTTGGAAAAGCCGATATTATACAGGCTAGGCTTATAAAGGAGTTGTTGGATAATTTCTATGGTTATTTTGGACATTGGGTGAATGCTCAAAAGACGAACATTTTCTTTTCTAAATGAGTGGATGAAAATCTGGTAAGGCACCTTTGTGATACGCTTGGCTTCCTTAGAGTCCATAATTTGGGTTCGTATTTAGGAGTTCCTCTCTTTCACAATAGGGTTATCATTAGCTCATTGAAATTTGTGGTGGAAAAAGTTAAGTCGAGGTTACAAAGATGGGATGCAAGGCTGCTGTATCTAGCTGGTAGAGTTACGTTAGCTCAATCGATTTTTCTTAGTATTCCTCACTATTTTATGCAGTCATTGAGGATTCTACTGGGAATTTGTGATGCGGTTAAGAGCATTGTTAGACAATTTATTTGGGGATCATTTAGAGGGAGTAAAAAAATGGCCCTTGTGAATTGGAATTCGGTTTGTCAACCTAAGATTTGTTGTGGACTTGGGATTCGTCAGCTAAATGATCAAAATACCTCCTTTTTGTTGAAGTTAGGCTTTAGTATTCTAATGAAACCAGTGGCTTTATGGGTGCGGGTTTTGTATGCAAAGTACAGTGTTAAAAAAGGTATACCTCTCAGTATATATCACAGCAATTATTTTTTTCTCTTGAGAGCCCTTTCTAAGATATGGTCCCTACTTAAAGAAAACATCTTCTGGTCTGTGGGAGATGCTAACACTATTAGATGTTGGAAGGATAGTTGGATTCTGAAGGTTGGGCCTTTGGTGAAGTTAATCCCAGCTAATGATAACTTTGCTATGGATTGTTTTCTTAAGGAGATGATTACTGAAGATGGATCTTGGAATCTTGATCTTTTTCGAGTGTGGTTACTGGAAGATTTAATTGAACGTATTATTAGCATCCCTCCCCCACATCTTTCAGTAGGTCCGGATAAAATTGCTTGGATAGGAACTTCCTCAGGATGTTTCTCCATTAAAAGTGCTTATCGTAAGGTTAATGAGAGTTCGTGGGATCCTACGGAAGAGGCTTGGAAACTACCTTAGAAGGTTGAGGGACCCAAAGGGTTCAAATTTTTCTGTGGTTGGTTCTCAAACAAAGGTTTCTTACTCAGGCAGAAAGGCTAAGACGTGGTGTGAGTAATGCTGCAAGATGCTCAATCTATGGTCATGGATTTGAATATGTGTTTCACGCTATAATGGATTGCGACGCAACGAAAAATGTATGGTACTAAATTATTCCCCCTAATAAACTAACTGTTTTCTTTTTAGGTAATTTGTAAGAGTGGCTTGAGTCTAATTTGGAGTGTCGATTTAATATCGATTGGGGGAATGTTGATTGGTCGTTATTTTCTTGGCCTCCTTGCTTGGTGAATTTGGAAGAATTAAAATATACACACTTTTCAGGGAATGCCGTGGAGTACAAAGGAGATTGTTAAAGGCACTTATAGATGGGCTAAACAATACAATTCTATTCGTAAGGGAGGATATTCTAAAAGACATGCATCGAGAAAGGACTTTGTGGGAACAGAAAAGTGGATTCGCACTAGGTCTGATGGAGCTGTTAAAGTTAACACAGGTTCTGCCTCGACAGGTGGAGTCCTAAGAGACCAAAATGGCAATTGTGTCATTGGTTTTAATCACAGAATAGGGATTTTTTCTGTTTTTTAAATTGAATTATGGGGAATTCTTGATGGTATGACATAGGCGCAAGGAAGACTTCATGATAGAATTTTGATACAAACCAATAATATAGATGTTATTGGGGCCATTAAGGAATCCTTTTTGAACAGGTCAACTTTTGCTTTAATAAGACGCATTAATCAACTCTTATAGAAGGAGGCAAACTGGTCAACAAATTATGTTCCTAGAGAAGACAACATGGAAATTGATCAAATTACTAAGTTGGCTTTTGATAGAGAGGAAGGTTTATAGTTATATGTAGTTTCTCCTCTAGTTTCTTTTTAGTTTTTTATTTTTGTAACACTTCTTTTATTCATAAAAAATATATATATAATTACCTAAGGTTGTATTTTAGTCACTTAATTATAATTTTTTTAATTTAATCATTAAATTTAAATTTTGGTTTTTTAACCGCTATGTAACATCCTGAACTTCGGGATTTTATGTTTTGCCTTATACCTCGCGATAGGCTAGTTTAGAATGTTAATTGTGTATGTTTAGGGGTCCTAAGAAGGTTTGGGGTTAAGTTGGGCCTTAGTAAATTTTTTGTGTTTAAGCACTTTAAGTAGAGAAGGTAAGTCGCATCATGACTTAAGGAAATAAGTGTGTATTTTGCTAGCATAAGATGAGCTAGTAGTAGAGTGGTGTGGCGTCACATGAAGAGGCTTAAGGGGTGGAGTTCGAATCCCACCTTTTGCAAAATTTTTGGATTATTTTTGTGATCCTATTCCAAAGTGTCGGCCATGGTTCTAAATATGGTAAGGGAGACTTTTTATTGATGGAAAGATGACTAAGGAATATGGTAAGGAGGAAGACAAGGGAAAAGAAGGAAAGAAATCAAAGAAAGGGATAAGGGAGGGGACATGTTGGCGAATATTAGGAGTTGCCTGAGGAAAGAGTTTTGGTCAACACTCATCTTTTTGGTAAAGATGATACACGGTTTTAGTAGGGGGATTTTGGGAGCCAATTTGCTATAGCCTTTTCGCAAAATTGTGCATGAGAGGTAGTTTCTTTTTGAACATTTTTTTTGGTGTCTTTTTTCCAATTTTTTTTCCTTGGCCGAAACACTCAAATTATTTTGGTTCTTTTTCCTTTGTTTTGCTGAATTACTTAAGACAATTTGGTCATCTTCTCCTTGGTGATTAGCCGAAACCCCCTAACACTATTTTTCCATCTTTCTTTTTTTTTCTCACCATTTCTTCAACCTCTCTTTTCTTCTTCTTAGTTGACAACTTTGATTGGCCGAATCTTTCTTGCCATTTTCTCTTCAATAGCCGAATCTTTAACATCTTCTCTCTTCTCCATTCTTGCGTGTTGGATATTTCTCCTTGGTTGAATCGGGTAAGGGTTTCATTTCTACTTCTTCCATTTTCTTTTCTTCCTAGCTGAATGTGTGTCCATCACTATTCGGTTGTTCTACTTTGTTTCTAAATCGAAACATCACTCTCTCCTACACTCTCATATTGTGATCAATTCTTTTTTGTAGTGTTATAGTGGGTGGCCGAATACCACATCATTGCCAATTCATCTCTAGTCATAAGTCCAATTGGTGGAAATCGGGTTCATCATCGATTAAGGGACTAGATCGTTCGTTCTTATCTACTCGTTGACCCTTTGAAAGTAGTGTGGTAGCGATTTGAAAAGAAAATCGATAGGAGAGCAAAAAGGGAGTGGATTTGCGATTCCTACTCCTAAGTTCAAGCATAGGGCGGTATCGGCGGTTCTGGATTTTCCACCGGGTTGTGGACCATCATTTGGTGAGAATAGGCAAATCGTGATCGTTCACGATACTAAGGGTAAGCATTTTAGATCGTCTAATTTAGTTTTGGATTAATAAAATCTCGTTTATTGGTTAATCAAGTGTAATGGTGATTTAGGTGTCGACGATCAAGAAGGGTTAGTCCTCACCGTAATCAGGTGTGTAATCTCACACCGAAATTCCGTAGATTCGTGATTCACTACAATGATTGTATGAATAGATCGTTGTCATTTACAAGTCTAAAAAAAACGTAAAATAGCATAAAACGAGTAATTGGCTTAAACGACATTAATTCTAAGATCTGTCAAAATCAGTGTTAATCGGTACAATTTACCAAAATGCCTCTATGGGCTGATTTACCAAAATGCCCCTATGAGCCAATTTACCAAAATGTCCCTACGGGCCGATTTGCTAGAATGCCTTAGTGGGCCGAATTTCCAAAGAACTATAATGGGTCGATTCACCTTAATAAATTACTTGATTAATGCTTGATATTTATATGTGGATGTTTTATGTTATATTATTATGTACGTAGCATTTTTACATATTGCATGGGATGGGAAAATTATATGGAGAGCAGTGTAGCCTGGTGGCATTGCCACAATTTGTATATTATTGTGCTTAAATATGATTTCGGTGGCTTGACCATAAAAATACTATATGATAACAGTTTGACTGCAAATTTTGGTGTGAGCGGCAGGGTGGGTTGACTTGATCCCCACAGGTGTGATTGGCTGATCGGGGGTGTGATGGATGGATGGGTTGGGTTGCATACATATACTTCATTTTAATTATTACTATGTAAATGGGTTTAGGCCCAAGATTATGCTATGTGGGTTCAGGCCCAGTGGATGAAGGTAAGGGGATTATACACTGAGTTCTTGTGACTCACCCCCTTCTTTCTTAACCCTTGCAGGTAATGCTCTGTAATGAGGACTTGGGCCCATGGATGACTCGGGGGAGGCCATACTTTGGAAATAATATTTTCAAATATTAGTAAACTACTTTCCCGCTTTATTTCACTATTTTTACTATTTGGGGTTTTAAGTTGTAATAAGGCCTCTGGAATATTTTTTTTTTTGCTTTATGTTTAGTCGTACTTATTATCTTGTTTTAATTGTTTTAAAATGGGGATTTTTCTAAAATCATAAATAACGGTTTCCAAAATTGATTAATAAATGGTTTTCATAATAAATATGCACTAATAATTTAACTCGGATTCTATTTCAAATTATCAACGTCATTTCTCAAAAGTCACGGTTTTAAAGTTCACTAGTTCAATTTTTGATTCATCAATCAACCTCTCGAAATTGGTAGTGTTTTATCAAATATTTATAACCAAACTTGTTTTTTTGACCATGACCAAATAACGCCTATTTTAGTAAGAATCACATGTTCTTTATACGTTTTCTTCATGTGACATGTCAGATCCAGTCATACCGCATGGGCCGAGTTTGGGGTGTTACATTTTATGGTATCAGAGCTCGGTTGCAAAACTCGGCTGTGGTTTGGGTTCAAAAGCGTTTTTCAAAGCTGTTTGAATTTTTAATTTATAAACACATGTTTTAGAAGAAGTATGGCACCACGGAGATCCGGCACCAAGTCAGTAAGCTTTGTATAAATTTTATGATTATTGTGTTATGACCGTGGTAAGAAAATTCCACAAAATAGAAATACTCTAGAACTTATAGCTTTAGGAGCTGAAACTCTAGAGATTGAGACTTTAGGATATGTTTTGCGAAAACAACTTTACTTCCCATACTCCATAAAACATTGTTTAATAAACACTGTATAAGCATACTGATTCATAAGACTCTTAATCAGATTAAATTAACTTAGCAAACATGAGCGCTAGAGGACGTGGACGCGTTTGACATGGCCGTGGTAGAGGCCGAGGTGCTAGAGTTGTATCTGAGGCATCGGGACATATGCCAGAAACGGACGCACCTGCGTCACCTGTGACTGAAGCTGGGTCACACGATCGAATGAGAGAGGACGACGCTCTGTCCCAAGCGATGTTGCAGGTACTGGAAAGGGTCGCTAGGGTGAGAACTGGGTCGACAGCTCATGGGTCGATATCGGAGTGACTCAGATCGAATAGGGCCGAAGTATTTAGGGGTATTTCGGGTGTAGCCCCAAGTGTAGCGAAGTACTGGCTTGAGGCGGTGGAACGGGTTATGGACGATCTAGATTGCACACACCGAGCGGCGAAAAAAAGGGGTTGTGTCATTCTTCGAGAGATGAGGCGTATCGGTGGTGGCTCACTTTGTTCGGGAAGGCACTCAGTGATCGTATTACACAGGATTTCTTTAAGACGATTCCGGGGAAAATATGTCGGGGCTAGTTATGTGGATGCGGAAGAAAGGAATTCTGAATCGTACAAGGAGGTAGGTCTGTGGCGACTTACGAGGCGAGTTTACTGCGTGCCGAGTCGGTATGCACGGGTATAGTGCCGACCGATCATGAACGCTGTGTGTGTTTTTGAGGATGGATTGCGTGATGAGTTGCGGTACTGATAGCCCCACGAAGGAGAAGAATTTTGCCACACTTTGGTGAAAAAAGCTAAGATTGCTGAAGAAGTAAAGCATTCGGAACGGTAAAATCGAGACAAGGATAGGGGTAGGAACAAGAGAGACTCTGGGTATTTAGGTCCTGCGAGAGGATTTCAGAAAAGGCCCAAGAATGTTGAGCCATTTCGAGTGAGAGTTCGGCTACTACCAATCGCTGATGACTTTGCGTGGATTGTGGGAAACTTCACTCGGGTGAATCTTTGGAAGAGCGGTGGTTGTTTCGAGATGTGGATCCAAGGACCATCGATTTAGGGATTGCCCTCGAAAGCCGGATCAAACTCAGGCAGTTCATAACAGATTTGCGCAGTCGACTGGAGACGCTCAGCAGCCACCGAGAGGCCGTGGGCCAGGTCGAGGTGGTAATGGTGTAGGACGAGGTCAAGGTGCACCAGGTAGAGGTACCGGTAACAGGGGTAACACAGAGGCGAGACAGTCAGGGTTGGTCTATGCGGTCAGGTGTCGAGAGGATGGCGATGCATCGGACGTTATAACCGGTACGTTCTTCATATTTGATGTACCTATTACCGCTTTGATAGACATTGGATCCACCCATTCGTATGTTGCATGTGCTGTGTATGGAATTCTGAATATTAAATCAGAGATTACTGCTAGAGAAACAACTGTAATTAGCCCTTTAGGACAGTCGGTGGTAGTAAATAAGTTGTTTAGGGATGTGCCCTTAGAGGTTCAGGGGGTAGTATTTTTGGCGAATTTGATGGAACTGCCGTTCGGGGAGTTCGATCTTATTTTGGGCATGGACTGGCTGGTTAAACATCGTGCAAACTTGGACTGTGCTGCAAAGCAAATGGTACTAAGAACTTCAGAGGAAAAGGAAGTGATGATGATAGGTGAAAGAAGAAATTATCTATCTAATGTGGTATCTGCTTTAAAGGCAGAAAGGTTGGTTCGAAAGGGGTGTGGAGCGTTCATAGCCTTTATCAGTGCTTTGGATGCCAAAGAGTTGTCGGTAGAGAGTGTTAGAACGGTGAAAGAGTTTTCAGACGTCTTTTCTGAGGAGCTTCCAGGATTGCCTCCAGATCGGGAGGTAGAATTTGGTATTGAGCTATTGCCAGGAACGGCTCCGGTGTCCATTGCTCCTTACAGAATGGCACCGAAGGAGCTCGTGGAACTTAAAGCTCAAATTCAGGAGTTGTTGGATCGTGGATTTATTCGACCAAGTGTGTCATCGTGGGGAGCGCCGGTTTTGTTCGTTAAGAAAAAGGATGGATCGATGCGTATGTGCATCGATTATAGACAATTGAATGAGTTGACGATTAAGAACAAGTATCCGTTACCGAGGATTGATGATCTGTTCGATCAACTACGAGGAGCTTCAGTTTTCTCGAAGATAGACTTGAGATCGGGGTATCACTAGCTTAGGGTCAAGGAGGAAAATATTCACAAGACTGCGTTCTGAACCTGATATGGGAATTACGAGTTCTTAGTGATGCCGTTCGGGTTGACTAATGCACCAGCTATATTTATGGACATGATGAACCGAGTCTTCCAACCTTACCTAGACCGATTTGTGGTTGTGTTCATAGATGACATCCTGGTGTACTCAAAGACTAAAGAAGAGCATGATTCGCATCTACGGGTAGTATTGCAGATTTTGAGGGAGAAGCAGTTGTATGCCAAATTCAATAAGTGTGAATTTTGGTTGAAGGAGGTGACCTTTTTGGGGCATGTTGTGTCTGCAGAAGGAATTAGAGTTGATCCCTAGAAGGTCGAGGCTGTTTTGGATTGGAAGCCACCGCAGTCAGTGGCAGAAATTCAGAATTTTCTAGGTTTGGCTGGGTATTACAGACGATTCGTTGAAGGGTTTTCGTTGATTGCTGCACCCCTAACTAAGCTGTTGCGTAAAGGAGTACCATTTGTGTGGTCAGATAAGCAGCAAGAGAGCTTTGAGAAATCGAAGAAGATTCGCGGCGAAGTGTCGTGTGATTGATTCAACCTGAGGCTGGTAAAGAGTTTATTGTGTATTGTGATGCGTCACACATGGGCTTAGGATGTGTGTTGATGCAAGAGGGGAAAGTGGTAGCTTATGCATCTCGTCAATTAAGGCCACATGAGGTAAACTATTCCACTAATGATTTGGAGTTAGCTGCAGTGGTGTTTGCTCTCGAGTTTTGGAGACACTATCATGCGGGGAGAAGTCGATTATCTACACGGATCATAAGAGTCCAAGTACCTCCTTACCCAAAAGGAGTTGAACTTAAGACAATGGAGGTGGATAGAATTGTTGAAGGATTATGACTTCTCAATCGAGTATCACCTGCAAAGCTAACGTAGTGGCGGATGCGTTGAGTCGTAAGGTGATATCGATTTGAGAGCGATGTTCGCTCATCTCACCTTTATGAAGATGGTAGTCCATTAGCCGAACTTTAAGTGAAGCCGGCATGGGTAAGTCAGATTAAGGAAAAGCAGTTGTTAGATGAAAGGTTGGGTTCTCGACTTTAGCAAGTGGAAAGTGGTGAGATAGGGGATTTTGGATTAAATAGTGATGGAGTATTGTGTTTCCGTGGAAGAGTTTGTATGCCCAGGGATTCAGAATTGAGACAAATGATTCTGCGTGAGGCGCATAGTAGCCCATATACTATGCACCCCGGAGGAAATAAGATGTACCGAGACCTCTGTGAGCAGTATTGGTGGCCAGGGTTGAAACGAGAGGTTACTGACTTCGTGAGCAAGTGCTTGACATGTCAGCAAGTGAAGGCAGAGCATCAACTGCCTTCAGGGTTATTGCAATTAGTGAAAATTCCACTATGGAAATGGGAAAGGATAACGATGGATTTTGTTAGTGGGTTACCCTTAACGCCTACTGAGAAAGATTCAGTATGAGTGATAGTGGATCGGTTAACGAAGTCTGCCCATTTCCTACTGTTCGCGTCTAATTATACGCTGCGCGTTGGCCAAGTTGTATATAGTAGAAGTCGTAAGGTTGCATGGGGTACCAGTGTCGATTATATCAGACAGGGATCCTAAGTTTACATCACGATTCTGGAAGGCTCTACATGAAGCTTTGGGTACAAGGCTAAATTTCAAGATTTGGCGTTTCATCCATGATCGATAGTCGATCGGAGAGAGTAATCTAGATTCTAGAAGATATGTTAAAAGGCTGTGTGATCGACTTCAGAGGTAGCTGGGAAGATTTTCTACCGTTGGTAGAGTTTGTATACAACAACAGCTATCAATCCATCATCCAGATGGCACCCTATGAGGCGTTGTATGGTCGTAGGTGTCGTACTCCTACTTGCTGGACTGAGTTGGGGGAGCGACAGTTATTGGGTCTAGAGTTGATCTCGGAGACGGAGGAAAAAGTTAAGGTAATTAGGGCACGGTTAAAAGAAGCTTTGGACAGAAAAAAATCGTACGCGAATCTGAAGCGGAAGGAGATAGAGTTCTCTGTGGGTGATCAGGTCTTTTTGAAGGTCTCACCTTGGAAGAAGATCTTAAGATTTGGGCGGAAAGGCAAGTTGAGCCCTAGGTTCATCGGACCTTACCGTGTATTGAAGCGTGTTGGGCCAGTGGCTTATTAGCTTGAGTTACCTCCGGAGTTAGGTCAGATACATAGTGTATTCCATGTCTCTATGTTAAGGCGTTATCGTTCGGATCCGTCTCATTTTGTTCCAGTGGAGGAAGTTGAGATAAGACCTGACTTATCTTTTGAAGAAGAACCAGTGCAGATTTTAGATCGGGATATTAAGGTGCTGAGAAGGAAGTCGGTTCCGTTAGTAAAAGTATTATGGCGTAATCACGGGACGTAAGAAGCTACATGGGAGCCAGAGGACACAATACGGCGATAATATCCTCATCTCTTTTAATCGGAGTAAATTTCGAGGCCAAATTTCTTTAAGGGGTAGAATTGTAACATCCTGAACTTCGGATTTTATGTTTTGCCTTTTACCTCGCGATAGGCTAGTTTAGAATGTTAATTGTGTATGTTTAGGGGTCCTAAGAAGGTTTGGGGTTAAGTTGGGCCTTAGTAAAATTTTTGTGTTTAAGCACTTTAAGTAGAGAAGGTAAGTGGCATCATGACTTAAGGAAATAAGTGTGTATTTTGCTAGCATAAGATGAGCTAGTAGTAGAGTGGTGTGGCGTCACATGAAGAGGCTTAAGGGGTGGAGTTTGAATCCCACCTTTTGCAAAATTTTTGGATTATTTTTGTGCTCCTATTCCAAAGTGTCGGCCATGGTTCTAAATATGGTAAGGGAGACTTTTTATTGATGGAAAGATGACTAAGGAATATGGTAAGGAGGAAGACAAGGGAAAAAGAAGGAAAAAAATCAAAGAAATGGATAAGGGAGGGGGTCATGTTGGCCGAATATTAGGAGTTTCCTAAGGAAAGAGTTTTGGTCAACACTCATCTTTTTGGTAAAGATGATACACGGTTTTGGTAGGGGGATTTTGGGAGCCAATTTGCTATAGCCTTTTTGCAAAATTTTGCATGAGAGGTAGTTTCTTTTTGAACATTTTTTTTGGTGTCTCTTTTCCAATTTTTTTCCCTTAGCTGAAACACTCAAATTATTTTGGTTCTTTTTCCTTTGTTTTGCCGAATTACTCAAGACAATTTGGTCATCTTCTCCTTGGTGATTAGCCGAAACCCCCTAACACTATTTTTCCATCTTTCTTTCTTTTTCTCACCATTTCTTCAACCTCTCTTTTCTTCTTCTTAGTTGACAACTTTGATTGGCGGAATCTTCCTTGCCCTTTTCTCTTCAATAGCCGAATCTTTAACATCTTCTCTCTTCTCCATTCTTGCGTGTTGGACATTTCTCCTTGGTTGAATCGGGTAAGGGTTTCATTTCTACTTCTTCCATTTTCTTTTCTTCCTAGCCGAATGTGTGTCCATCACTATTCGGTTGTTCTACTTTGTTTCTAAATCGAAACATCACTCTCTCCTACACTCTCATATTGTGATCAATTCTTTTTCGTAGTGTTATAGTGGGTGGCCGAATACCACATCATTGCCGATTCATCTCTAGTCATAAGTCCAATCGGTGGGAATCGGGTTCATCATCGATTAAGGGACTAGATCGTCCGTTCTTATCTACTCGTTGACCCTTCAGAAGTAGTGTGGTAGCGATTTGAAAAGAAAATCGATAGAGAGCAAAAAGGGAGTGGATTTGCGATTCCTACTCCTAAGTTCAAGCGTAGGGCGGTATCAGCGGTTCAGGATTTTCCACTGGGTTGTGGACCATCATCCGGTGAGAATAGGCAAATCGTGGTCGTTCACGATACTAAGGGTAAGCATTTTAGATCGTCTGATTTAGTTTTGGATTAATAAAATCTCGTTTGTTGGTTAATCGAGTGTAATGGTGATTTAGGTGCCGACGATCAAGAAGCGTTAGTCCTCACCGTAATCAGGTGTGTAATCTCACACCGAAATTCCGTAGATTCGTGATTCACTACAATGATTGTATGAATAGATCGTTGTCATTTACAAGTCTAAAAAAATGTAAAATAGCATAAAACGAGTAATTGGCTTAAACGATGTTAATTCTAAGATCTGTCAAAATCGGTGTTAATCAACACAATTTACCAAAATGCCCCATATGGGCCGATTTACCAAAAATGCCCCTATGGGCCGATTTACCAAAATGCCCCTACGGGCCGATTTGCTAGAATGCCTTAGTGGGCCGAATTTCTAAATAACTATAATGGGTCGGTTCACCTTAATAAATTACTTGATTAATGCTTGATATTTATATGTGGATGTTTTATGTTATATTATTATGTACGTAGCATTTTTACATATTGCATGGGATGGGAAAATTGTATGGAGAGCAGTGTAGCCTGGTGACATTGCCACAATTTGTATATTATTGTGCTTAAATATGATTTCGGTGGCTTGACCACAAAAATACTATATGATAGCAGTTTGACTGCAAATTTTGGTGTGAGCAAAGGGGGTGGGTTGACTTGATCCCCACAGTGTGATTGATTGGTGGTCGGGGTGTGATGGATGGATGGGTTGGGTTGCATACATATACTTCATTTTAATTATTACTATGAAAATGGGCTTAGGCCCAAGATTATGCTATGCGGGTTCAGGCCCAGTGGATGACGGTAAAGGGATTATACACTGAGTTCTTGTGACTCACCCCTTCTTTCTTAACCCTTGCAGTAATGCTCATGAATGAGGACTTGGGCCCATGGATGACTCAAGCGAGGCCATACTTTGGAAATAATATTTTCAAATATTAGTAAACTACTTTCCCGCTTTATTTCACTATTTTTACTATTTTGGGTTTTAAGTTGTAATAAGGCCTCTGGAATATTTTTATTTTGCTTTATGTTTAGTCGTACTTATTATCTTGCTTGAATTGTTTTAAAATGGGGATTTTTCTAAAATCATAAATAACGGTTTCCAAAATTGATTAACAAATGGTTTTCATAATAAATATGCACTAATAATTTAACTCGGATTCTATTTCAAATTATCAACGTCATTTCTCAAAAGTCACGGTTTTAAAGTTTACTAGTTCGATTTTTGATTCATCAATCAACCTCTCGAAATTGGTAGTGTTTTATCAAATATTTTTGACCAAACTTGTTTTCTTGACCATGACCAAATAACGCCTATTTTAGTAAGAATCACATGTTCTTTATACGTTTTCTTCATGTGACATGTCAGATCCGGTCATACCGCATGGGCCGGGTTTGGGGTGTTACACGCTATCTATGAGTTTCTGTTAAATTAGTAATAGAAATCTAATTTAGAATTTTTTTTAATTTTCTACACAATTTTCATATTTCTCTTCTTTTCCTTCCTCACTTCTTTTTCTACAAAAGTCTATGATCGTCGCACCTTGTGGCCAACGTCTATGGTTGAAGAGATAGGTGATCGAAGACCACCATAGAAATATGAAAATTTGTACCACCTTTTATTGATACCCACCACTTCAACTCCACCTTTAACCATCACCATTCCCTATCACAACCAAACTAGCATCACCCCTAGACTTGATCATAGGTCAAACCACCTGCCCAGGCCCACCTAAAAAATACGAGGGTTTGGGCAAAAATATAAGCCCGAAAAATGGGCTTGGACAAAATAAGACTCGTTTTCTGAACGGGTCAGGCTATGGGTAAGTTTTTTTGGCCTGGACTTGAACCAACTCAAATTTGTCTAAATTTTTTCACTAATGTTTAGTATTATTTTGCTGCTATTTGTTGCCATTTTGATCTTGTTTTGCTATCATTTTGGTATTATTTTGTTGTTATTGTTTGGATATTGTATAACTTTTGTTTTATTATTAATTTTACTACTATTTTAGAGGTATTTGCTTGCTAAGTTTTAACTATCTTAGTGTTATTTAAGTAGAAAGACTTTTTTTTAATGTATTTTCAATTTGTCGGGAAATATTTATTTTAATATTTTTAGTATTTTTGTTGTATTATATATATTAAATTTATTTTTATATAAAAAATTTAATATAGATGGATTGAGCCGAGCTCGGGTTTAGCATTTTTATTTAGGCTGAAGTTGGACAAAATTTTAGGCCCATTTTTCGGGCCGAACTCGGGCCTAGACTTTTGCATTGGCCCAACCCATGATCAAGTCTAATCACCACCAACCACTACAACATTACCTTTTTCCTCACCTTCGAACTATTTCCCTTAACACCATCACTATACTGCCTCTACGATTTCCACTACCAATTGTCACTAACCTAGTAATACCCATTTGGTTCTTACCGAGCCACCATTTCCCCTATCACCATTGAACCCCCACTCTCAACACCACCACGATTATCACCATCTCCGTAAGGAAATCCTAAATCTCATCACCTATACAACATTGTTACCAACCTCCTTATAACCTAGCATTACTCAAGACAAACCCTAAATATTACATCAAAAATACAATCTACAATAGTAAAAAAAACCACAACCCTAAAGGTGAAACTTGTGAAATGAGAAACCAAGAATTAGTAGAAAAATTAGAAAAGAAGAAAAAAATTAAAATAAAATAGGCTTATCTTTAGGCCATTTCAAAATCAAGGATTCTGACGAGCTTTTACTCGATCTGAATGGTGAAGCAATAGTCTCAGATTAGTAGAACAACATATCGAAGAATGAGGTTGATCTAACGGCGATCTAGGTTTTGGCTTCGAACATTGGTTGGAGCTTTGAAGGTTTTGGGAATTAGGCAGCTTTCAAGAAAATCTAAACCATAAAGTGAGAAGCAAATATTACGTCTTTTGAACGATGAATAAATAAAGTTAATTTCACATTTCACTATTACGTCTTTTGTATTTCTATCTTTTATATTTTGCATGCATAGCGAAATTGTGACAAACAAATATTAGCTCATTGATTGTCTAAGTTCAAACAGAAGATAAGTGGCATTGTAAGAATGTTTACATTGCGAGAAAGACAACTTACTTCAGTAGATAATCTAAATAAGTCTGTAATCCCGTAAAAGAATCGAAGTGAGATTTGATTCAAATAATACTAAGAAGGATTATTAGGTCGTCTACAATTCCAATTGGGGAGATCACTAGTCTTGGCTATCAGAGTAGTTGACTCCACGGGTAAAGACATAGATGTATTCATTTGTAGAATGATACATTAGACTGGACCCAAGATGAATTAATTCTGAATCCATTTGTGAATTAATTTACTTGTGATGTTCATGGTGTGATTTACCTAAATCCTGAGTTAGTCACTGACCATGCATATGCAACTCATGTGCTTTGATATAAGTGGAGGCTTATGCTCTAAAGATGATTGAGCCCATAGCCGATATTTTGGGTACATGACTTGTGTATAGCATGGCTTTACTAGAAATAGTGAAATTCATAGCTCAATTAAAGATTTAATGATATTCTCTCATTGGCATTGTGTGGATTGATAAATATGGAACGTGGTCACGGGTTGCTTGTTCTCGAATGAGCAATTTATCACAGTCATTTTTTACAGTGATCATATTAATTATTAAGAAGACACAATGGTGACAATGAGATAAAATAGGACTGTATTTAGTGAATGGGTTTAACTCAAAGGAATCAAGGATATCATATGAGGGTAACACATACATGGCGAGGTCATTGGACAAAACAGTTGGATGAATTGTTTTCGTAAAGAGTATACAATAAGGAGCTTTCAATCATGGTACTTCTTGTGGATTGACTCCATGATTAAGTAATTACGAATTATCAGAACGATGCTTTTGGACATAATTGCAATTACTTGAGCCTAATTGTATATGTATGATTGGTTCCTCCGCTAGCTCAACAAAAGTTTGATCGGACTACATTTGAATTAGAAGAAAATTTTACAACTTTGGAAATAATTTAATTGAGTCAATCAATTCGATGTGGAATTAAATTAGGTGGTCGTGAGAATTGTTCAACTAGAGAATTTGATTAAAGAATTTTCTTGAAAAATAAATTTGGAAAATATAAGTGATTTTTGGAAAAATTAATTTTGATAAAATAAAATTAAATTAATCAAATTCATTAAAATTAATTTGATGTTTTTGGAAATTAATTTTCAAGTCAGATAATTAGCTTAATGGGTAATTGAACTTGAAAATTGGACTTGAGATCGTAAATTGGGCCTGGGAGCTCAAAACGGATATCAAGACCCAAAAGCTGATCAAACCGAGCTCGGTATGTGAAACTGGACTGACGGTCCAACTGGTGGCTAGACCAGACCGATCGGGTTGTCATTGGCCCGGACCAAATCGGCTCGAGGTGCCGTAAGGGTGTCGCACCTGCATCACCAGACACGGCGATGCCAGTGACATTCCAGCGGCTGGCAGCAGTTGGTCTTCAGTGGTTGAGTAATGGAAGAGGTAAACTCCTACTTGGACTCTGCCAGAGAATTTGATTTCAGATTAACTATTCCAAAAATAATATTATTTTAGTAGTTTAATATTAAATTAAATTTAATATTTATCTTGTAGATAAATATTCTATTATTTTAATAATATTTAATATTAAATTTAATCGAATATATTAATTTAATATTAAAGTGATTAAGTTTAATCATAGTTGAACTCTCTAAACTCTCCATATATAAAGAGAGCTTTGGGTCATTATTTTAGACATACTTGAATTCAAGAGAAAGTTGTAGAGAGAAAATTCTCTAAAGAGATTATTTCAGAAAATTTCTAGAGATATTTTTCTGATTTACAACTTGACCCAAAAGTTTAGAGAAATTGTGAAATTACCCCACTGGTAATTTTTGTGAAAAATTTTCTAATTTGAAGCAAGCTCACACTCGGCAGACGTGAGCTTAAGGATAGCGGAGAAGACAACTCGGTCGAAGCACTCATCCTAGATGAATTGAAAATGTACAATTTTGATTAAGTATTTATTACTTTAGATATCACAACTAAGATCTTATTTTGAAAAAAAAATAAAACTCTGATTTTTCCCTAAAAAAATTTTCCGTTGTGTTTTCCAAACCCATTTCTCCAATAGTTACAACAGTCAATGAAACAATTACATGCAAAATAATTTTTAAAAAATATATTAAAATAACGTATAATTATTACATTTATCATGAATCACAAAAAAATCGAGTCTAAGTCGAGCTTATGAAAGCTCTAAAATTAACTTGGGAATGAACAGGGATTAAACAGCAACGTTTTCAAAAGATAAAGACACTCATGTAAAATAAGGGTCACACAACCGTGTAACAAACTGGGGTCATGCGAATTCTAGATGACCAAACCTACAGTACTCACACGGGTGTGTGGCTGGCCCGTGTGGCAATCGAAAACCGTATGGTTCCAATGCTTCCTATATTTCAGTGGTCACACGATCATGTCACTAGCCCGCATAGAACAAAATATGCCATTTTGGACCTATTACATAACAACCTAAACTTTTAACATGTTGGTACATACTTGCACCCTTACACTTACACCAAAACATACTAAATCTGTAACCAAAATGTTCATTTACATATGCACAAAACTTTAAAGAATTCAAACAAGAAATGCATTCCAAATCAACATCTCATTCCAACCATTTCATCTTTAACATTTACCACTCATACATTTCAATTATAGCCCAAGTCAATGTTATACACCTATGTACCAAAACCATCTATTCCATTACCAATTCCATAAGCAATTGTACTTAGCTACCACCACATTTTCATAACTAGATAACATACCATTTCAAACATGTTAAGACAACTTTTATAGATCCAAATTGGCTATTCTTATACTTCAAGCATAGCTTGCCAAATTACCATTACGAACTCTTTCAAAACATCATACTCAAACATCCAAAATCAATATCATACTTAACTCAAACTCAAGAACATCAAAAGTAAACAGAAGTACAAAACCAATCCTATTTACATGCCATATAACACATCAAAATGATGCTTACCGAGTCCATTTCAAAATGAACATCAAAATGATTTTCGTATTTGCAATATGCTTCAGGAACCTTTATTATCTTCCAACACAGAGAATCACAGATGGGAAAAACCTCCTATGGGAGTTGTTAAAATAAATTTTGATGCTGCGGTTGGGACAAACAGTATGGGGTATGGGATTATTGTCAGAGACGATGAAGGTTTTGTTCTTGGTGGTGGAGGGGGCTTTATCGAGACCACTATGTCTATCCAAGAAGCTAAATGTGTGGCGCTTGAGGAGAGTATTAAGCTGGCGAAGCAGCTGAACATCAAGGGCGACGTTATTTTCGAAACGGACCACGTGGGCTTGGTCAACAAAGCCAGAAATAACAATAAGGATATCACTGTCATGGGCGTGCGGGTTAATAAATGTATTGCCGAGTTTGGTTTTTTTAAGTCGGCCGTTCTTAATTGGGCCCATAGGTCTTCTAATTCAGTAGCCGATTTAATTTGTACGCATGTTTGTGATGAGAAAAATACTTGGTACTTCGAAATGGATTATCCTATGAAAATCCATAAAGCTGTAATTTTTGATGTTACGTAATAAAGGTTGTGTTGACCCTTTGTGGTCTTTTTTGCTTCAAAAAAAAAAATAACTGTATTCAGAACGTTTAAAAGACTATCGAATTAGAAGTTAGATAGTGTGTACTCTGAATTGATCCGATCGATGCGTTCTGTAAAAATGTCAATTACTAAAACAAAAACAGAAAACGAAATCGAGTAAGCATTACATATTCTTAGTAAGTTCATAGGTTAAGAAACTATAAAACTTACTATCAATCACAGTTAATATACCAATTTAATTTAACTACATGACTTTCCTGTCAACACAATCCCAACAGTGCATTGAGTTCAGCAAATACGAGATTTGTAACATTTTTAGTATACAATTCCATTCAAAACCAGTCTATTAAATCATCCAACCAATTCATCATTTGCATTCCTTCAATAACATATACAGATATATATGTACACATTTCCATTATAACACATATTATAATTCAATCTTGTAACGTGTGATTGTCAAATAGTAAACCATTTATAGCATATTTAATTCCATTCATATATACATGTAACAATCAAACTATGAACCACTTGTAACACACACAATTCCAACCATATGCAATATTTCAACTATTCCTTTTTTGTTTAAGTACTTTATTCAATAACATTTTAGCCTGATGAACTATAATAAACAGATACAGATACACGGGTAACCACCAAAACACACCTGATTGCTCGTATGAATGAAAACTCCAATACACACCTGAGCACCAAAGTGCTAAGCCTGTAGGCACGTGTCATAAGACATTACATCCCTCCTAACACACCAAGGTCTCCGAAGAGACAAACAATAACAATGGTGTCCGTAGAGACAAACTTGATAATCCATAATAAATGTTGGATTCTGGTTTAAACAGTGATTCTTCGTACATCAACATCATCTCATATGATATCTTGTATAGTTTGCGAATAACCCTATTGGCATGACAATTGTATCCTATCCTATCGTTCATTCGAACACAACTTACACATTTATTCATTTATTTACAATTTAGTCCATTTCTAACCTTTTGTACCATTTTAAATACAATTCAAACACATACATTACACATATACTCATAACTACACCATATGAACTTACCGAGTAAAATCAGCGATAATAGAAGTATCAAGGACTAATTCGTAATTTCTCCTTTTCCTCGATTATCTACCGATTGATTCAAATAATAATCTATATGGTAATTCGTTTCAATTTGTTAGTTTAAAATGTCTTATAGTAGTTTATTTCATGCATATAACAATCTAATTTCATTTTACTATTATTCCATGAAGTTTTACATTTTATTCAATTTAATCCCTAAAATCGTATATACTAATTCTTTCACATTTAAGCCTCGTTTACAATCCAATTTCAATCACTTCTTTCTAAAACCCTCTAATATCTATAGTTATATAATTTTCATGTAAATTTCAAAATATTTACAATTTAATCCCTATACTCAAAACTAACCACTTTTACCTTACAAATTAGTCCCTATTTCATCTCCAAGCTTATAAGCTAACATATTAACACCAAAAGCTTCAAAAATCATCAATGACAACATTTAAAATCTTTAAAATTTTCACGATTTAATCCTTAGGCTAGCTAAAACAAGTTACAACGATTTTAAAATTATAAAATTTACAAAAATGGGTTGGTTTAAGCTTACCATACAAGGGAATAAAGCTTAGCCAAATGTTTGAAAGTTAACCATGGCTTCCTTCTTTTGTTTTTTGAGCAAACGATGACCAAAATAGAGACACTTACATAGTTGGTAGCTTTTTTTAATTAATTATTTGTATTTATCAAAAGTTATATTTTGATTGTGAATTTTATGACTTTTTGTTTAATACATTTTAATGGTTCACTGCAATTTTTCACTGGAAATAATAAAAAAGTTTTTTTTTTCACTAAAAATATTTTGTAAAACTAAAAGAATTGAAGACAATGCTTTTTACCTTTAAGTTTAATTAATGAATTTACCTTGTTTTAAATCATTTAAGTACACAAATAATTTTTATAATTTTTTGAATACCAAAATTTATTACCTTGATTGAATTTCATATAAATGTAAAAAAAATAAAATTAAATCTCGTATTTCTATTATAAAAAAATAGTATATCAAATATACTTTCAAATTTTCATTATTGAAAACAAAATTTTATTTTTATTTATCAGATGTGTTTTTCAATTTTCAAAAAATAAAAAAACATTTTTAAAAATAAAATAGAAAATGAAAATATGTGAAAAATGAAAAAAAAATATATTTTGATTAAAAAATTCAAAAACAATTTTTGAAAAATGAAGATGCGTGAAAACTAGATTACAATAAAAAAGTTATTTTCATTTTTGTTATTTTGAAAAATTGAAAAACCTGAAAACAAGGGTTCAAATACACATAAACGCAAAAAAAATTATTATCTTAATTATTTTTAAATATGGCGTTAGTTCGAATTCCTATAAATGTAGATTTAATTTTTACTTTTATCATTCGATTACGGGAAAAGTTATTAAACGTATTTTCATATTATCATAATCAAAATCAATTTTATATTTCTATTTACAAACGTATTTTTTAATTTTAAAAAATAAAAAATAGAAAATAATTTTAAAAATAAAAATAAAATATATTTTCATAAACCAAACGAAGCATAAAACTATTTGGAAATTGGTTTCCACAACTTGCCGGTTAGGGACGCAACAATGGAGCTTTTTAATGGGAAAATAAAAATAATTTTGTATAAGTTTACGTAAAGGATTTATGTAAAAATTTAATAAGACTTAGATTTGGAGATTTTAATAACCTGATTTATAAATTTTAAAAAAATTCTAAAAAATTAAAAATACTTTTATAGTAATATTTATAATTTTTAAATAAAAATGATATATTAATTATTTTCTAATTAAGTTGATGTTTGTTCACTTGTCCAAACAAACCAAAAATTGAACCCATTTGTTTAGCACTCTTAATGACCATATTCAAACTCTTTAAAAACAAAAGAATTAAAAAACCAATAAATAAAGACTGTGAGGACATACTCCTGCCAAATGACATTACAATTTAGTTCATGAGTTATTTAACTTACCAAGAAGAAACCACTGGAAAAAAAGTTATCCCCACATCTCATTCCTTTGACAAAAATTTTGGCCAGTTGGTACTTGCTTCAAACCAACCTTTCCATTAGATCAAAATAATGCACTTAGCATCACTTAAGTCTGTTCAAAACATACCAAAATATAACATACAATCATCTAATCAATCCACAAAACCAATATGCCATATTTGACACCAATTCACAATAAGAATACATGAATCAATATAAGCCATTCCACCTATTTATACCATTTCATATCACGAGAAAGGATTGTATGAAACAGTGACGCCATGTCATCTGTATCCCTTTCCAATAGTTTTATGCCACATCAGTATTTTTATCCTGAATTTCAGGATATTCATCCTGAAAAAAATCAAATCCAAATTAAAATCCTGATTTTCATCCTGAAAAAAATCAAATCCAAATAATCCTGAAATTCAGGATAAAAATACTAATGTGGCATAAAACTATTGGAAAGGGATACATATGACATGGCATCACTGTTTCATACAATCCTTTCTCTTCATATCACTTATCCATTCCATACAACAAGTTGATTCAAGCATACCTAACTCATTATAATTGCCCATCCATATATGCATAGCAAAATACCAAATCAATGAACAATAGCAAATTAACATTACCATAAGTGTTCATAATCAATTATATCTCAAAACATGCTTAACATTACAAACAACTTGACACTTCTAAGTACATGCCAAATAAAACCGAGTTCAAGAGATGAAAAGTATATCGAATCAGGAGATGGATAGTGTGAGCTCCTCGAGGATCCTATCAACACATTCCGTAAGTTAAAATCTATAGAAAGAAAGGCAACGAGGTAAGCATTACGAAATGTTTAGTAAGCTCATATGTATATAAACAATTATCTTACCTCATATAACAAGTACATAAGTTAATCTAATGTGTATAACTCAATTTACCTAACATATCAAAGCACAATCACAATAAGGTGAGCTTGATTCATATTCAATCATATAACTTTTCAAATACTAAGCATCACATTTCATATATTTGAAATCCAATTCATCTACATTTCAATCACATATGTATACTCAAACTTGTCATTAAGTTTTCCACTTTGCTACCTTTGACCATAAGACACATAACATATAATTCAATTCCAAATTTAGTATCTTGTAAGTTACCCGATGAAACATCGTAATAGAACTCAAATACATTGGTACAAATCACATCATATGCTCGTTCAAGCTAATCAAATCCATTTGTGTCAGGTTACTCGTTCGGGCTAAACCTTTTATCGAAACATCAAATAGCTTGGCCAAAGCTGTAAATTTACATGTTAGGTTACCCGTTCGAGCTAAACCTTTAAAACAACATAAGGTTACTAGTTCAAGCTAAACCTACGTCACATGTATCTTTGAGTCAGCAACAAGTTGGATCTCGATAATCATCAGTACTTAACCACATTTGTTGCTCGTCTGAGCTGAATTTATATTCTTATCAAGTTACCCGTTTGGGCTAAACCTTTGTATCGACACATTAAATAGCTTGGTCGGGGCTGTATATACATGTAAGGTTACTCGTATGGACTAAACCTTTAATACGATATCAAGTTACTTGTCCGAGCTAAACTATGTCACATGTATCTTCGAGTACGCAACAAATATTAGATCTCGAAATCATCAGAAATCAACCTGTAACCATGTCTATGATACATTTACAAAATTTCATCATGGTAATTTCCATCATGTAAGTTTATACTTATCCCTTTTCAATTTAATCCCAATCTCACCCTTTAGTACTAAATTGCAAAAAATTCAAAGTTCACTAAAACTTATATATATATAACATTCAAAATATAATATACATGAGGAATAAAAGCATAATTACACCATATGAATTTACCTGGAAAAAATAACAACCGATAAGGCGTCAGGGACTGATCTGTAATTTTCTCTTTTCCATAGATATTCTCCGGTTGGTTTAAATCCCGATCTAAATCATAATTTAATTCAATTATCAATTCCAAACATCATTTAATAGCATATTCTAACTTTATATCAGTTCAATTCCATTTCTCAGATATTTCCTCAAAATTTTGGCATTTTAGTCAATTTAGTCTCTAAAATTGAAATCACTATAACTTTTAAATTTGAGCTTCGATTTCGAAACCGATCTAAATTCCATCCATATACAGACCTCTAATATCTATAATTATAGAAATTTCATACCAATTTTTAAATATTTACACTTTAGTCCCTATGTTCAAAATTGAAAAAAATTACTTTACAAATTAGTCCTTTTTCATTTTTAAGCTTAAAATATAAAAAATTAGTACCAAAAGCTTCAAGATTAAACAATGAAAACTTTTGGAAACTTTAACAATTTCACAAATTAATCCTTGGGCTAACTAAATCAAGCTCTCGATATTTTAAAAACATAAAAATTATAAGACACGAGGTTGGAATTGCTTACCAAATTGAAAGCCGAATGCTTGAAGATCAAACCCCCTTTTTTTTTTCTTTTCTTTCGTGAAGATAATGAATGAAAGAAGGAAAATGACTTTCTAACTTTTAATTTTTATGATATAAAACTTATTATATTCTTTTAATTATAATTTTATTATAATTTAATATTATTTACTAAAGAAAATCCACTATTACTGAAAATGGCCTAATTTCCACTTTGATCCTTTGTATAATATTATTTAACCCTTTTAACAAATAAAAATCAATAGCGATTAACTTTTCCCATTTTTATGATTTAGTCCTTGTACCTTAATTAGTCACTAATTCGACAAAATTACTTATTCAAAATTCAACTCACCTATTTAATAACTACGTAAATATTTAATAAAAATATTTACGGGCTCAATTTACATAAACAAATCCCGATATCTCATCTTTCGACATTGCTGACTTTAGGGTCATTACATTTATACATTAATTAACTATCCAATTAACAAAATTAAAGAACCAAATTCTAATTAAACTTCATGGTAACCATGTAAATATTAAATAATAATATTTTACGGGGTCAATCATCAGAAATGGGATTCTGAAACCACCATTTTTGACGCCACTGAAAAACGGGCTGTTACAGGTTTGGTTTTATTGGACATTTTTGCTAGTTAATGAGTTTTGAATTTTCAAACTGATCCGATCGAAAAAATTGACTTAATTTAATATATATTTTAATTGTTTAAAATATATTTATAATTTATATATAAAATAAATATTATTCAAGCCCAAACTAAAGTCGGTTAACCAACAGAACTAATCGACCTAAAGTTGGTTCAATTATGTCAATTCTAAAACTCTAATTCAATCTAGTCGACTTTTGTAGATTATGGTCAATTGGTTTAATAATAATAAAAAAAAACTGACTACTCTCCCTTAAATCTATATATGGATTTTTTATGAGTATCACATTTTAGGGAAAATTTTGGAGAAATAACATAAGTTTTTATTTAGGTAAATAGCTCGATTTTGTTGATGGGCCAACTTGTGTGGTGCAAAAACATTGCATCACGCAGGTTGCTTGTTAGCTATTTTTTTTCTTTTTCCTTTTAAATATTGACTGTTGGATCCAACCTGTAACGAATTTAGATTATTAGATTGTAGTTAGTTTTATCTGTATAGTTAAATCGAAAAAGCTACTCTTAGAAAATTTTCAATAAATTGCTTCTAATTAGAAGCATTTTTTATTTATCCTATGATTTCTAAAAGTCTTAACCTCTAGAGGAAAACGCGCAATTGAAATAATTCATCAATTGTTTCAATAAAGTTCTTCTAGTTAGAAGCATTTTTCACATACCCCACAGATCTTGCTTGGGTAGAATTGTTCGGTCTTTTCCAACATTTTAATTTATGTTTTAGACTCGATGATAGTAGTTGTTTATAAATTAAAGATGATTTGTGATTCAACTTCACAATAGAAAATAAAAGCTTTTGCATACTTGAGAAGAGTTTGCTCTTTACAATATAATTTAATGTTTTTTACAATCAAAGTTTGTAGTTGCTAGATCGTAATTTGGATAATCAATTTTGTAAACTAAGTTGTTTGAAGTAAGAAACTAATAACTTTGTTACTCTATCATAATTAATATGTCTAAAAATTCAATATTATATTTTTGTTTTAGTAATTATGTTGTAAAATTATGTTTGTAACAGTCCGCTTGGCAAAGTCTCTGTATTTGATTATTTTTTGGCTTATAGTTGGTTAAATAAGGATAGATAAGAGTAAGTGTTGTAATAGGCCAATTTAGCCCGGGCCCATACAAAAAATAATAATAAACCCAAAATAATAAAACAAAGTCTAAGTCCAGTCCAAAATATATCATTTGGCCCGATCGAAATGGCCCATTACTTGAAAAGATTGAAGGTCCATCTACAAGCTTGACGTATATGGAAACACAATCTTCAAGGATATGCAATCTTAGATATGATATGCAAATCTTAGATATGATATGCAATCCTAGAAGATATTATATGCAATCTTAGATATGATATGTAAATCTTAGATATGATATGCAACCCTAGAAGATATGGTATGCAATCTTAGAAGATATGATTTTGTAACATCCTAAAATTTGAGTTTTGTATGTGTTACATTAAATTGGTGATTAAGCATGTTAGATTATTAATTTTGTTTGTTGAAGAGGTCCTGAGAAGGCTTGGGATCTATTTGGACCTAGTGAAAATTTCTAGCATTTGGTACTTTAAAGAGAGGGAGTCAGTGGATTTGTAACATATGGAAATTTTTGAGTAAGTAACTAACATAATTGAGCATATGGTAAAGAGGATATGCGCCATATGTATTGTCTTGAGGGGAGAGGTTCGAATCCCATGGTATACATTTTTGTGACTTAAATTTTTGCACTCATCTAGCATGTGTCGGGCAAGCTTTATTTTTGGAAGGTTGGACTTTTAGTTTATGGCAAGGTGGCTAATGGATTAAGGTAAGAATTGAACATAGGGAAAGGAATCAATAGGATAAGGTATGTAGGGGAACAAGTGGCTTAAATTGAGGAATGTGCTATGGAAAGTAAAGTTGGCAAATGTTGACCCCTTTTTGGCTTGAACATGGACGATTTTTGGGGCTAGGGAGAGTGGCCGAATGTTGTTAGTAGTTTGGTTAGGATTAAGAGTTAGTTTTGGTCAATTTCTTAGCATCATGTGTATCAAAAATTCTCACCAAACTCTTCCTTCTATCCGAATTTTGTCATAAGAAAAAGGTAAAGTTTTTTGTTTTCTTTTGGCCATTTCATCTTTGTGACCATTTTGATATCATCTTTTCTCCCTAAACTCTATTCCTCTTTGTGCCGAAATCATATAGTCTTTGAGTGACATTTTCTTTGTCTTCCATTTGGCCAATTATTCACCAATCGCAAGACCCTTTCTTTGTTCATCTTCCATCATTGAAAATCGATACATAAACACTCTCTTTCTCTTAATTCTTTTTCTCCTTCCTTCCTTCTTGCAAAGAACTTTTTAAACATTTTTTTTCTTCTCCTCCAAAATCTTTCATCATGACCGAATGTTAATAATCATCTTCATAGCCGAATCTTCCAATTCTCATATATTTCTTCTCAATCATTTCTTCTATTCAAACTTTGGACAGTCGGTAAGAATTCTCTTCATTGGTTTCTATTTTGTTATTTGTTGCTTTTGGCTGAATCCCTAGGTTGGCTTAGGAGAGTTTTTTTTTAATCGAAATAATCGTTCATTTTCTTAGACAATCTCTTTTCGTTTTATTTTAGTGAAATAGTGGAGGACCGAATCACCATCTCCTCGAAGTTATCTCGAAATCATTAGAGTTTGGATCAAAAACCTTCAAGGTAAAGAGAATTCTTCATGGATTTCATGATCACCCTTAATATTATCAAAATGATTATCAATTTGGAATGTAGTAACCGAAAATTTTATATAGGGATTCTTTTGGGGATCACTCAGAACATCGTGGTAAGCCTAGCTAAATCATTCCTTTAAGTCCATACTTTAGTATATTATCGATTTACTAAAGATATAACGAATGGAGGCCCGTAGTGACGTTTTGAAAGGGAAATCTAGTGGTGATTCCAAAAGGAGTGGTTTGGCGTTCTCAACTCCTAGATTCAAACGAAGGTCCGTTTCGGCAATTCGAGACTTTCCACCGGGTTATGGACCCTCCTCTGGTGAAAATCAATTATTCGAGGTTATTCGCAGTTCAGAGCCATTAGCTGTTCGTGGTTTCCAATGGGTTGTGGACCGTCAACCGGGGAAAATCGACAAATCGTAGTTATTCGCGATTCCGAGGGTAAAAATCCTAGACCGTTTATCTTAGAATAAATTACTATAAGTGTTAATGATGTAATCGAGCGTTAAAAATATTCTAGGTGTTGACGATCAAGAAAGTGTAGTGCTCACCGTAATCAGGTGTGTAATCTCACGCCATATCTCGTGGGTTGGATAACTATATTGTATTAATCGTTTGATTAAATCACAAGTTAGTGAAATCGGGTAAATAGTATATTTATCATTTTAATGGTAAAAACTATGAAATCGATATTAAGACCGTGAAAATTACAGAATTTGCCCTTAATGGGCTAAATCGATAAAAGTGACTGAATGGGCCATATGTGATACTTGATTTATGGGCCAAATGTGATACTTGATTTATGGGCCAAATGTGATATTGGCTACATGAGCCAAAATATGGTATGGGCCAGATTGTGAGAATTTTTATATTGGGCCAGATGTTTGTAATAATTATAGGAATGGATTGTAGTAATTGAATGTACATAATTTATACATGAATTGCATGGGTTGGGATATTTGACGAAGAGAAGTTCTGGTAGCTTTGCTACAAAATTCTGGTGGCTTGTCCACAATTTGATATATGGCTTAATGCCCAGTTTGATATATGGCTTAATGCCCAGTTTGATATATATGGCTTAATGCCCAGTTTGGTGTGTTGGCGGGGTGGGTGACTAAAGCTCCCCACAGGTGTGTTGGTTGGTACGGGTGGTGTGTAGCGGATGGAAAACTAGGTTTGGTTGGGAAATTGCATAACACATGCATGTTATATATATGATATAATGCTATGATTGTAATGGGCTTTGGCCCAATAAATGCTTAATTGAATTTTGGCCCAGTGAAAGTGGTAAGTGAATTACACACTGAATTCTAAGTAACTCACCCCTATTTTCCTTACCCTCCTCAGGTAATGATCAGTGATGGAGACTTGGGCCAGGGACGACTCAGTGGAGGCCATACTACGAATAATGGGTTATTTACATTTCGGATTTCTTTTTAAGTACTTTTATTATTTTTACTATTTAAGTTAAGCTGTAATAAGGCCTCTGGTTAAATTTTTATGGATGTTTTACTTGTGGATGGATATTATAATAAGCTTTAAATACTTATGTGGGGTTTCTTTTCTAAAAATAAAAATAAATGTTTTTCTTAAAATAAATATGCAAAAAGGGGTTTTCATTCTTAAATATTTTTACTCACAAAATTGTCTGTTACCGACGTTCTTCAAAATTTTGTTTTCAAAATTATTTTCTAACTCTATTAAATTTTCTCGATATATTAATTTAACTTCTTGTAAGTTTCAATTTATAAATTCTTACGACTCAAATTGTTTGAGTTATCAATCAACCTTAGTTTTCAATAAACTTCACGTCAAGATGTTTTGGAAAATCCGATTTCTTAAAATCTTTTAAAAGACTAGCTGTATATTCCTTTCCATGTGACATGTCAAATTTGGTCTTAACGCATACACCGGGTTTGGGGTGTTACAGATTTTGTAATCTTAGAGATTTAATTTGTAGATACCTTTTAATCTTAGCCGTTGATGTAATTGATCTGTACCGTTGGATTTGGGGAGGCTCAACTATAAATAGAGGCCTCTCCCTTCATTGTAAAGGACTTGAATTTTGAGTAATAAAAAAATTCTTGAGAGCATTCACTCAAATTTCTCTCTCTGTTACGTTCTTATTTTCTGTGGCTTGTTCCTATTTTGTTCTTCGCTCATCTTCGTTTCTTTTTGAGTTGCTTCCGTTCGAGTTTGATTTTGGTGGAAGAATTTCGTTGAGTCCACATATTGCGGGAGTTAGGTTGACTTATGCGTTTTTTTTAACTTTTTATTTATTTATCCATTTAATTGCTTAATCATTATTTATTCATTTATTTTAATTATTTTAAACTTGTTTTTCTTTTTTTTTGCTTTTCCCTATTTACGTTAAATTGTTTTATCATATATATTATTATTTTTATTTGTTATATATTATCTATATATTATATATTATTTAACTTTAATCATATTATGTATTATTTGAAAATATGAATATTGTACATCATCTAAATTGTTTTATTATTAAGGCAAAATTTTCCATATATTGTTTATTTAAAATATGTATATTATCTATTTTTAAATGGTATATTATATACTTATTATAAGTTATCCCTTTTACATTTTTATTCAAAGTTTTTATATTATTTATTTAAAAATATATATTTATTTTATTATGTATATATTAACTATTTTAGATTTTGCCATATCGTTTTTATTTTTTTATTTCATTTTTCTAAAAATTGTTATAATATTCATTAATTGTTTTGAGTATATTATTTACCTTATATTATTATTATTTTTATTTGAATTTAATCTTGTGAATACTTTTTTCCTTAATTTTTCATAGATTCTTTTAAAATTGCTATTATCTACTCTATATTTTTATTTTGATTGTTCATTTTTTAAAAAAAAAAATTTGAATCCATTATCTTTGTTTACCTTAACATTATTATTATTGCTTGTCATTCTTTTACTTAATTGTTTATGTTAGTGCTAATTGTTAATATAATCTGTAACTTTAGTAAATTGCACTTTTGTAATAACTTAATGTTACTTTTTCAAATCTTTGTTTAAAAATATCTATCTTCTTTAATTACCACATTTTATCCAAAAAATTTTCTTAAATAAGGCAATGTTTTGTGTTTAGAAATTCGGGAAATAGTACCCTAACGTGCTGGGTTTCGATTTTCCGTTTGACTAAATAACTAAATATCCTTTTAATGAATTTTGTAAATCATGAGATGATTTTGGTTACGAGGGTTTAAAACATCATGTCCTAACGTGCTGGATGTGATGTTTGTATTCTTTCGGAACAAAGGAATCTCAAGTTCCAACTCAAATTGTTCAAGTTTTTAAAGAAATCATGTTTGTAAATCTTTTCGAATTTTCGACATTAGGACAATAACTAATCAATCCGGTACCAATTTTGGGCATTACGAGGATGCCAATCCTTCCTCGTACGTAACTGACTCCCGAACCCATTTTCTTGAATTTCGTAGGCCAAAATCAATGTTTTGAAATAAAACGTTTTATAAGGTGATCCAATCACACCTAAGCAAAAAGGGATTGGTGGCGACTCCCGTTTTCGTTTTTTTAAAGTCAATCCCTATTTTTTCAAAAAAAATGGTTTCGACAGCTTGGCGACTCCACTGGGGACATAATAAGAGAGTCAAGCCGTTGCTAAATAGAAAAGAGGGATTGGTTGCATTGCATTCACATAATAGAAAAGAGGCGTTGATTCAAATTCGGTTGCTAAATAGAAGAGTTTGTCATGAGAAAATAGATTTCTTGATAAAGTGGATTATAATACGGTCGCCCGAATATGGTCCAAGTAAACAAAACGAGAGAAGAGTGATAGTCCGTGAAGGAATACAAGACTTTATTGCCCAAAGATTCAAGCTGACAAAGACTATTCGAGAATCACCACGTCTCGGCTTTCTTGAAGAGGCTAATAAGCATTGCGAGGATAAGTGAGTAATGAGTCACGACCCAAGCAAAAAGGAGCTAGTGGAGGCATCTATTAGAAGTTTGCAAGATTTGACCTTTGCGAAGAAGGGGATTGATGTTTTTGCTTGGAATATGAGGGCAAGGCCGCATATGTAATCCGTTTTATGTAAAGAAATTTATTTTCTGGAAAAGTTGTTCTAATGGAATTGAATTCAGAATCAACGCCTCTCTTTCTTTTGAATTCATTCCATGCATATGCATTGCATTGTACCATTTGCATTAGACTTTTACAAAAGGACCATAATCAGTTGAAGTTATTTCAGAAAAAGAGAGAAAGAGAGAAAGTTAATCTGGAAACTAAACATCGTTACGGTACTCGCGCTAAGACGAAAGATATGGATCAAAGACTTAAACAGTTCCAAAGAAACATGCAAGACCAGCTGCAAGAGCAGTTGGCAAAGATCCAACAAGATAGGAGGGAACAAATGATGGAAGCCCAAACGAATATGGTGGCTCAAATGACTCAGCTATTGAATGGGGCAATGGACAAGGGAAAAGGTCCCATATCTAATACTGGAGAGGATAATGAGAATTATCCTCTGGGTTTTACCCCACTACATGCACAAACACAACCTGAAGCATATCCTCAAAGGCCATCTGTTAAAATTAGGCTTCAACAAGGTCAAGCTGATACTGGGGTGCCCATGAATGTCCAAGTTGGCTCAGGACATAACCCAGGAGATAACCCTGCTAATCCTGTTATCCCTGATATAACAGAGAGGGAAGAGACAAAAATTGAATTACCGAGGCAGTTAGAAGACCGTTGTAGATGGTTAGAAGAAAAGTTCAAGGCCTTGGAAAATGCTGATAATCACCATGGATTTGATGCTAAAGACTTGAGCTTGGTTCCAGATTTAGTGCTTCCTCACAAGTTCAAAATGCCAGAATTTGAGAAGTACAATGGGACTAGCTATCCTGAAGCCCATATTACCATGTTCTGTAGACGAATGACTGGGTATGTTAATAACGATCAACTGTTGATCCATTGTTTCCAAGATAGCTTGGTGGGGGCAGCGTCCAGCTGGTACAACCAATTGAGCCGTGCAAAGATTAATTCCTGGAGAGACCTAGCACAAGCATTTATGAGACAATACAATCATGTGACAGACATGACGCCTGACAGAATCACCTTGCAAAACATATAGAAGAAATCAAATGAAAGTTTCAGGCAGTATGCACAAAGATGGAGGGAAGTTGCCATGCAAGTTTAGCCGCCGCTTTTAGAAAAGGAAACCACGATGCTTTTAATCAATACTCTAAAAGCTCCATTCATTAACCATATGTTGGGAAGCGCCACCATAAGCTTTTCAGATATTGTAATATCCGGTGAGATGATTGAATATGCAGTAAGGAGTGGAAGGATAGACACGAGAGAAAGCACCAAAAGATCAGCCCGAGAAACAAGGAAAATGAAGTAAGTATCTTGATCATGTATCCCAAATTAGTCACCGTAGGCCAGCCGAGGGCTGTAACCACTAGCTATCAAGGCTCTTCAAAGCAGGAATCTAACTTGAGGCCAAATGCAGAAAGGCTCCAGTTCACACCCATCCCGATGACATATAAGGAGCTGTATTAGAATCTTTTTGATGTGCATGTGGTGTCTCCGTCCTACTCGAAACCTGTGCAACCTCCGTTGCCAAAATGGTATAATGAGAATGCCTAATGCGAGTACCACGCGGGAATAATGGGTCACTCAATTGAAAATTGTACTACGTTTAAAAAGTTGGTCGAAAGGTTCATTAAAATGAGAATTGTGAAGTTCGACGATTCATCAGAACCTGATAACTTTGACGAGGCAATAAATGCGATAATTGAAGGAGGAGACATGAAAATTGTGAATCCTTGAAGAAGTTCAAAGTGAAGAGAGGACCGCAGAATGAAGTTTCCAAGCCCTTGCATACTTGGGAGTGTTTTGAATAATGGGACTGTGGAAGAGAGCCCTGTATTTTTAGAGCTAATCTAGAGTAATATTCAAAACACGCTTGTTGCCTTAAGCCTAGAGGCAATAAGAACCCTTTTGTGAAATAGGCTTGCGTCCAAAATTTTTATTTCAATAAAATGCATCTTTTTGAACAAATATTCTTTTATTCTTTCCATGTATAGATTCTTTTATTTTTTGGACTTTCTTTCAATTATTCTTTTAATATTCATTCATGATCATATCATACAAATAATCATTCTTTGAATCATTTATTCATTGGAATCTTCCTTCAAACCTACAATAGGTCTCCAGATATTAACGATGTGAGCAACGCTGCTACTGACTTAAAGTCTCTTTTCGAGTAAGATATGTGTCTAAAGGGATCTCAGGACTTTGAAGATGACAGAGATTGTAACCTATCTTATGATTTGTTAAGAATAGTAGAACAAGATGAAAAATAGACCCTACTCTACAAAGGGTCAGTAGATATTATGAGCCTAGAAAAGAGGTGAAGATTGTAGCCTAGCTCACCACAGAAATAAGGCGAGACATCATTGAGTTATTTTTAAGAATTCAAAGATGTTTTTACACGATCATATCAGGACATGCATGGGCTACTAAGACGCGGGCTAAACATGAGGATCGGGCACTATTGGTCTACCATGGAAGGGGATTGCATCAATTATACCGCAAATACTGAATTGAAGAAGACAAGATTTATGTGACTTCTCTATTTTCTTCACAGACTTTACTATATGTAGGGCATGGATGTTACGGGGTTGATCTCGTCAAAAGCTTCTAGTTGACATTGAATTATCTGTGTGGTCATCAATTACTTCACTAAGAGGTTGAATGTTGCTTCATATGCCAATATTGCAAAGTCGACAGTTATCCAAAAAAGAAGAAGAAAGGATCATGTTTAATAATGCATAACTGTACAATGTCAAAGTTTACAGTTTGTTCGAAGATCAAACAGCATATCACAGTGCAGCAAAGGTTGCCAAAAGAAAAAATACAAAAAGAAAAAACAACAAAAAAAATGAAAGGTGACCAAGACTTATAAAGATTGGCATAAGAAGCTACCATTTACTCTCTATGCTTATCAAACGTCGACCAGGACTTTCGCTGGGGCAACACTTTTCCCATTGGTTTATGGAATAGAAATGGTTTTGCCCATGAAAATTGAGATTCCTTTGCTCCAAGCTTTGATTGAGTCAAGAACTGGATGAAGTAGAATGTCTCTAGTGAACTTGGCTGAAGAAAACGGTTTGAAAGTATTCATCATAGTCAAATGTACCAAAAATGGATGATGCTGATTTATGTCGAAAATGGTCCACCCAAAGGAATTTCATGATGGGGACCTGGTATTGAGGAAGATCCTTCTTATACAAAAGGATTTCAGAGGAAAGCAGATGCCAAACTGGGAAAGACCTTATGTAGTAAAAAAGGCCTATTCTAGAGGAGCATTGATATTGACCGAGATGGATGGCGAAGACTTACCCAATTCGGTGAATTCAGGTTCAGTCAAGAAGTATTTTACCTGAAAGGGGAAAGGCCAAGGTGAAAACTCGCAAAGGGCGCCTTAAGATCAAATTCAAAAAAAAAGGAGAGGCCAAGGCGAAAACCCGCAAAGGGCGCTTTGAGACCACAAGGGTTTTGAACCGAAAACCCGAAAAGGGCGGCTCAAGTTTTGATCAAAGATAGGGCATGTGGTAGTCTTGCTATGCCTGAATTAACAATGAGGAAGTATGCTACGTTTTGGGTGTAACAGCTTGATTTAGGGGCTAGTCAGAACAGTGATCTCGGAATCATTAATTCAAGGTTAGAGAAAATTATTTGCATGATATTTTATGTGTTATAATATGTTTATAAAGAGGCATGAGAATTTTGGTGCTTTAATTTTAGCGATTGAGGGCTTAATTGCGAAAAAGGACTAAATCGCATAAAGTGCGAAAGTTCTATTTGAATTGATAGAGGTACCAAAAAGCTATGGTTTATAAAGTGGAGGTCCCAAATGTGCAATTAGGCCATGGGAATTAGCTTGGCCGGTCAAAGAAGACAAAGGGGACAATGGCATTAAATGTTGTCATGTTTGGTAATTAAAAAGAAATAAAATAAGATGAAATAAGCAAAAAGCTATCATCTTTTTATTTCTTCTCTTCTTCAACCGAAAATATCAGCCATGGGAGGGATTTAAAAGCTTCAAATTTCAGCAAGCTTTACTCCATTCAAGTAAGTGATTTTGATGCTTATTTTTGATGAAAATTGCATTTTTTGGAGCCCTCAAAGCTTAAGCTAGCTAATGGGAGGATTAATTTGCAACATGGTTGAAAGTCTAGGGACTTGCCATGAGAGATTTTATGTTGTTTGATGAGTTTTTATGGAAGAAAATGAATGATAGGATGATGAGAAACAACTTTTGTGAAAGGTGTTGCCATGAAAACACCTAATTAGGACTAAAATGCAAAAGTTATAATTTGTTCATTAAGGCATGAAATAGATGGAATTGTGGATAGTTGTAATAGGATTAAATGTTCAGCTAGGCTTTCTTAATAAGAAATTGAGATGAAAATTTATTTACGAGCCTAGGGGAAAAATCGTAATTTTGCCAAAGTGTAGGGGTAAAATAGTCATTTTTGCCTAAAATGTAGATTATGGTGTATTATGATTTATAAATGATTAAATCAGTAAATTTCATTATTCTAGATCAAAGAAAATGAGTTTCGAACCTAGAACGGATGAAAAGAGAAATGTGGGCAAAAAGGTCCCTTTTGGCCCTTTCGACATCGAGGTAAGTTCATATGCAAATGTTGCAATTACTTATGAGTTAAATTTAATATTCCAATTTTGTATGGATGTATGAAATATCTTTTGATGAGATGTCAAGAGAATTGAATTTGAGAGTAATGAGAAAGGTATATAGTATGGTATGATGATAGTTAAAGTCTCGTGTAAGACCATATTGGAATATGGCCTCGATGTAAGAATTCGTATAAGACCATGTCAGGGACATGGCATCGATATGTTAATGCAAGTAAGAGCCTATTGGGGTATAAATTCTATGTGACATTATGAATATGAGACTCAAGAGAGTTATTTAATAACTTGAGTGATTCAACGTATATGTTGAAAGAAAGAAAGTATGTGGTTGTACCACGAAAAGCACAAGTGTGTGTTAGAATTGAATTGATATGGATTCAGTATATGATGAACCCTTAGTGGGTTATGTGTATTCAATACACCTTAGCTGTATGAGATAGATTCATTTATGCATTGTGTGAATGCGAACGAGTATCATAGAAAGTTAAGTAAGAATAGAAGTATGTGAGGATGTTCTCGGATGAACATTTGAAATAGAGATATACATGTGGATTATTATCCATCGCTTATAAATAATTGGTGAGCTAAGTGCGAAATCACCATAAGTATAAATGATTAGTGGGCTGTGTGCGATACCACCCTATTAGAGATTCAATGGTGGGCTAAGTGCGAAACCACCGAGAGATTAATAGTATGAGTATCTTATTGAAAATGCTTGATAAGCTATTTTATATGATCATGTGGTGATCAGTGCAGGAATATGTACTAATTAAATGAGCAATTGGCTTGTGGCAAGGTAAGAATGTGGTAAGAGATTGAATGAGTAAGTTTCAAGAATAGTTGAGTTAGTAACCATGAGTTTATGAGAGACACTCTTCATGATACTTTGTAATTATGTATATTCAATGAATATCAATATTTGACACATTATGCAGATGAGCTTACTAAGCATTATTGCTTACTCCTTTACTTTTCTCATCTCTTATAGGTTATATTAACTAGCTCGGGTTGGAGGCCGCCGGAGATGTTTTCACACTATCGAGCAGACCCTTGGTATGAGGTATCAAGTCCTTAGAAGTCATGGCATGTATAGGGCTAGTACTTGAGGTTGATTAAGTCATCGATAATGTGCCAAATTGTATTGGCCTAAGAGAATCTAAGTTGGTTGTATTTGTATTGGGAGTAGTTCTCCCTAGTGTATGGGATAAAGACTTTATCTCTTTAATGATTAAATGTGTTAATTCATGTGTTTTAATTGATGACTGAGAATGTTTTGAAGTAGTATATGAATGTTTGCAAATGGGAGTGGTAAAAGGCTTGGTAAGATAGCCACTAAGTGCCCACACGGATAGACACACGGGCGTGTGTCTAGGCTGTGTGTCTCCTGCACCTTAGTATCTTAAGTCAGATTAGACCACGGGCTGGTCACACGGCCATTTTTCTAGGCCGTGTGATACACACGGTTGGAACATAGGCGTGTTCCAAGGCCGTGTGAAGTCTGCACTTGACACTTAGAAATTCAATTGTCACACACGGTGACGCACGAGCGCGTGTGTGAGGCACTGCGCGGATAAGTCGAAATGCCAGGTTTGGCACACGGGCGAGGCCACGGGTATGTCCAGTAGTGTGTGGATTTAGTCGATGTCGACCACGGGTGGAAGGCACAGATGTCTTAGGGACACACAGCGTGTCCCTATACCAACACGGGCGTGTGGCCCCTGTTTTAAAGAAAAGTTTCTTTTGGCTTGTAAAAGTTTCCGGACGCAAGTTTAAGGCCTCGTAGGCCCATGATTTGAATGATTTGACTAAGAAAGAGAAGTTTTTAATTCGGAACAAAATTTTGTAGCCCGTAAGTACATGTTTAAGCAAGTTCAAGCATAGTAATGTCTCATATCCGGTCTAAGCCTCGGAATCGGGTATGGGGTGTTACATTGGGGCATTGGCAAAGTACTCCGAATCCTCTAAACATGTATTGAGCTCAAAATGGTCCTTAAGAAGTTTGTACAGAGAAGCTTAGGCTGCGATATCTGGGGCACCTAGCTTCTATCTTACCCATTTTGAATTTGCTATCTTTGATTACTTTATTCTTTTCAAGATACACCATAATCAATTTTCTTTTATGGCCTTGGCTATCTTTGATTACTTTATTCTTTTCAAGAGACACCCCAATCAATTTTCTTTTCTTGCCTTGGTTATCTTTGATTAACTTATTTGTTTCGAGCTATGCTCTTGATTAATTTCTTTCTCGTCCATTGTTGTGATCTTTTTCAAGCATTTTATATTGAAATAACGATTAATGGACTAACAATACTTTCATAAAAGGAGTTTCGCATATTACTCTGGAAGCTTCTAAATAATATGAGAATCTGAAATAGGACTATTGTTTAGAACTCACCAAGCCTAAGGGTTGGAAATATTGAAAGATGATTATCTCTTTGGATTTTTTATTGGTTGAACAAAAAGACAAGACATTTCGTCAGTGGTACCTTCTCGACAAATAACGAGCAATGTCAACCCAAGTGTAAAAGTGGATCATTTCTGGGAAAAGAAAAATGGTACTCTATATTCATGCAAATTCCAGGCATATACATCTGGTCATTACACCCAAGGAATGGGGTAACAGATCAAATTGATTGAAGATGATATAAATTCTATACCTCTGAGTGGTAGCAGGATGGATGGAAGAAACCAAATGTTATTCCCCTGAAGTTGCAGTGGGAGGTACAAACTTTATGTCCCAAGGTTCAAGTGGAGTGGACTCAGAATTACCATGGGGCAAATTATTTGAGCAGAATATGATTGATACTTCGAGAGGAACGAGGATGAAGAACAAATGAGTGATGACACCTTAAGTAGGAATCATGCTGATAACATTTCTGCATTCATATATCATAGCACGTCTAATTAGGAGCATTTCATTCATTTCGATCAGAGCATCCTAATCATTCGGTATAAACATATACCCATTCTACAGGTCATGTCCTCTATATGACAATGTAGTAGGGTAGATTGACGCTTTCAACCTGACCTCCCTGAAGTTGCAATGGAGCAGACTAAGATAGCAGATCCTGCCTTCCTGGGTTTGCAGTGAAGCGGATCGAAAACATCAGTTTGGCATCCCTGAGTTTGCAGTGGAGTAGACTGAAGATAGCAGATCTTATCTTCCTGAGGTTGCAGTGAAGCAGATTGAAAACATCAGTCTGGCATCCCTGAGTTTGCAGTGGAGCAGACTAAAGATAGCAGATCTTGTTTTCCTGAGGTTGCAGTGAAGCAGATCGAAGGCATTAGCCTTGTCTCCCTGAGTTTGCAGTGGAGCAGGCTAAAAGATAGCAGATCCCGCCTTCCCGAGGTTGCGATGAAGCGAATCAAAACATCGATCGCATCCCCGAGTTTGTAGTAGAGCGACTAAAATAGCGAGATCCCGCCTTCCGAGGTTGCGAAGTGAAGCGGATCGAAGACATCGCCCTTGTCTCCCCGAGTTTGCGATGGAGCGAGCTAAAGATAGCGATCCCGCCTTCCCGAGGTTGCGAAGGAAGCGGATCGAAAACATCGATCGTATCCCCGAGTTTGTAGTGGAGTAGATCAAGACAATGAGATCTTATCTTCCTAAAGTTGCGGAAGCGGTCGAAGATATTAGCTTTGCTCCCTCGGTTACAAATGCGAAGCGCATCGATGACAAGCAGATCTTATCTTCCCGAAGTTACAAGAAGTATATCGAAGATATTAGCTTTCCTCCCGAGTTTACAATGGAGCGGCATCAAAACAACAGATCTTATCTTCCCGGTTGCGAGAAGCGATTGAAGATATTATCCCGCTCTCTAAAGTTGCAGTGGAGCAGATCAAGACAAAGCAGATCTTATCTTCCTAAAGTTGCAAGAAGCGGTCGGAGATATTAGCTTTGCCTCCCTGAAGTTGCGATGAGCGGTCGATGACAAAGCAGATCTTATCTTCCCGAAGTTGCAGGAAGCGGATCGAAGATATTAGCTTGCCTCCACGAGTTTGCAATGAGCGACTAAAAACAAGAGATCTTATCTTCCCAAGTTGCAGGAAGCAGATTGAAGATATTAGCCTGCCTCCCTAAAGTTACAGCGGAGCAAACTGATGACAGTAGATCTTATCTTCCTGAAGTTGCAGGAAGCAGATCGAAGATATTAGCTTGCCTCCCTGAGTTTGCAGTGGAGCAGACTGAAAATAGCAGATCTTGTCTTCCTGAATATTGCAGTGAAGCAAGATCCAAGATACTAGTCTCACTTTCCTTAAGTTACAGTAGGATGAATTAAATCTACAAGAGCAGGTCTTATCTCCCTGAAGTTGCAGTAGAATAAGATTAAAGCTACAGATTCTGTAACACCCCTTACCCGGGTTCTATGCCGAAACCAAGCCCGAGGCGTTACCGAACTCGAACGACTTGATTGCCACTTAGGCTCAACGTAATTACTCTCTTAAGTCATCTCAACAACCTCATTCTCGACTTACGAGGCCTCACTCATACACACGAGGGCTCTCGAGACTAAACCGGAACTTTTTCCAATCTTAAAATTTTTCTCTTCTATACAGGTCTCACACGCCCGTGCAAGATTAGACACGCCCGTGCATGGACACACACGCCCATGTCCCCAAACTGTGCCTATAACCCAAGCATTCTGCCAATGCCCCACGGCCAAGGCACACGCCCGTGCTTACCAACTGTGGTGAATTCTGACTACATACACACGGCCTCAAAGCTTGGTCACATGCCCGTGTGACTAGCCCGTGGTCTATCCTGACTTAAAATGTTAACCTGCAGGGGACGCACGGCCAAGTTACACGCCCGTGGACTGACCGTGTGTCACACATGGTCTAGACACACGCCCGTATGTCTATCCACATGGACAAGAACAAAGCTACTTGCTAAGTTCTTCTCACCCTTATAGCATACACAACATGCACTCATACAACACATCCATAATCAACTCAAATTGAATTGCAATCTCACATAGACAACTATAACTTTTCATATAATAAGGTAGCCAATAACCATGGCATTATACAAAATGAGCTATCCATCTAAAGGCCAACACATCTTAGCCCTTTACAACAAAATTCACTAACTTGTCTAGCCCCTATACATGCCATATACAAAACATTAAGTCTCATGTACCAAAGTGTGCTGATAGGGTGGGCGATCTTCCGATTGATCCTCGTATCTCGGTTCAACACTTTCACTCTATAAGACAAGGGAAAAGAAAGGGAGTAAGCTTTGAGCTTAGTAAGTTTACACATAAACAATTAAGCATCATAATATAAGCTAAACAAAAATTAGCATTATACTACCAAAAGTAATGAACAACTATGCTTACTATTTCTATCCCTTACCACATTTCCAACACATCATGAGTCACATACTCACAACCATCGAAATGCACCCCTGCATTCAATGTCACATTTACACAATATACAACACATCATTATTTCTCAATAATTCATCCACACAGCTAACTAACTTAATAATACATCCACATAGCTATTTTACTCAATAATGCAATCACATGGCTAATCTACATAGTTAACCCACACAGCAAATGTCTCGGTGGTTTCGCACTTAGCACACCACGATCAATTAATAAGGTGGTATTGCACTTAGCCTACCACAAAGGTAATCATAGGGGTTTCTCACTTAGCCCACTAAACGGTATACCTAACGATAGCATCGCACATAGCCAGCTCATCGTCAATATGCATTAGGATGGTATCGCACTTAGCCTACCATCTAGCATTATCACTACACATTTACATGTCTACTTACTCAATTAAACATCCATTCACAATTCTACTACATTCATTCTACTTGGACCACATAGGTTCTCAATCAATCTCGAACAAGCTACACACTAGCTATCATCAACAAATTGTAAGTATGAATGCATTGTTTATGCATAGACTTACCTCGGTACTCAAAAGTATTGAGACTTGCAATTTAGTCCACCACCTTGCTTTTGTCTCGGTTTCGATTCGGGCTTCATCTTTCTTGATCTATAATGAATAAATTAGCTTATTCAATACATACACTGAATAAATTGAGCCACATCTCATACTTTAGCAAAATTACTATTTTGCCCCTAAACTTTCTCATATTTACACTTTAGCCCCAAAGGCTTGTAAAGTGATTTTTATTCAATTTTCTAGTCTTTCATGCTTAGCCGAACCACTTATTCAACTAAAGCTATCATCAATTCTTACAAAAACACACATGTATGACCAAACTTAAGATTTTCACAATCAAGTCCCTACATGCATTTTCATGGAAAATCACTTAACAAAAGATGTTTCTACTACATCAAGCTTTCATAATCTTCCATAAAACAACAAAATACACGCATGTCATAAATGACCACATTTTTGAACATCCATTATAGCTCATCAAATAGCTAAAAATAGCTTAGTCATGCTACCAGGACTTCAAAAATACAAAGAATATCAAAAACGATGCTAGATGCACTTACTAGCAAGCTTGAAAATTTGAAGAACCCTAACAATGGCTCTTTGGAATTTTCAGCAGCCTTGGAGAAGAAGATGAGTGAATTTTGTCATCTTTTCTCCTATTTTAATCACTTAATTGTTCAATGACCAAAATGCCCTTTTTGATAAACTTTCTATTTTAACTCATCCATGCCCATTTTTGTCCAAAAATTATAATTTGGATAAATTGCTATTTAAGGACCTCTAATTAATAATCTAAAGCTATTTCACACATATAGCTTCTAGAAACACACATTTTGCAACTTTTGCAATTTAGTCCTTTTGGACAATTCAACCACAATTTCACAAAATTGCTTCATGAAACTTTCACACTAGCATGCATACATAGCATAAACCTTAAAAACTCATTTATAACCCTCGGATTTGTGGTCTCGCACCACTATTCTGACTAGGCCCTAAACCGGGATATTACAGATTCAATCTCCTTGAAGTTGCAGTTGGGTTAGAGACTACTGAAAGAAGATGAGGATCAAGAAGTTAAGGCTCGGCAAGACCGGGCAAAATTGGTCCTTTTATAGTCTTTACACGACAATGAGCAAAGAGGGGCAGCTGTAATAGGCCAATTTAGCCCGGGCCCATACAACAAATAATAATAACCCCAAAGTAATAAAACAAAGTCCAAGTCCAGTCCAAAATATATCATTTGGCCCGATCGGAATGGCCCATTACTTGAAAAGATTGAAGGTCCATCTACAAGCTTGACGTATATGGAAACACAATCTTCAAGGATATACAATCTTAGATATGATATGCAAATCTTAGATATGATATGCAATCCTAGAAGATATGATATGCAATCTTAGATATGATATGCAAATCTTAGATATGATATGCAATCCTAGAAGATTTGGTATGCAATCTTAGAAGATATGATTTTGTAATCTTAGAGATTTAATTTGTAGATACCTTTTAATCTTAGCCGTTGATGTAATTGATCTGTACCGTTGGATTTGGGGAGGCTCAACTATAAATAGAGGCCTCTCCCTTCATTGTAAAGGACTTGAATTTTGAGTAATAAAAAAATTCTTGAGAGCATTCACTCAAATTTCTCTCTCTTCATTCATGCTCTTATTTTCTCGTGGCTTGTTCCTATTTTGTTCTTCGCTCATCTTCGCTTTCTTTTGAGTTGCTTCCGCTCGAGTTTGATTTTGGTGGAAGAATTTCATTGAGTCCACATATTGCGGGAGTTAGGTTGACTTATGCGTTTTTTTAACTTTTTATTTATTTATCCATTTAATTGCTTAATCATTATTTATTCATTTATTTTAAATATTTTAAACTTGTTTTTCTTTTTTTTTTGCTTTTCCCTATTTACGTTAAATTGTTTTATCATATATATTATTATTTTTATTTGTTATATATTATCTATATATTATATATTATTTAACTTTAATCATATTATGTATTATTTGAAAATTTGAATATTGTACATCATCTAAATTGTTTTATTATTAAGGCAAAATTTTCCATATATTATTTATTTAAAATATGTATATTATCTATTTTTAAATGGTATATTATATACTTATTATAAGTTATCCCTTTTACATTTTTATTCAAAGTTTTTATATTATTTATTTAAAAAATATATATTTATTTTATTATGTATATATTAACTATTTTAGATTTTGCCATATCGTTTTTTATTTTTTTTATTTCATTTTTCTAAAAATTGTTATAATATTCATTAATTGTTTTGAGTATATTATTTACCTTATATTATTATTATTTTTTATTTGAATTTAATCTTGTGAATACTTTTTTTCCTTAATTTTTTCATAGATTCTTTTAAAATTGCTATTATCTACTCTATATTTTTTATTTTGATTGTTCATTTTTTTTAAAAAAAGTTTTGAATCCATTATCTTTGTTTACCTTAACATTATTATTATTGCTTTTCATTCTTTTACTTAATTGTTTATGTTAGTGCTAATTGTTAATATAATCTGTAACTTTAGTAAATTGCACTTTTTGTAATAACTTAATGTTACTTTTTTCAAATCTTTGTTTAAAAATATCTATCTTCTTTAATTACCACATTTTATCCAAAAAATTTTCTTAAATAAGGCAATGTTTTGTGTTTAGAAATTTGGGAAATAGTACCCTAACGTGCTGGGTTTCGATTTTCCGTTTGACTAAATAACTAAATATCCTTTTAATGAATTTTGTAAATCATGAGATGATTTTGGTTACGAGGGTTTAAAACATCATGTCCTAACGTCTTTGGATGTGATGTTTGTATTCTTTCTGAACAAAGGAATCTCAAGTTCCAACTCAAATTGTTCAAGTTTTTAAAGAAATCATGTTTTCAAATATTTTCGAATTTTTGACATTAGGACAATAACTAATCAATCCGGTACCAATTTTGGGAGTTACGAGGGTGCTAATCCTTCCTTGTACATAACCGACTCCCGAACCCGTTTTCTTGAATTTCGTAGGCCAAAATCAATGTTTTGAAATAAAACGTTTTATAAGGTGATCCAATCAAACCTAAGGAAAAAGGGATTGGTGGCAACTCCCGTTTTCGTTTTTTTAAAGTCGATCCCTGTTTTTTCAAAAAAAATGGTTTCGACAAGTGTTTGGTTCGGCTAAGTATATAATTGTGTGTATTACTCCACTTGGCGAACTCTTTGTTTTGGCGGGATCTATGGTTTGGCAGATCCTTCTGTTAAGAATACACCACCCCAGATGCTCTGGCAAACTTATCAAGTTCGTAGTTGTTTAAATTTGTTTATTTTTTAGTAAGGTAATTTAGTTAGTTACGTTGAGATTTAATTAGAATGGAACTAGGCTATTGTATATGAAAAGACTTAAATTATGATAAGCGCACCTAATTACGGAAATCAATAGTGTTAGTGGGATTATCTGATTCTTCCACTAATCTTTGTCTCTATGATTAAGTATATAAGGATAGCGGTAGGTTCTCTAAAAGTCTTTGCATCTTCTTTGTTTTCTTCTTTCCTCTTAAATTTCTTTGTACTATCTGAAAACCTAAGTCTAGTAAACCTCTTCGAAGTTAGGTTTGCTGTATTCAACTAACTTATACGTTTGTACTAGTTCATTGGTAATTATTGATGAACCCTAGTTTAACCTCAAAGTTATTACGTGTTTTTAATTCTGCATGCATATATGTTAGAATGGTGTGTGAAGAAGGAAACTTCTTGGTTCTGAATGAAGTGTTGTTGATTTTTGAATGCATGTTCAGATTTGATATATCAGTAATCTGATATGTTTAATTATCCTTGTTTTTTTAGCTCAAAAAGCTACTGAAGGTCCAAATGATAAAGGCAAAGGACATGCCTTGTAGATTTTACTAAAGTTTCTGGTGAGTTCCTTCTTACTTCCACATGTTGTGATTTTCTTTAGTTTATTATTTATGAAAGGTAAATTTTTTTTCTCGATAAAGGATGAAAAGTGTATGTATGGATAGTGGTTGTCTAGAATCATTAGTTGAGTTCAGTATGTCGGCGATATGGAGTATAGGTAATTTTTCATGTTTAAGCCACTACCATATGCTTCTGATATGAAGTGATATATGGAAATGAAGATGATGAGATATGTTTGTGTAGCCTCCAGTAAGGCAAATATATTGCAAATCAGATTGAAAAATCATGATAAAATAAGCTTTACTGAATGAAAAAGATATGAGGAGTTAAGAGGGAGAATGCATATTAATGAGACCGTATGTTATGTATCTGACTTTGAAATATGGGTACGTGGTTGGCATGAAAATGGATTTTCTGAGTTATAAGTAAGTTGGCGTACAATATACACTCATGTTATAAGTAAGTTGGCATACTGAGTCTGTCTGAGTTCTGTATACATCATTAGGCTTACTTCGTGCAAATGTGCAAACCCTTTGAAATATTCAATTGTACAAATAGAATCCTTATTTATGATCTCATTGGAAGTCACTAAGTTCTTATGAACTTACTGTAATACCTTTTCCTGCTCAGGCTTGCTGACTGAAGGAAGACTTATTTGAAGGACTATGCCAGGGTGTTGCTACTATTGTGAGATGACTGCTTTATTCTGTATTATGCATGACTCGTGGGGATGACACCTAAATTTATTTTAAGAAGGACATGTACAAAAAATATCTGATGATTAGACTATGTTTTAATGAAATCTCTATGAAGTTTCATGGATTGGATTTAAAGTATTATGCTTTGTTTGATGAAAATATCATACTTAAACTTATACGCCACATGGCTTATATGTTATTACTTTTAATCTTTTAGTGGTTTAATTCAAACATTGCAGTTTCACAAAGCTTTGACCAGAAACGGTATTAAAGTTAAGTTGGTTCTTGATTAGTGACACATCATATTTGGATCTTTCTAAAGGATCAGGTTTGGCATGTTATAATGTTAGAAAAATGTGTTTGACAATATATTAATTTTTATGCAATTAATATACTTGATATTTAGTTTGGGTATAACTGGTGGTTTATGTACATGACAACATTTTCATTGTGACGACCTAGATTCCAATAGTGTTGAAAAATATGGTTTCAGAATCCCATTTTTGTAAACCAAATTTGTAAATATAAAACAGAAATATTTCCAGAGTTAGTTTAAAAATATAATAAAGTTTGGTTAAGTAATTTAGCTGAAAAAGTAGTTAATTAAATCCTAGGGACTAAATTGTAAAAAATTAATCGCTATTGGGTTTAATTAAGAAAAGGCTTGGAGACCTAAATGGCAATTATTCAAATGATCAAAATGGTAAATAAATTGATATTAAATAGTGGAAAGTGGATGATGATGGTGGATGTCATTTTTTTTTTGGTGAAATAAGCAAAAGATTACATAATTATATTCTTCTGTAAATTACCTCTAGTGTTATCCTCTATTATGACTTCTTGAATCTCCATGAGGGTCTTCGAACATGTGCAAAACTTTAACATTAGAGAGAGCCATTTTTACTAATACATCTGCAATCTTGTTATTCTAATTGGAAACATATCTCAAACACCACCTCTCTTCGACCTATAAAATTTGTCGAATCTGCCTAACCAGAGTAGAGTTTGACCTTTCAAGTTTCCTATTGCTAATAGCAAAAATAGCCTCAAGGTTGTCAGATTGAATGATGACTTTATCGTATCCTTGCTTTTGGAGTAGAAACAAGCCATCTAATATGCCCCATAGCTCAGCCACAAAGACTGTACACTTCTCTAAGAAACAGTTATATCCCATGATCCAGTTTCCTTTCTCATCACGTATTACTCTACCTGCAACAAACAAACTAGAGACTAAGTGAACAACACAATCAGTGTTAAGGAAAAAACACATACATGGATATGATTGTATGGGAGTCTATTACGATTTCATCACCAAATCTTCTTTGTGACTGAAGAAAATTATTTCGCCCAGTTGTAAGAGACCTTAATAATTTCCTCTGGATTCATAGATTTCCCTTGGAAGATATACAAGTTTTGATTCTTACAAATACGCTAAAGAATTAAAAAGAAGAAACAGGCCCATACTGAACCTCTCGTGCTATTATCCGACTGGTCACATAGATTAGAGAGTAACCATTTCGATAAATTACCATTTAAGAACGATCTACGTTGATTAGAAGGGATAACTTGATTCCAAATATCCTTCATGAACGAGCAATCTCTAAGGATATGCAGAGCATCTTCAGTATTATGACCACATACGTGATATGACTCTTTTTGTCCAATCCCTTTCCGGACTCTTTCAGAGTTAGTTAATAGTCTTTGTTTAAAGACCAACAAGATGAACTGTCTGACCCTTTGAGGGCCCGATATTTTCCAAACGGTGCTCCAAGTATCATCCATTGGACTCCAACACTCCTCCTTAAGCATCCAATAGTTGCTCTTAACTGAAAAAATGCCACCTGTAGTCCGAGTCCAAGATAAGTAATCCAGCCGAGCTAGCTTCATGTGTAATAGGCCAATTTAGCCCGGGCCCATACACCAAAATAATAAAACAAAGTCCAAGTCCAGTCCAAAATATATCATTTGGCCCAATCAGAATGGCCCATTACTTGAAAAGATTGAAGGTCCATCTACAAGCTTGACGTATATGGAAACATAATCTTCAAGGATATGCAATCTTAGATATGATATGCAAATCTTAGATATGATATGCAATCCTAGAAGATATGATATGCAATCTTAGAAGATATGATTTTGTAATCTTAGAGATTTAATTTGTAGATACCTTTTAATCTTAGCCGTTGATGTAATTGATCTGTACCGTTGGATTTGGGGAGGCTCAACTATAAATAGAGGCCTCACCCTCCATTGTAAAGGACGGGAGTTTTGAGCAATAAAAATTCTTGAGAGCATTCACACAAATCTCTCTCTCTTGCGTTCTTATTTTCTGGGGCTTGTTTTTTATTTTGTTATTCGTTCATCTTCGTTTCTTTTTTAGTTGCTCTCGTTTGAGTTGGATTTAAGTGGTGGAATTTCGTTGAATCCTCATATTGTAAGAATTAGGTTGACTTAGGCATTTTTTTAAATTTTTTTATTTATCCATTTAATTGCTTAATCATTAATTATTCTTTTTATTTTTATTCATTTATTTATTCGTCAACTTTCTTATTTACATATTGTTCATTCATTTAACCATTCTTATCATTCTTTTATTTTCTTCCATTAATAATATACTTTATTTGTTTTTAATGTCACACATGTTGTTTACTTAAAAAAAACTCGTTTTATAAGTCATCCATTTTAAATTGTTTGATTATTTGCTTTAATTTTTTTTCCATATATTATCAATTATTTTATATACCATTTATTTTTAGGATTTTTTGTGTATAACTTATTTGGTCTTTGATTATTGATGTTAGTATTTAAATAATTGCCATTATATGTTTTATAAATTGTTTATTTGTATTTTAATATTGTCATTTTTTATCAAAGTTTTTATTTATACATGGTTTTAATATTGCAATAATTTTCCCCCAAATGCTCGTATTTGGGAGCTTCGAGAAGATTGTGCCCTAAATTACTGGGTTCCAATTTTCCTCGTTGAATCTAAGTAATCGAGCACCCATTTCAAATCAAAACATATGAGTTTCAAATAAAAGCTTATTCTCGGGAATTCGAGGTGTTGTGTCCTAACTCATTGGATATGACGTCTTGTTATCTTGAGGTAAGGATTTCTAAAAAAGTATAGACAATATTCTATGTTTGGAATTTTGAGAAATTGTGCCCTAACTTACTAGGTTCCGATTTTTTCACTTAACCCAAATAACCGAATATCCTTCTAAAATTTAAATGCATGAGTTTTGAAAATCAAAAGACAAGCTTAGTTTCGAGGATTTAAAATGTCGTGTCCTAACGTACTGGATGTGATATTTTATACTTTGGGACAAAAGGGTCTTAACATCCATTTCAATTTATTCAAACATTTTTTTAATATAAAAAGGATCATATTTTAAAATCTTCTCAAATTTTTGACATTAAGACATTAATTAATCAATTAGGTACCAATTTTGGGCGTTACGAGGGTGTTAATCCTTCCTCGTGCGTAACCGACTCCCGAACCCATTTTCTCGAATTTCGTAGACCAAAATCATTGTTTTAATAAATCAAAATGTTTTTTTATTAAAATGATTAATTTCAAGGTGACCCGATCACACCTCGAAAAAAAGATTGGTGGCGACTCCATTTTCGTTTTTAAAGTTAATCCCCGTTTTTAAAAAAAAATTAAAAATGGTTTCGACAGCTTGGCGACTCCACTGGGGACATCAATAAGAGAGTCAAGCCGTAAAATTGATTATTTCCTGTCCGTTTGTCTAAATTTGAAAATCCAATTTGAAAAATTATGATCCTTTTTATTGCATGTTGTTCTAATCTTGTAAAGTATTTCTGCATTGCATTGCATGACCGTTGTGGTCGCACCTTTAAGTGGGAGTGAGAAACTATGCCTTTGTGAGGTTTTCACCTCCGCATGGGCTAGTGGATTGCTTTCGGGATACATCTGTACCTATGTCTTCGTGAAGTTTTCACTTCCGCATGGCCATAGGGAAATGTATTCCCTTGAACTGAACTCGATCTGTATGAGCCTATAATGGGTGAAGATTGAGGAATCTGCTGGTTCAGGTACCTTTTCTTTAGAACTAAACCGCATATAGAGAGACCTAGGAGCCTACCCTAGGTAGAACCATGCCAAACCCCAGTAGTCACCCAGATAGTAGTCACCCAGATAGGTGTTCTATGTTGTTTATTTCTCTTGTGTTAACGTGTTTTGTTTTGTTTTGGTTGCATTGCATTCACATAATAGAAAAGAGGCGTTGATTCAAATTTGATTGCTAAATAGAAGAGTTTGTCATGAGAAAATGGATTTATTGATAAATTGGATTATAATACGGTCGTCCGAATATGGTCCAAGTAAACACAACAAGAGAAGACTGATAGTCCATGAAGGAATACAAGACTTTATTGCCCAAGGATTCAAGCTGACAAAGACTATTCGAGAATCACCACGTCTCGGCTTTCTTGAAGAGGCTAACCAGCATTGTGGAAATAAGTGAGCAGTGAGTCGCAGCCCAGATCAAGTAAAAAGAGCTAGTAGAGACATTCATTAGAAAGTTCGCGAGATTGGACCTTAATATCCAGATAAGAAGAAAGGGATCGATGTCTTCGCTTGGAATATGAGGGAAAGGCTGTATAAATATCCGTTTTTATGTAAAGGAATTTATTTTTTAGAAAAGTTGTTCTAATGGAATTGAATTCAGAATCAACGCCTTTCTTCTTTTTTGCATTCATGCATTTGCATTACATCGCATCATATGCATTTAAATCCATAGAAAGACCCTAATTAGTTGAAGTTATTACAGAGAGAGAGAGAGAAGGAAAAGTTAATCTGAAACTAAACACCGCTACTTATTACACGTGCTAAGACAAAAATATGGATCAAAGACTCGAACAGTTCAGAGAGACATGCAAGACCGATTGCAAGAGAGCGCTTGGCAAAGATCCAACAAGATATGAGGGAACAAATGATGGAAGCCCAAAGGAATATGGTGGCTCAAATGACTCAGCTACTGAATGGGGCAATGGACAAGGGAAAAAGTCCCATGACTAATACTGGAGAAGATAATGAGGATTATCCTCCGAGTTTTACCCCACCGCATGTACAAACACAACCTGAAGCATATCCTCGAAGGCCATCTGTTACAATTAGGCCTCAACAAGTTCAAGCTGATACTGGGGTGCCCAAGAATTTCCAAGTTGGTTCAGGATCTAACCCAGGAGATAACCCTGCTAATCCTGTTATCCTTGATATAATAGAGAGGGAAGAGACAAAAATTGAATTACCGAGGCAGTTAGAGGACCATTGTAGATGGTTAAAAGAAAAGTTCAAGGCCTTGGAAAACACTGATAATCACCAGGGAATTGATGCTAAAGACTTGAGCTTGGTTCCATATTTGGTGCTTCCTCTGAAACACCCCAAACTCGGCCCATGTGTTACGACAGGATCTGACATGTCACATGAAGAAAACGAGTAAGAACTTGTGATTTTTACTAAAGAGTTTGTTATTTGGTTATAGATTAAGAAAAACAAATTTAATTGGAAATATTTGAAAATAATACTACTAATCTTGAAAGGTTGATTGAAGAATCGATAATTAAACTAGTGATCTTTTAAAACCGTGACTTTCGAAAATGACATCGATAATTTGAAAGAGAATCCGAGATAAATTATTTGTACAAGTTTCTTATGAAATCCATTTGTTAATCAATTTAAAAAAAAAACGTTACTTATGATTTTAGAAAATCCCCATTTAAAACAATTCAAGAAAAATATTAAATACGTCTAAACATAAAGCAAAATAAAACATAATCTAGAGACCTTATTACAACTTTAAAACAAAAAATAGTAAAAGTAATGAAATAAAACGGAAAAGAAGTTCACTGATGTTCGAAAACATTATTTCCAAAGTATGGCCTCCACCGAGTCATCCATGGGCCCAAGTCCTCATTACTGAGCATTACCTGCAAGGATTAAGAAAAAGGGGTGAGTTACTGGAACTCAGTGTATAATCCCCTTACCGTCATCCACTGGCCTGAACCCGCATAGCATAATCTTGGGCCTAAGGCCATTTACATAACAATAATTAATTGAAGTAAACGTATGCAACCCAACCCAATCCATCCATCACACCCCTAACCAGCCAATCACACCTGTGGGGATCAAGTCAACCCACCCCGCCGCTCACACCAAAATTGCAGCCAAGCTACTAGAGTATAATATTTTTGTGGTCAAGCCACCAAAAACATAATTAAGCACAATAATAAATAGATTTGTGGAAATGCCACCAGGCTACACTGCTCTCCATACAATTTATCCCATCCCATGCAATATATGAAAATGTATCATACAAAATAAAATAAAATATCCACATATATACAACAACCATTAATCTAATGAATTAATTCGGTGAATCGGCCCATTAAGGCACTTTGATAGTTCGGCCCATTTAGGCATTATAGCAAATCGGCCCATAAGGGCATTTTCGTAATTTAATAAATTAATACCTATTTTGACAGATCTTAGAATTAACATCGTTTAAGCTAATACAACGATCTATTCTTCCAACATAATGGTGAGTCATGAATCAACGGGATTTCGGTGTGAGATTACACACCTGATTACGGTAAGGACTAAACCTTCTTGATCGTCGGCACCTATATCACCATAATACTCGATTAACTAACATAAGAGATTTTTCTTAATCCAAATCTAAATCAACGATCTAAAATGCTTACCCTTAGTATCGTGAACGACCACGATTTGTCTCTTCTCACCGGATGATGGTCCACAACCCGGTGGCAAATCTCGAACTGCCGATACCGCCCTACGTTTGAACTTAGGAGTAGGAATTGCAAATCCACTCCCTTTTTGTCCTCCTATAGCTTTTCCTTTCAAATTGCTACCACTTGACTCCATTGAAAAAGTCTTGGTCAGTAAAATACTACTATGAGAGAGAGTAGTTGTTTAGGGATAGGATTCGTCTTACCACTACTTCAATAGGATCAACAAGTAGAGAAGAACGAGCGATTTAGTTCCTAATATAACTGATTAGTCAAATCCATCGATCCGTTTTAACGGAATAACCAAGCATTGAGATATATCAAAATGAACCTTGAAGAAATTCCTTACCTTAACAATAATAGATCCAACTTCCACCGATTGGGCTTAAGGCTAGAAATGAATCGGCAAGGATGGAATATTCGGGCACCCACTAAAACACCAAATCGATCAAGGAAGAAATGCCCAATAAGCAAGCAAGAAGAAAAAGAAATAGTGTGATTAAAGTTTCGGCTATTTAGAGAGAAAAGATCAAGCAAGATTCGGCCATCAAAATATTGGTTTAAGAAGAAGAGAGAAGGATTGAAGAAATGGTGAAAAAAAAAAGGAGAGATGGAAAAAAAAGTGCTAGATAGTTCCGGCTAACAAAGGGAAAATGAGCAAAATGAGGTGAGTGTTTCGGCAACAAAGGAGAAAGGTGAACAATTTTGGCTTTAGAGTTTCGGCAAGCAAAGGAGAAAGAATTGGAAAAGAAAACACCAAAATGCTAAAAGAAAACAAGCCTCTCACGCACCAAAACTTTGTAAAAAGCTATATGAAATTCGGCTCCCTCATTCCCCCTACCAAAACCGTGCATCTCTTTACCAAAAAGATCAAGGTTGACCAAAAATTCTTTCTCAAACACCTTCCACAAAATCGGCCAACATGTTCCCCTCCCTTATCCATTTCCTTTATTTCTTTCCTTGTTTTTCCCTTGCTTTCCTCCTTACCATATTCCTTAGTCTTCTTTCCATCACTAGAAAGTCTTCTTTTCCTTATTTATAGCCATGGTCGACACTTTGGAAAGAAACACAAAAAAAATAATCCAAAAAAAATTGCACTAGGTGGGATTCGAACTCCGCTCCTTAAGCCTCTTCATGTGATGCCACACCACTCTGCTACTAGCCCCACTTGTGCTAGCAAAATGCACACTTAATTCCTTAAGTCTTGATGCCACTTACCTTCTCTCCTTAAAGTGCTTAATCACAAAAATTTTACTAAGGCCCAACTCAACCCAAAGTCTTCTTAGGACCCCTAAACATACACAAGTAACATTCTTAACTAGCCTAACGCATGATATAATGCAAAACATAAAATCCCAAATTTCAGGATGTTACAATTCTACCCCCTTAAAGAAATTTCAGCCTCGAAATTTACCTGATTAGAAGAGATGAGGATATTGCTGTCGGATCGTGTCCTCTGATTCCAATGTAGCTTCCTCTGATCCGTGATTACGCCATAATACTTTGACTAACGGAACCGACTTCCTTCTTAGCACCTTAACATCCCGATCTAAAATCTGTACTAGCTCCTCTTCAAAAGACACGTCAGGTCTTATCTCAACTTCCTCTACTAGTACAACATGAGACGGATCTGAACGATAATGCCTTAACATTGAAACATGAAATACGCTATGTATCTGACTTAACTCCGGAGGTAACTCAAGTTGATAAGCCACTGGCCCAACACGCTTTAATACACGGTAAGGTCCGATAAACCTAGGGCTCAACTTGCCCTTCCGTCCAAATCTAAAGATCTTTTTCCAAGGTGAGACCTTCAGAAAGACCTGATCATCCACAGAGAACTCTATCTCCTTCCGCTTCAGATCCGCATATGATTTCTGTCTGTCCGAAGCTTCTTTTAACCGTGCCCGAATTACCTTAACTTTTTCCTCCGTCTCCGAGATCAACTCAAGACCCAATAACCGCTCGTTCTCCTAGTTCACCCAACGGTAGGAGTACGACACCTACACTCATACAACGCCTCGTAAGGTGCCATTTGGATCTTTGGATTGATAGTCATGTTGTTGTATGCAAACTCGCCAATGGTAGAAAATCTTCCCACCTACCCCTAAAGTCGATCATACACACCCCTAACATGTCTTCTAGAATCTGGATTACTCTCTCCGATCGACCATCGATCATGGATGAAACGCCGTCTTTGAAATTTAGTCTTGTACCCAAAGCTTCATGTAAAGCCTTCCAGAACCGTGATGTAAACCTAGGATCCCTGTCCAATATAATAGACACTGGTACCCTATGCAACCTCACGACTTCTGCTATATATAACTTGGCCAACTTCTACAACGAATAATCCGTACGAACAGATAGGAAATGAGCAGACTTCGTTAACCGATCCACTATCACCCATACGGAATCTTTCTTAGTAAGCGTTAAAGGTAACCCACTAACAAAGTCCATCCTTATCCTTTCCCATTTCCATAGTGGGATTTTCACCATTTGCAGTAACCCTGAAGGCAGTTGATGTTCCGCCTTCACCTGCTGACATGCAAAGCACTTGCTCACGAAGTCGGTAACCTCCCGTTTCAACCCTGGCCTCCAATACTACTCACGGAGGTCTCAGTACATCTTATTTCCCCTGGGGTGCATAGCATATGGGCTACTATACGCCTCACGCAGAATCATTTGTCTCAATTCAGAATCCCTGGGCATACAAACTCTTTCGCGGAAACATAACACTCCATCACTATTTAATCCAAAATTCCATATCTCACCATTTTCCACTTGCTGAAGTCGAGAACCCAACCTTTCATCTAACAACTGCTTTTCCTTAATCTGACTTACCCATAAAGGCTTCACTTGAAGTTCAGCTAACAAGCTACCATCTTCATAAAGGCTGATGTGAGCGAACATCACTCTCAAATCCGATATTACCTTACGACTCAGCGCATCTGCCACTACGTTAGCTTTACCTGGGTGATACTCGATTGAAAAGTCATAATCTTTCAACAATTCTATCCACCTCTGCTGTCTTAAGTTCAACTCCTTCTGGGTAAGGAGGTACTTTAGACTCTTATGATCCGTGTAGATAATCGACTTCTCCCCATATAGATAGTGTCTCCATATCTTTAGAGCAAAAACCACTGCAGCTAACTCCAAATCATGTGTGGGATAGTTCACCTCATGCGGCCTTAATTGATGAGATGCATAAGCCACCACTTTTCCCCCTTGCATCAACACACATCCCAAACCCGTGTGTGACGCATCACAATAAACAATAAACTCTTTACCAGCCTCAGGTTGAATCAATACTGGCGCTTCTGTCAGAACCTTCTTCAATTTCTCAAAACTCTCTTGCTGCTTATCTGACCACACAAACGATACTCCCTTATGCAACAGCTTAGTTAGGGGTGCGGCAATCAACAAAAACCCCTCAACGAAATGCCTGTAATACCCAGCCCAACCTAGAAAACTTGAATTTACGCATCGACCTCGGTGGCTTCCATCCAAATCATACCTCGACCTTCCGGGGGTCAACTCTAATTCCCTCGGCAGATACAACATGCCCTAAAAAGGTCACCTTTTTCAGCCAAAATTCACACTTACTGAATTTGGCATACAGCTGCTTCTCCTTTAATATCTGCAATACTACCTGTAGATGCGAATCATGCTCCTCTTCAGTCTTTGAGTACACCAAGATGTCGTCTATGAACACCACCACAAACCGATCTAGATAGGGTTAGAAGACTCAGTTCATCATGTCCATAAATGCAGCTGGTGCATTAGTCAACCTAAACGACATCATTAAGAACTCGTAATGCCCATATCAGGTTCGAAACGTAGTCTTGTGAATATCCGCCTCCTTGACTTTTAACTGGTGATACCCCGATCTTAGATCTATCTTCGAGAAAACCGAAGCTCCACGCAGCTGATTGAACAGATCATCGATCCTCGGTAACGAATACTTGTTCTTGATCGTCAATTTATTCAATTGTCTATAATCGATACACATACGCATCGACCTATCCTTTTTTCTTAACGAACAAAACCGGGGCTCCCCACGGTGACACACTTGGTCGAATAAATCCACGATCCAACAACTCCTGGATCTGAGCTTTAAGTTCCACGAGCTCCTTCGGTGCCATTCTGTAAGGGGCAATGGACACCGGAGCCATTCCTGGCAATAGCTCAATACCAAATCCCACCTCCCGATCTGGAGGCAATCCTGGAAGCTCCTCGGGAAAGACATCTGAAAACTCTTTCACCGTTCTAACACTTTCTATCGACAACTCTTTGGCATCCAAAGCACTGATAAAGACTAAGAACGCTCCCTACCCCTTTCGCACCAACTTTTCTACCTTAAAAGCAGATACCGCATTAGATAGATAATTTCTTCTTTCACCTATCATCATCACTTCCTTATCCTCCAAAGTTCTTAGTACCATCTACTTTGCAAAGACACCCAAGTTCGCACGATGTTTAACCAAACAAACCCATGCCCAAAATAAGATCGAACTCCCCGAATGGCAGTTCCATCAAATCTGCCAGAAATACTACCCCCTGAACCCTTAAGGGTACATCCCTAAACAGCTTATTTACAACCACCGACTGTCCTAAAGGGCTAATCACAGTTGTTTCTCTAGCAGTAATCTTAGATTTAATATTCAGAGTTCCAGACACAACACATGCAACATACAAATGGCTGGATCCAATGTCTATCAAAAAGGTAAAAGGTACTTCAGATATGAAAAACGTACCGGTTATGACGTCCGGTGCATCGCCATCCTCTCGATGTCTGATCGCATAGACCAGCCCTGGCTGTCTCGCCTCCGCGTTACTCCTATTATCGATACCTCTGCCCGGTGCACCTTGACCTTGTCCTACACCATTACCACCCAGACCTGGCCCACGACCTCTCGGCGGCTGCTGAGCAAATCTATTACAAACTGCCTGAGTTTGATCAGGCTTTCGAGGGCAATCCCTAAACCGATGGTCCTTGGATCCACATCTGAAAAAACCACCAGTTCTCTTCCAGCATTCACTCGAGTGAAGTTTCCCATAATCCACGCAAAGCTGTGACTGATTGGTAGTAGCTGGAGTACCCATTTGAACTGGCCCCTCATTCTTAGGCCTTTTCTGAAATCCTCTAGCAGGACCTGAATACCCAGAGTCTCTCTTGTTCCTGCCCCTATCCTCATCTTGATTTTGCCATTCCGAGTGCTTAACTTCCTCAGCTATCTTAGCTTTTTCCACAAGTGTAGCGAAATTCCTTTCCTTCTGTGGGGCTATCAGTACCCGTAACTCATCACGCAATCCATCCTCAAAATGCACACAGTGCTCATGATCAGTTGGAACTATTCCCCGGGCATACCGACTCAGACGCAGAAACTCCACCTCGTATGCTGCCACAGATTTACTTCCTGAACCAGATTAAAAAATTCCTTCCTTCGGGCATCTATATAACTAGCCCCGACATATTTTCCCTGAAATGTTGTCTTAAAGAATTCCCGCATATCTGATCACCTGAGTGCCTTCCCGAACAAGAAGCCACCACCGATCGCCTAGTCTCTTAGCAATGACACAACCCCTTTCAGTTTCTGCTCAGATGTGCAATCCAGATCGTCCATAATCCGTTCCACCGCCTCAACCCAGTACTCTGCTACACTTGGGGCTACACCCAAAATACCCCTAAAGACATCGGCTCCATTCGATCTAAGTCGCTCGGATATCGACCCACGAGCTGCCGACCCAGTTTTTGCCCTAGCAACCCTTTCTAATACTCGCAACATCGCTTGGGACAGAGCATCGTCCTCTCTCATTCGATCATGTGACCCAGCTTTAGTCACTGGTGATGCAGGTGCGTCCATTTCAGGCATATGTCCCGATGCCTCAGATACAACCCTAGCACCTCAGCCTCTACCACGTCTACGTCTACCACGTCCACGTCCTCTAGCGCTCATGTTTACTAATGTTGATTTAATCTGATTAAGAGTCTTATGAATCAGTATGCTTATTCAGTGTTTATTAAACAATATTTTATGGAGTATAAGAAGTAAAGTTGTTTTCGCAAAACATATCCTAAGGTCTCAATCTCTATAGTTTCAGCTCCTAAAGCTAAAAGTTCTAGAGTATCTCTATTTTGTGAAGTTTTCTTACTACAGTCATACCACAATAATCATAAAATGAAAACAAAACTTACTGACTTGATGCCGGATACCCGTGGTGCCATACTTCCTTTAAAACATGTATTTATAAATCGAATTTCAAGCAGTTTTAGAAAACTTTTTTGAACCCAAACCACAGTCGAGTTTTGCAACCGGGCTCTGATACCATAAAATGAAACACCATAAACCCGGTCCATGTGTTACGACCGGATCCGACATGTCACATGAATAAAACGAGTAAGAACTTGTGATTTTTACTAAAGAGTTTGTTATTTGGTTATAGATTAAGAAAAACAAATTTAATTGGAAATATTTGAAAATAATACTACTAATCTTGAAAGGTTGATTGAAGAATCGATAATTGAACTAGTGATCTTTTAAAACCGTGACTTTCGAAAATGACATTAATAATTTGAAAGAGAATCCGAGTTAAATTATTTATACAAGTTTGTTATGAAATCCATTTGTTAATTAATTTTTAAAAAAAATGTTACTTATGATTTTAGAAAACCCCCATTTAAAATAATTCAAGAAAAATATTAAATACGTCTAAACATAAAACAAAATAAAACATAATCCAGAGGCCTTATTACAAATTTAAAACACAAAATAGTAAAAGTAATGAAATAAAACGGAAAATAAGTTCACTGATGTTCGAAAACATTATTTCCAAAGTATGGCCTCCACCGAGTCATCCATGGGCCCAAGTCCTCATTACTGAGCATTACCTGCAAGGATTAAGAAAAAGGGGTGAGTTACTGGAACTCAGTGTATAATCCCCTTACCGTCATCCACTGCTTTGAACTCAAGATAGCATAATCTTGGGCCTAAGCCCATTTACATAACAATAATTAATTGAAGTAAATGTATGCAACCCAACCCAATCCATCCATCACACCCCCAACCAGCCAATCACACCTGTGGGGATCAAGCCAACCCACCCTGCCGCTCACACCAAAATTGCAACCAAGCTGCTAGAGTATAATATTTTTGTGGTCAAGCCACCAAAAACATAATTAAGCACAATAATAAATAGATTTGTGGCAATGCCACTAGGCTACACTGCTCTCCATACAATTTATTCCATCCCATGCAATATATGAAAATGTATCATACAAAATAAAATAAAATATCCGCATATATACAACAACCATTAATCTAATGAATTAATTCGGTGAACCAGCCCATTAAGGCACTTTGATAGTTCGGCCCATTTAGGTATTATAGCAAATCAGCCATAAGGGCATTTTCGTAATTTAATAAATTAATACCGATTTTGACAGATCTTAGAATTAACATCGTTTAAGCCAATACAACGATCTATTCTTCCAACATAATGGTGAGTCATGAATCAACGGGATTTCGGTGTGAGATTACACACTGATTACAGTAAGACTAAACCTTTTTGATCGTTCGGCACCTATATCACCATAATACTCGATTAACTAACATAAGAGATTTTTCTTAATCCAAATCTAAATCAATGATCTAAAATGCTTACCCTTAGTATCGTGAACGACCACGATTTGTCTATTCTCACCGGGATGATGGTCCACAACCGGTGGGAAATCCCGAACTACCGATACCGCCTCTACGCTTGAACTTAAGAGTAGGAATTGCAAATCCACTCCCTTTTATCCTCCTATCGCTTTTCCTTTCAAATCGCTACCACTTGCCTCTATTGAAAAAGTCTTGGTCAAGTAAAATACTACTATGAGAGAGTAGTTGTTTAGGGATAGGATTAAATCTTACCACTACTTAGTAGGATCAACAAGTAGAGAAGAACAAGCGATTTAGTTCCTAATATAACCGATTAGTCAAATCCATCGATCCGTTTTAACGGAATACCAAGCATTGAGATATATCAAAATGAACCTTGAAGAAATTCCTTACCTTAACAATAATAGATCCAACTTCCACCAATTGGGCTTAAGGATAGAAGTGAATAGGCAAGGATGGAATATTCGGGAACCCACTAAAACACCAAATCGATCAAGGAAGAAATGCCCAATAAGCAAGCAAGAAGAAGAAGAAATAGTGTGATTAAAGTTTTGGCTATTTAAAGAGAAAAGATCAAGCAAGATCCGGCCATCAAAATATTGGTTTAAGAAGAAGAGAGAAGGATTGAAGAAATGGTGAAAAAGAAAAGGAGAGATGGAAAAAAAAAGTGCCAGATAGTTTCGGCTAACAAACGGAAAATGAGCAAAATGAGGTGAGTGTTTCGACAACAAAGGAGAAAGGTGAACAATTTTGGCTTTATAGTTTCGGCAAGCAAAGGAGAAAGAATTGGAAAAGAAAACACCAAAATGCTAAAAGAAAACAAACCTCTCACGCACCAAAACTTTGTAAAAAGCTATATTAAATTTGGCTCCCTCATTCCCCCTACCAAAACCGTGCATCTCTTTACCAAAAAGATCAAGGTTGACCAAAAATTCTTTCTCAAACACCTTCCACAAAATCGACCAACATGTTCCCCTCCCTTATCCCTTTCCTTTATTTCTTTCCTTGTTTTTCCCTTGCTCTCCTCCTTACCATATTCCTTAGTCTTCTTTCCATCACTAGAAAGTCTTCCTTTCCTTATTTATAGCCATGGCCGACACTTTGGAAAGAAACACAAAAAAAATAATCCAAAAAAATTACACTAGGTGGGATTCGAACTCCACTCCTTAAGCCTCTTCATGTGACACCACACCACTCTGCTACTAGCTCCACTTGTGCTAGCAAAATACACACTTAATTCCTTAAGTCTTGATGCCACTTACCTTCTCTCCTTAAAGTGCTTAATCACAAAAAATTTACTAAGGTCCAACTCAACCCAAAGTCTTCTTAGGACCCCTAAACATGCACAATTAACATTCTTAACTAGCCTAACGCATGATATAATGCAAAACATAAAATCCTGAATTTCAGGATGTTACATCCTCAGTAGTTCAAAATGCCAGAATTTGAGAAGTAAAATGGGACTAGCTGTTCTGAAGCCCATATTACTATGTTCTGTAGAAGGATGACTGAGTATGTTAATAACGATCAACTATTGATCCATTGTTTCCAAGATAGCTTGGTGAGGGCAGCGTCCAGGTGGTACAACCAATTGAGTCGTGCTAAGATTAATTCCTGGAGAGACCTAGCACAAGCATTTATGAAACAATACAATTATGTGACAGACATGACACCTGATAGAATCACCTTGCAAAACATGGATAAGAAATCAAATGAAAGCTTCAGGCAGTATGCGCAAAGATAGAGGGAAGCTGCCATACAAGTTCAGCCGCCGCTTTTAGAAAAGGAAACCACGATGCTTTTCATCAATACTCTAAAAGCCACATTTACTAACCATATGTTGGGAAGCGCCACCATAAGCTTTTCAAATATAGTAATGTCCGGTGAGATGATTGAGAATGCGGTAAGAAGTGGGAGGATAGACACGGAAGAAAGCGCCAAAAGATCAGCCCCGAGAAACATAGAAAATGAAGTGAGTATCCTGAGCATGCATTCCAAATCAGTCACCATAGGCCAGTCGAGGGCTGTAACCACTAGCTATCAAGGCTCTTCAAAGCAGGAATCTAACTTGAGGCCAAATGTAGAAAGGCTCCAGTTCACACCCATCCCGATGACATACAAGGAGCTGTATCAGAATTTGTTTGATGCGCATGTGGTGTCTCCGTTCTACTCAAAACCCGTGCAACCTCCATTTCCAAAATGGTATAATGAGAATGCCCAATGCGAGTACCACGCGGGAATAACGGGTCACTCAATTGAAAACTGTACTACGTTTAAAAAGTTGGTCGAAAGGTTCATTAAAATGGGAATTGTGAAGTTCGACGTTTCATCAAAACCTGATCACTTTGACGAGACAGTAAATGTGATAATTGAAGGAGGAGACAAGAAATTTATGACTCCTTGAAGAAGTTAAAAGCGAAGAGGGAACTGGGGAACGAAGTTTCCAAGCCCTTGCATACTTGTTGCCTTAAGCCTAGAGGCAATAAGAACCCTTTTGTGAAATAGGCTTGTGTCCGGAATTTTTATTTCAATAAAATGCATCTTTTTGAGCAAATATTCTTTTATTTTTTTCCATTTCATATTGTACAAACAATTGTTCTTAGTTTTTTCTTTTGTTTGTTCTTTGGACTTTCTTTCAAGTATTCTTTCATTCTTCATGACCATACAAATAATCATTCTTTGAATCATTTATTCTTTGGAATCTTCCTTCGAACCTACAATAGGTTTCCAAATATCATTGATGTGAGTAATGCTGCTACTGACTCTGAGTCTCCTTTCGAGTAAGATATGTGTCTAGAGGGATCTCAGGACTTTGAAGATGACAGAGATTGTAACCTATCTTCTGATTTGTTAAGAATGGTAGAACAAGATGAAAAACAGACCCTACTCTACAAAGGGTCAGTGGATATTATGAGCCTAGAAAAGAGGTGAAGTTTGTAGCCTAGCTCACCACAGAAATAAGGCGAGACATCATTGAGTTATTTTCAAGAATTCAAAGATGTTTTTGCACGATCATATCGTGAGACATGCCCGGCTCTTCGAGACGCGGTATGTTGAAATCTTAAAAGAGGTCCATAAAGATGTCAGAAGGACACATGCTAATTGTTTTACAATAGCCAAGCTAATCATGAGGTTTGGGTACTGCTAATCTACATAGAAGGGAATGGCATCAGTTATACCGTATTTAAGGAGACAAGATTCATATGCCTCATTAATTTCTTCACAGACTTTCTCTATGTGGGGTAGGCCAATCTCGGTAAAATTTCCAGTATACGTCGATTTATCTTGGTGGTCGTCGATTACTTCACTAAGAAGGAGAAAGTAGCTTCACATGTCAATTTTACAAGGTCGATAGTACAAAAAAAAAGATCAGGCGCCGACAAATAATGCCAAAAAAAAACAATGTCAAAAATTTGTAGTCTGTTCAAAGATCAGACGCCATATCATAGAGCAACAAAGGTAGCCAAAAAGAAAAAAAACAAAAAACAAAACAAGGATTGTAGGAAAGATGACCGAGACTTCTAAAGATTAGCGTAAAGAAGTTACCATTTATCCTCTATGATTATCGAACGTTGGCCAAGACCTTTGCCGGGGCAACATCTTACCCATTGGTTTATGGAATGGAAGTGTTTTTTTCAAATTGAACCTAATCAAAGAAAAGCTTAAAAGTTATCCATCATGATCAGATAATGCAAGCTTACGACAAAGAGGTTCATCCTAGAGAATTCCACGAGGGGAACCTGATGTTGAAAAAGATTTTTCTTATACAAAAAGATTTCAGAGGAAAGTAGATGTCAAACTGGGAAGGACCTTATGTAGTAAAAAAAGGCATGTTCTAGAGGAGCATTGATATTGACCGAGACGGATGGCGAAGGCTTGCCCAATTCGGCAAATTCAGGTTCAGTCAATAAGTATTTTACCTGAAAGGGGAAAGGCCAAGGTGAAAACCCACAAAGGGCGCCTTGAGATCAAATTCAAAAAAAAAAGAGGAGAGGCCAAGTCGAAAACCCGCAAAGGGCACTTTGAGACCAAAGGGGTTTTGAGCCGAGAACCCAAAAAGGGCGGCTCAAATTTTGATCAAAGATAGGGCATGTGGTAGCCTTGCTATGCCTGAATTAACAATGAGGAAGTATGCTACGTCTTGGGGCATTGACAAAGTACTCCGGATCCTCTAAACACGTATTAAGCTCAAAATGGTCCTCAAGAAGTTTGTACAGAGAAGCTCAGGCTGCGATATCTGGGGCACCTAGCTTCTATCTTACCCATTTTGAATTTGCTATCTTTGATTACTTTATTCTTTTCAAGATACACCTCAATCAATTTTCTTTTATGGTCTTGGCTATCTTTGATTACTTTATTCTTTTCAAAGATACACCCCAATCAATTTTCTTTTATTGCCTTAGTTATCTTTGACTAACTTATTTGTTTCGAGCTATGCTCTTGATTAATTTCTTTCTCGTCCATTGTTGTGATCTTTTTCAAGCATTTTATATTGAAATAATGATTAATGGACTAATAATACTTTCATAAAATGAGTTTCGCATATTACTCTGGAAGCTTTTAAATAGTATAAGAACCTGAAACAAGACTATTGTTTAGAACTCACTAAGCTATATTTGAGCCCAAAGTGAGTTTATCTCTTCAGATTTTCTGTCAAGGACATTGGTTGATTAAAAGACTAGATATTGCATCGGTGATACAAATCCGACAGAAAATAAGTAATGACAACCCAAGCGTAGAAGGAATCATTCTCGAAAAGAAAAAAATGACATTCTGCATCCATGCGAGTATCATGCATACACATCTGGTCGGGTCACTGAGGAGTGATCAGTAGATGGAACAAGTTACAGATCCTATACCCCAAAGTTGAAGTGGGATGAATTGAAAAAGATACAAGTCCTATACCCTTGAAATGCAGTGGGAACATTTCAAATCCTATAATCCTGAACCGTAGTAAGATGGTTTGAAAATGGTACAAGCCTTATGTCTCTAAAGTACAGTGGAAAGGACCCTGAAGTTAGTGGGGTAAATCAGTTAAGCAAAAATGTTTTTAGGTTTTCTGTCAAAGGCCAGTCGAGTAGGAAGAGAGTGTACTACGTTAATGATAGAGCCCTGATGAGCAACAAGTGGTGACATCCTAATTATTAAAAAGGATCATCCTAATGACATTTTTTATTCGTACATATGTCATTCGGTTAGGAGTAGTTGATTTGTTCAGATCATAGCATCCTAACCATTTTGTATAAGCATAAACACATAAAACCGATTTTACAGGATAGGTCCCCCAGAGGACGGTGTCGCAACATTGGTGAATTAGCAGATCTTGTCTTCCTGAGTTTGCAGTGAAGCGGATCAAAATCATCAGCCTGGCATCCCTGAGTTTGCAGTGGAGTAGATTGAAGATAGCAGATCTTATCTTCCTGAGATTGCAGTGAAGCGGATCGAAGATACTAGTCTGGCATCCCTGAGTTTGCAGTGGAGCAGACCAAAAGATAGCAGATCTTGCCTTCCTGAGGTTGCAGTGAAGCAGATCAAAGACACCAGTCTTTTCTCCCTGAGTTTGCAATGGAGCAGACTAAAAATAGCAGATCTGGCCTTCTTGAAGTTGCAGTGAAGCAGATCGAAAACATTAGCCTTGTCTCCCTGAGTTTGCAGTGGAGCAAACTAAAAGATAGCAGATCCTGCCTTCCTGAGGTTGCAGTGAAGTAGATCGAAGACACCATCTTGTTTCCTGAGTTTGCGATGGAAGCAGACTAAAGATAGCGGATCCGGCCTTCCCGAGGTTGCGATGAAGCGGTCGAAGACACCACTTTGTCTCCCGAGTTTGCAAATGAGCAAACTAAAAATTGCAGATCTTGTCTTCCTGAAGTTGCAGTGAAGCAGATCGAAGACATCAGCCTGACCTCCCTGAGTTTGCAGTCGAGTAGACTAAAGATTGCAGATCTTGTCTTCCTGAAATTGCAGTGAAGCAGATCGAAGACACTAGCCTTGCCTCTCTGAAATGGTAGTGGAGCAAATCGAAGAAAGCAAATCTTATGGCAAATCTTATTTTCCTGAAGTTGCAGTGAAGCAGATTGAAGCCATCAGACTTATTTCCCTGAAAAAGCAGTAGAACAGATAGTCCAATACTTCTAAAGTTACAGTAGTTACAGAGAAGTAAAGTTAAGTTGAAATTCTAATACACCTAAAGTTACAGTTGGGTTGGAAGCCATTTGGAGAAGACGAGGACCAAGAAGTCAAGACTCGGCAAGATCGGGCAAAATTGGTCCTTTTATAGTATTTGCTCCATTCTCGTTACACGATAATGAGCAAAGAGGGGCAGCTGTAATAGGCCAATTTAGCCTGGGCCCATACAAAAAATAATAAACCCAAAATAATAAAACAAAGTCAAAGTCCAGTCCAAAATATATCATTTGGCCCAATCGGAATGGCCCATTACTTGAAAAGATTGAAGGTCGATCTACAAGCTTGACGTATATGGAAACATAATCTTCAAGGATATGCAATCTTAGATATGATATGCAAATCTTAGATATGATATGCAATCCTAGAAGATATGATATGCAATCTTAGAAGATATGATTTTGTAATCTTACAGATTTAATTTGTAGATACCTTTTAATCTTAGCCGTTGATGTAATTGATCATGCACGTTGGATTTGGGAGGCTCAACTATAAATAGAGGCCTCTCCTCCATTGTAAAGGACGGGAGTTTTGAGCAATAAAAATTCTTGAGAGCATTCACACAAATCTCTCTCTCTTGCGTTCTTATTTTCTGGGGCTTGTTTTTTATTTTGTTATTCGTTCATCTTCGTTTCTTTTTTAGTTGCACTCATTTGAGTTGGATTTAGGTGGTGGAATTTTGTTGAATCCTCATATTGTAAGAATTAGGTTGACTTAGGCTTTTTTTTAACTTTTTTTTATTTATCCATTTAATTGCTTAATCATTAATTATTCTTTTTATTTTTATTAATTTATTTATTCGTCAACTTTCTTATTTACATATTGTTCATTCATTTAACCATTCTTATCATTCTTTTATTTTCTTCCATTACTTATATACTTTATTTGTTTTTAATGTCACACATGTTGTTTACTTAAAAAAAACTCGTTTTATAAGTCATCCATTTTAAATTGTTTGATTATTTGCTTTAATTTTTTTTCCATATATTATCAATTGCAAATTTTTATATATTACTATCTATTTTATATACCATTTATTTTTAAGATGTTTTGTGTATAACTTATTTGGTCTTTGATTATTGATGTTAGTATTTAAATAATTGCCATTATGTGTTTTATAAATTGTTTATTTGTATTTTAATATTGTCGTTTTTTATCAAAGTTTTTATTTATACATGGTTTTAATATTGCAATAATTTTCCTCCAAATGCTCGTATTTGGGAGCTTCGAGAAGATTGTGCCCTAACTTACTGGGTTCCAATTTTCCTCGTTGAATCTAAGTAATCGAGCACCCATTTCAAATCAAAACATATGAGTTTCAAATAAAAGCTTATTCTCGGGAATTCGAGGTGTTGTGTCCTAACTTATTGGATATGACGTCTTGTTATCTTGAGGTAAGGATTTTCTAAAAAAAGTATAGACAATATTCTATGTTTGGAATTTTGAGAAATTGTACCCTAACTTACTGGGTTCCTGTAACATCCTAAAAATCCGAGTATCGATATATTGCATGTTTTGGTGTTTAGCTTATGAATGAAAATTTTCCTTTCTTCTTTTTCGTGTTTATTATAGCCTTGAAAAGGGCATAGAAGTATTCTGGTATAGAATAATTTTTAGTATTGAGAATTTATTGAAGTGGATCAAGTGACACTGATACTTAAGTTAATTTAAGTGTCTAAAATTAGCATAAGATGAGTAATTGGCAAAGTGGTGATGGCGCCATAAGTTGGACTTGAGGGGAGAGGTTCGAATCTCCTAGCATGCAATTTAGGAGCTTTTATTTTTGGTTTTTCCTAGCATGTGTCGGCCAAGCATCAAACATGGATAAGATGGACTAAATTTTTATGGTAAGGATATTAAGGTTTATGGCAAGCATGATTTAAGGGATGGAATGGCTTGATTTTGGGGATAAGATTCTCAAACTTTAGGAAAATGGAGGATTGCAAGGCTTGAATCAAGGTTGATGTTTTATAACTTCTTCATGGCCATTTTGACCATGAAGATGGACGACATTGTGGACTAAGGGGTTGGCGAATGTGTTAGTAGCTTGGCTAGGATTAGGAGTTAGCTTTTGGTCATTTCTAGCATTTTTGTGCAAAATTTGCAATTCTCTTCTCAACCTTTCTTTTAGCAGAATTTGAGATTTTGGTAAGCTTTGTTTTTTACCATTTCATGTTACCATTTGGACACATTTTTGCTTAGCATCTCAAGACATTTTCTCTTTTGGCCGAAATACCAAAGCTAAGATCATTTTCGTTTCCTTCTCCTTTTCCCCATTGCCGAATGTACCTTACTCCTAAACTCATCTCTTTTCTTTTCTCTTTTCTCTCTTGAAAACCGAATCAACATCATCTCCTTCCTTCATCCTTCTACTTTCTTCTCAACTAAATTTTCTTCATTATTTTCTCTCATGGCCAAATGCTAGATTGCTCCATTGCCGAACCATTTTTCCCTTCCTTTGTTATTCATAGCCGAATCTCCTACTATACATAGGTATTCTTCTCAAACGTTTCTTTTTCAATCGTGGACAATAGTGTGATTTTGGAGGACCGAAACTCAAGTGTTCGTGAGTATAGTGAATCGTTGGAATCGATCTAAAGAGTTAAGGTAAGGAGTTTATTCAAAGATTCTCATATTACTCGTCATTTTGATATAGATGGATTATAACTTGATTTCAATTTAGGGGACGTATCGCTCAATTCGCATATTGTGGAACAAGGATATTTCGTGGTAAGGCAATCTCACCCTTGTAACCTTTAGTCATAATTTCGATATATTTAGTCGGACTCATGATCTTTTGTCATTAGAAATAATCAAAATAGGGACGAAAAGGGTGGTGAATAGTGTTCGGAAGAGGGTGGTTCCTCTATTCCCCTAAGTTTAAGCAAAGGATCAAGCTTTGAAGAATCCGAGATTTTCCACCAGGTTGTGGACGCTCATCCGAGGAGAATCGGTTGTTTGAAATCGTTCGTACTCCCGAACTTTGTTTGTTCGTGGATTTTTATCGCAACGAACCATCAATCGAGGAGAAACCACAAATAGAAGTGGTTCGAAAATTTGAGGGTAAAGTCTAGATCGTTATTTCTAAGATTCGATATGTGAATAAATTATAGTGTTCTAATTTATCGTGATGCGTTTAGGTATCGACGAGCGGGAAAGTCTAGTTCTCACAGTAACCAGGTGTGTAACTTCACACTTATCTCTCGGGTTAGATACTAAACCGTAAATATTGGGATAAAATCGTAAAGATGGCAAAATCAAAAAATACATAGTAATTAACACTTTTGTGTAAATGTATGAAAACCGTTAAATTCATGGGCCAAAAATTGCTAGATCGTTAAATGGGCCGAAAACTGCTAGATCATTAAATGGGCCGAAAACTGCTAGATCGTTTAATGGGCCGAAAACTGCTAGATCGTTAAATGGGCAGAAAATTTGCTAGATCGTTAAATGGGCCGAAAACTGCTAGATCGATATATGGGCCCAAGTTAGCTAGATTGCTAAATGGGCTAAATGCTATTTTATCTTATGGGCTCAAATGAAAATTTGTAATATAGACTCACATGTATGGTAGGCCTTTTGTTAAATTATTACATGGATATAAATTGTTATGCATACCTGATTGCATGGGTTGGGATAATCGATGAAGAGAAAAAGGCCATTTGCCAAAAATCTAGTTCGGTGGCTTTGCCACAAAATTTTAATGGCTTAATGCCTCTAGTTCGGTGACTTTGTCACAATCTAGTTCGGTGGTGCACCACAATATATTTAAAACGGCTTATTGCCTACGATTGGTGTGTTGGCGGGGTGGGTTGACTTGATCCCCACAGGTGTGTTGGTTGGTACGGGGGTGTGTAGTGGATGGAAATTAGGTTTGGTTGGAAAATTTCATTTTGCATGCATTTAATTTATTATATTATATTCGTAAATGGGCTCAAGCCCAAAACAATGCCTTGATTATCCTACTCAATGAACGTGGTAAGTGAGTTACACACTCGAGTTCCGAGTAACTCACTCTATCTTTTAACCATTTCGTAATGGAAATTGACGAAGGCTTGGGCGAGGATGACTTCATGGAGGCCATACTACGAATATGGGTTTTTATAAACTATGAACTTTTATTAAGTAATTTATTTTAATTACTATTTTGGGTATGATGTAATAAGGCCTCTATTAATACTTTTATGGATTTTTATGTGTGTGGATGGATTTAAATTTCCTTTAAAACGTTGAAGATGCTTTAACTATTCGTGTTTTTAAATCCTTTTGAACTCTTTAAAAACTACTTTAAAGATTTAAACAATTAAAGTACTAAATGATAAGATTTCAAACTAGTATTTCTTAATTCATCAAATTTTAAATCATTTTTCTAAATTTTCAACTAAACATCATTTTCGAAAGTTTTTATAGAATCATGTTTACCTAAAACATTAGAGTATTAAATGAATGATAGATCGATGTAACAAACCAAATCTCGCCTTAACGCATAGACTGGGTTTGGGGTGTTACATTTAATGGTATCGAGCCGCCAAAAAACTCTACCGTGGTTGGGTTCAACAACAATTTTTGTTTGAGAAACAGTTTAAATTTTTAAACTTTATGTTCTAAAGGTAGTATGGCACCACGAGCATCCGCACCAAGTCAAGTAAGTATTTGTATATTGATTGTTATTATTGTGATATGATCATAGGAACACTCTAGAACTTCTAGTTTTAGGTGTTGAAAACAATAGAGATTGAGACTATAGGGCGTGATTGCGAAAACAACTTTACCTCTTATATCTCATAAAACATCATTAATAAACAACGAAATAGTATTACGATTCATAAAACTTGTAACGTAATAAACCGAATTAGTTATTATGAGCACTAGAGGACGTGGTCGTGGGCGCGCGGTAGACGTGGCCGTGGTAGAGGACGAGTCTGCTGCGCGCTGGCGCCGGGTTATGTGCCGAAAATGGATGCACCTGCATCGCCGAGAGTGAGACAGGATCACATGATCATATGGAAGAAGATAATGCTTTAACACGAGCAATGCCGCGAGTCCTTGAAAGGGTCGTTGGACCTGAAGTCAGGGCCAATAAATCGTGGGTCGATATCGGAGCGATCCGAAATCAAGTGGTGCCGAGGTTTTCGAGGTGTCTCGGTGTAGCTCCAAATGTTGCCGAATATTGGCTTGAGGCGGTGGAGTGAATTATGGAAGACCTCGAGTGCACTGTAGAACAGAAACTAAGAGGAGCGGTGTCCTTACTAAGGGACGAAGCTTATCAATGGTGGCTTACTGTCCGGGAAGGCACTGAAGCTGCATTAGTTAATTGGGAGTTCTTCAAAGCTGCCTTTCAGGGGAAATATGTAGGCACAAGTTATGTGGACGCCCGAAGGAAGGAATTTTTTTGAATCTGATTCAAGGAAATAAGACGGTGGCAGCTTATGAAGCTGAGTTTTTACGTCTGAGTCGCTATGCTCGGACAATAGTACCAACGGACCATGAGCGCTGTGTACGCTTTGAGGATGGGTTGAATGATGAGTTGCGGGTTCTGATAGCCCCACAACAAGTTAGAACTTTTGCCACGCTTGTGGAGAAAGCCAAGATAGCCGAAGAGGCTAAGAGCTCAGAACGTCAGAATCGGGAAAGAGTTAGAGGCAAAAGAGATATAAAGTATTCGGGTTCTTCAAAAAGGTTTCTGAAGAGGCCTCGGAATGATGAGCCAGCTCAAGGAAGAGCACATGTAGCTAATAATCAGAGTCGAGACTGTACTGAATGTGGGAAACAACATTCCGGAGAGTGCTGGAGGATAACGGGTGCTTGTTATAAATGTGGTTCAATGGATCATCAATATAAGAATTGCCCTCGGCGCATGGATACGACTCGGGAAGTTCGTAATCATCAAAGCACACCGGCAAGAGGAACTCAACAGCCACCGAGAGGTTGTGGATCAGGTCGTGGTGGTAATGGGGCTGGACGTGGTCAAGGTGCATTGGGTCGAGGCAATGGTTCTAGAGGTAACACGGATGCAAGACACCCGTGATTGGTATATGCGCTTAGACGCCGCGAGGATGGCAATGCACTGATGTGATAACTGCACGTTCTTTATCTTTGATGTACCATTCATCGCTTTAATAGATATTGGTTCTACCCACTCGTATGTTGCTAGCGCCATATCCGAAACTTGAATCTAGAATCAAATTACCGATAGTGAGATGATGGTAATTAGTCCTTTAGGACAGTCGGTAATTGTAAATAAACTGTTTAGAGACGTGCTCTTAGAAATCCAAGGAGAAATATTTTTGGCGAATTTGATGGAATTGCCTTTGTGAGTTCGATCTAATTTTGGGCATGGATTGGTTGGTTAAGCACCAGCGCTTTTGGATCATCTTTGAAAAGCGGATGTCAATAAGGACTTGGATGATAAACAAATAGTAATGATAGGAGAACGAAGGAATTACTTGGCAAATGTGGTATCTGCGTTAAAGGCAGAAAAGTTGGTGCGAAAAGGGTACGGAGCATTTTTAGCTTTTATTAGTGCTTTGGATGCCAAAGAGTTATCAGTGGAGGACGTGAGAACGGTGAAGGAATTTCCATATGTATTTCCCGAAGAACTTCCTAGTGTACCTCCAGATCGGGAAGTGGAATTTGGTATTGAGCTTTTGCACGAACGGCTCCAAAGTCCATTGCTCCTTATAGAATGGCACCAAGGAGTTGGCGAGCTTAAAGCTCAAATTCAAGAATTGCTTTGGATTGAGGTTTTATTCGACCGAGTGTGTCTCCGTGGGGAGCACCGGTTTTGTTCGTTAAGAAGAAGGATGGGTCGATGCGTATGTGCATTGATTACAGGCAGTTGAATAAATTGACGATCAAGAATAGGTATGCTTTACCGAGAATTGATGACTTGTTTGATCAATTGAAAGGAGCTTCAGTTTTCTCCAAAATTGATTTGAGATCGGGTTATCACCAGCTTAAGGTGAAAGAAGCAGATATTCATAAGACGGCATTCCGAACTCGTTATGGACATTATGAGTTTTTGGTGATGCCGTTTGGGTTGACCAATGCACCAGCTGCATTTATGGACATGATGAACCGGGTCTTTCAACAATATTTAGACCGGTTTGTGGTGGTGTTCATAGATGACATTTTGGTATATTCAAGGAATGAAGAGGAGCATGACTCGCATTTGCGTATAGTATTGCGATTACTTTTGAGATAATCAACTTTATGCCAAATTTAGTAAATGTGAATTCGTTAAGGGAAGTGACTTTCTTGGGTCATGTGGTATCAGCTGAAGGAATAAGGGTGGATCCTCGGAAATTTGAGGCTGTACTGGATAGGAAACCGCCAAAGTCAGTAGCTGAGATTCGGAGTTTCTTGGGGTTGGCTGGTTATTATAGACGCTTTGTTGAGGGGCTTTCTCGATTGTCGCACTCTAACTAAACTGATGCGGAAAGAAGTCACCGTATATTTGGACCAAAAACAACAAGAGAGTTTCGAGAAATTGAAGAAGATTCGATGGAAGCACTGAGCTTTGATTCACTTTCGAGGTCAAAAAGGAATTTATCGTTTATTGTGATGCGTCTCACACGGGTTTAGGTTGTGTGCTGATGCAAAGTGGAAAAGTAGTGGCATATGCTTCTCGTTAATTGAGACCGCACGAAGTAAATTACCCCACTCATGACTTGGAGTTAGCTGCGGTAGTGTTTGCTTTAAAGATTTAGAGGCACTATCTCTACGGTGAGAAGTCCATCATTTACACGGATCACAAGAGTCTTAAGTATCTTCTTACTCAGAAGGAGTTAAACTTGAGACAAAGAAGATGGATAGAACTGTTAAAGGATTATGATTTCTCAATCGAGTATCATCTGGGAAAGGCTAATGTGGTAGCTAACGCGTTAAGCCGTAAGGTGGTATCTGATTTGAGAGCAATGTTTGCTCATCTGAGTTTGTATGAGGATGGTAGTCTATTAGCGGAACTTCAAGTGAAGCCTCTATGGTTAGAGCAAATCAAGGAAAAGTAGATATCAGATAAAAAGTTGGGACTCTTAATTCAAAGAAGTTGGGAGTGGTGAAATAGAGGATTTTGGTATAAACACGGATGGAGTCTTGGTGTTTCCGTGGAAGAGTTTGTATCCTAAGGACTCTGATTTGAGACAAATGATTCTGCGGGAGGCGCATAGTAGCCCTTATGCTATGCACCCCGGAGGAAATAAGATGTATCGAGATCTCCGTGAATGATGTTGGCGAGGTTGAAGCGTGAGATTTCTGAGTTTGTGGGAAAATGTTTGACTTGTCAACAAGTGAAGGCGGAGCATCAATTGGCGTCAGGCTTATTACAACCGGTAAAGATTCCTCTTTGGAAATGGGAGCGGATAACTATGGATTTTGTTAGTGGGTTACCTTTAACATCTACTAAGAAAAATTTCGTTTGGGTAATAGTTGATCGATTGACGAAGACTGCTCATTTTCTACCAATTCGTACGGATTATTCATTACAGAAGTTGGCTAAGCTGTATGTATTTGAAATTGTGAGGTTGCATGGGATACCAGCATCTATTATATCAGATAGGGATCCTAGGTTTACATCACGATTTTGGAAAGCTCTGCATGAAGCTTTGGGAACAAAGTTAAACTTCAGTACGCTTTTCATCCTCAGTCAGATGGTCAGTCGGAAAGAGTAATTCAGTTATTGGAAGACATGTTAAGGGGATGTGTGATTGATTTCAAAGGTAGTTGGGAGGATTTTCTACCGTTGGCAGAATTTGTGTATAATAACAGCTATCAGTCTAGCATTCAGATGGCACCCTACGAGGCATTGTACGGTCGTAGGTGTCGTTCTCCTACTTGTTAGACTGAATTGGACGAACGGCAGATGTTAGGTCCGGAGTTAATATCGGAGACGGAAGAAAAGGTAAAAGTCATTCGAGCATGGTTAAAGGAAGCTTCGGATAGATAGAAGTCATATGCAGATCTGAAGCGTAAGGATATCGAGTTTGCTGTGGGGGATCAAGTCTTTCTGAAGGTCTCACCTTGGAAGAAAATTTTCAGATTTAGAAGGAAGGGCAAGTTGAGTCCTAGGTTCATTGGACCATATCGTGTGATGAAGCGTGTTGGTCCAGTGGCTTATCAGATTGAATTACCTCCGGAGTTGAGTCAAATTCATAATGTTTTCCATGTTTCCATGCTAAGGCTTTATAGATCGGATCCGTCACACATAGTACCAGTAGAAGAAGTGGAGTTGAGATCAGACTTGTATTTCGAGGAGGAACCAGTGGAAATTTTAGACCGAGATGTCAAGGAGCTAAGAAAGAAGACAGTGCCATTGGTCAAGGTTTTATGGCGTAATCACGGAGCGGAGGAAGCTACGTGGGAGCCTGAGGATGCAATTCGACAACAATACCCTCACCTCTTTTAACCAGGTAAATTTCGAGGACGAAATTTTCTTTAAGGAGGGTAGAATTGTAACATCCTAAAAATCTGAGTATCGATATATTGCATGTTTTGGTGTTTAGCTTATGAATGAAAATTTTCCTTTCTACTTTTTCGTGTTTATTATAGCCTTGAAAAGGGCATAGAAGTATTCTGGTATAGAATAATTTTTAGTATTGAGAATTTATTGAAGTGGATCAAGTGACACTGATACTTAAGTTAATTTAAGTGTCTAAAATTAGCATAAGATGAGTAATTGGCAAAGTGGTGATGGCGCCATAAGTTGGACTTGAGGGGAGAGGTTTGAATCTACTAGCATGCAATTTAGGAGCTTTTATTTTTGGTTTTTCCTAGCATGTGTCGGCCAAGCATCAAACATGGATAAGATGGACTAAATTTTTATGGTAAGGATATTAAGGTTTATGGCAAGCATGATTTAAAGGATGGAATGGCTTGATTTTGGGGATAAGATTCTCAAACTTTAGGAAAATGGAGGATTGCAAGGCTTGAATCAAGGTTGATGTTTTGGTAACTTCTTCATGGCCATTTTGACCATGAGCATGGATGGCATTGTGGACTAAGGGGGTTGGCCGAATGTGTTAGTAGCTTTGCTAGGATTAGGAGTTAGCTTTTGGTCATTTCTAGCATTTTTGTGCAAAATTTGCAATTCTCTTCTCAACCTTTCTTTTAGCCGAATTTGAGCTTTTGGTAAGCTTTGTTTTTGACCATTTCATGTTACCATTTGGACACATTTTTTCTTAGCATCTCAAGACATTTTCTCTTTTGGCCGAAATACCAAAGCTAAGATCATTTTCGTTTCCTTCTCCTTTTCCCCATTGCCGAATGTACCTTACTCCTAAACTCATCTCTTTTCTTTTCTCTTTTCTCTCTTGAAAACCGAATCAACATCATCTCCTTCCTTCATCCTTCTACTTTCTTCTCAACTAAATTTTCTTCATTATTTTCTCTCATGGCCAAATGCTAGATTGCTCCATTGCCGAACCATTTTTCCCTTCCTTTGTTATTCATAGCCAAATCTCCTACTATACATAGGTATTCTTCTCAAACGTTTCTTTTTCAATCATGGACAATAGTGTGATTTTGGAGGACCGAAACTCAAGTGTTCGTGAGTATAGTGAATCGTTGGAATCGATCTAAAGAGTTAAGGTAAGGAGTTTATTCAAAGATTCTCATATTACTCGTCATTTTGATATAGATGGATTATAACTCGATTTAAATTTAGGGGACATATCGCTCAATTCGCATATTGTGGAACAAGGATATTTCGTGGTAAGGCAATCTCACCCTTGTAACCGTTAGTCATAATTTCGATATATTTAGTCGGACTCATGATCTTTTGTCATTAGAAATAATCAAAATAGGGACGAAAAGGGTGGTGAATAGTGTTCGGAAGAGGGGTGGTTCCGCTTATTCCCCTAAGTTTAAGCAAAGGATCGTTTCAAAGAATCCGAGATTTTCCACCGGGTTGTGGACGCCATCCGAGGAGAATCAGTTGTTTAAAATCGTTCGTACTCCCGAACCTTTTTTTGTTCGTGGATTTTTATCGGCAACGAACCATCAATCGAGGAGAAACCACAAATAGAAGTGGTTCAAAATTTTGAGGGTAAAGTCTAGATCGTTATTTCTAAGATTCGATATGTGAATAAATTATAGTGTTCTAATTTATCGTGATGCGTTTAGGTATCGACGAGCGAAAAGTCTAGTTCTCACAAAGAACTGTGTGTAACTTCACACTTATCTCTCGGGTTAGATACTAAACCGTAAATATTGGGATAAAATCGTAAAGATGGCAAAATCAGAAAATACATAGTAATTAACACTTTTGTGTAAATGTATGAAAACCGTTAAATTCATAGGCCAAAAACTGCTAGATTGTTAAATGGGCCGAAAACTGCTAGATCGTTAAATGGGCCTAAAACTGCTAGATCGTTAAATGGGCCGAAAATTTGCTAGATCGTTAAATGGGCCGAAAACTGCTAGATCGTTAATGGGCCGAAAATCTGCTAGATCGATATATGGGCCCAAGTTAGCTAGATTGCTAAATGGGCTAAATGCTATTTTATCTTATGGGCTCAAATGAAAATTTGTAATATAGACTCACATGTATGGTAGGCCTTTTGTTAAATTATTACATGGATATAAATTGTTATGCATACTTGATTGCATGGGTTGGGATAACTGATCAAGAGAAGAAAGGCCTGTTGCCAAAAATCTAGTTCGGTGGCTTTGCCACAAAATTTTAATGGCTTAATGCCTCTAGTTCGGTGACTTTGTCACAATCTAGTTCGGTGGTGCACCACAATATATTTAAAACGGCTTATTGCCTACGATTGGTGTGTTGGCGGGGTGGGTTGACTTGATCCCTACAGGTGTGTTGGTTGGTACGGGGGTGTGTAGCGGATGGAAATTAGGTTTGGTTGGAAAATTTCATTTTGCATGCATTTAATTTATTATATTATATTCGTAAATGGGCTCAAGCCCAAAACAATGCCTTGATTATCCGGCTCAATGAACGTGGTAAGTGAGTTACACACCGAGTTCGAGTAACTCACTCTATCTTTTAACCATTTCGTAATGGAAATTGACGAAGGCTTGGGCCGAGGATGACTTCATGGAGGCCATACTACAAATATGGGTTTTTATAAACTATGAACTTTTATTAAGTAATTTCTTTTAATTACTATTTTGGGTATGATGTAATAAGGCCTCTATTAATACTTTTATGGATTTTTATGTGTGTGGATGGATTTAAATTTCCTTTAAAACGTTGAAGATGCTTTAACTATTCGTGTTTTTAAATCCTTTTGAACTCTTTAAAAACTACTTTAAAGATTTAAACAATTAAAGTACTAAATGATAAGATTTCAAACTAGTATTTCTTAATTCATCAAATTTTAAATCATTTTTCTAAATTTTCAACTAAACATCATTTTCGAAAGGTTTTATAGAACTGTTTACCTAAAACATTAGAGTATTAAATGAATGATAGATCGATGTAACAAACCAAATCTCGTCTTAACGCATAGACCTGGTTTGGGGTGTTACAGTTTCGATTTTTTCACTTGACCCAAATAACCGAATATCCTTCTAAAATTTAAATGCATGCGTTTTGAAAATCAAAAGACAAGCTTAGTTTCGAGGATTTAAAATGTCGTGTCCTAACGTACTAGATGTGATATTTTATACTTCGGGACAAGAGGGTCTTAACATCCATTTCAATTTATTCAAACATTTTTTTTAAATAAAAAGGATCATATTTTAAAATCTTCTCAAATTTTCGACATTAAGACATTAATTAATCAATTAGGTACCAATTCTGGGCGTTACGAGGGTGCTAATCCTTCCTCGTGCGTAACCGACTCCCGAACCCGTTTTCTCGAATTTCGTAGACTAAAATCATTGTTTTAATAAATCAAAATGTCTTTTTATTAAAATGATCAATTTCAAGGTGACCCGATCACACCTCAAAAAAAAGATTGGTGGCGACTCCATTTTCATTTTTAAAGTCGATCCCCGTTTTTAAAAAAATTAAAAAGGGTTTCGACACCATGGGAAGGGGAATGCTAATGATATGCTAGACAACTTCTTCTGAAAGGCAAACCCAAAATAAATCAAGGTTCCACTTGCCATTTTCCAATATCATCTCATTCACTTTGGAATCAGAAATGATGTTTGCGTGACTTGGAACGTGATTGATTAAAGGTCCCATGTTGGGAAAGCATCCTTCCAACAAAAAATGGTACACCCATCACCCACTGACCAAATCATGTTATCTTGTAGCAAAGGCCAAACCTTAGCAACAGATTTCCACATAAAGGAACATTTACTCCTCATGATGCAATCATGCGACCTCTCAAATTAAACTAAATTAAATTAAAATTAATCTAATTAACGAAGATTAATTATAATCTAACCTAAGTATAAAAGAAAAATTAGTGGATGAAAACCATCATCTTCATCCTCCATCACCGTCCACCATTAAAACCAAAGAAAGAAAAGCTTTGAAATTCTTAAGCATTCGGCCACTATTGCAAGTAAGTCCCTAAGCCATTTTTCTTTGAATTTTATTTATGATATGGGGGCTTGATTTAGATAGCCCATGTATCAATTTTTTCAAAATTTGAAAATTTAGCAAGTTACTGTTGTTGAGAAATTGATGAATTAGGCTTGAAATTGATAGAAATTAAGGTTAGATTATGATAAGGATTGTAAAGCCTAATAAGCTTGGTTGTTAAATTTGTAACATTAGGGACAAAATTGAATACATTAAAAACCTATTAAAAAATTATGCTAGGAATAGAAAATATAGGGTCCTTAATGAAAGAATGTGAAATCGGATTTTGATTCGAAGCTATATATAAAAAGATATGCGTCTCCCGAGTTTAGGGACTAAATTGAATGAAATGAAAAATATGCTTGACTTTTTATTTAAATGTGAATTGGATGAATTGATATTGCTTATATTTCGTATTAATGTGCGTAGCTAAATATGACGCCAAGCCGTCGTGAGGGAAAGGAAAAGCGAGAGTCGTTGACGAGTAACGTGAGATTTCAGTTTATACTTTTATGATTCGAGATCATTATATTTATATGCATATACATACTGAATGCATGATTGAGTATCAAGGTGAGTCTATAATGGTCGTATGAATTGATTCGTTGTAATTGATATTGAATATCAAGATAGTGGACTGAATTGAATAAAATAGAAAGTAGCATGATTTAATTTATCCATGATATGTGATATGAAAATGGTTTGAACTATGCTATGTGGTATTGGTTTTATATATGTGATTTGATAATGAAATGAATTTATAATGACGATATGCAAATTGGTTATATAATGTAATTGGAACATTGATTACCCTATTAGCTGTTCGGACATGGTCGAATATAGTTGGCATGCCATAGGGTCAGGACAATGATTAGAAACTGTCAATGTCGGGCAACCCAGGGTCGCAGTGTATTAGATACTTGTATTCATTTTAAGTTCGTGCCTAGTTAATAGGGCTATAAAAATATGAATTGGTAATATGGTAAATGAGATGGAAGTGATTGAAATAGTATGATTGCATAAATGTGATATTTGGAAAATGGCAACATGTAAAAGACCATGCGAACCAGTTAGAACAAGCCTTAGAGGCCGAATCGAATTTGAATAAGTCAGTAGACTCGAGAAAGAGAATTGAATCGTAAAATGAATGAATAAATAACTTTTGATGAAAATGAGATTAAATGTCATATTAATGCATACATGAATATATGAAATGGAAATGGAAATGGAAATGGAAATGGAAATGATTGCATCTTTATCATTAGAATGCATTATATAAAATGCTATTTTGATCATCAATTAAAATGGTGTAAAAGTATGATATTTGAGTATTGAATATGCAAATTGATCTGGTTGAATTGTGGCATATATTGATTAAATTTCTATATTAAATATGCTCATTTGTGACTTGAATCATAAACGTACCACTGCTAGTTTAATCATCAATCGAAATTGTAACGGCCCAATTTTTTGTGGTGTCAGAATAGTGATTTGAGATCACTAAATCCGACGATAGGGTTAGAAATATTATTATTTAAATGACTATGAGTTAAATATGAAGTTAGGAAAATTATGAGATAGTGAATTGTGTATGAAGTTAGGAAAATTATGAGATAGTGAATTGTGTTTTAGAAATAAATATTAGAATGGCTAGTTTCGAAAAACTAGGTATTGAGACCTCGAGATTATAAACCGAGCCATAAATATTTTATAAATATTTAGGGAGTGTTAATAAGTTAGTATTAAAGTTTCGTTAAGAAATTTTAATGTTTCGATAGTTAATTATTAAAAAGGATTAAATTGAATAAGGTGCAAAACTATAGTATGTGATTAAATAGCTCAAATAATAAATAAGAGAGATTTGAAGAGAAAATAGACCTCAAATCTATGTGGGCTGGACGGTTGGGTAGAAAATCAACAAAGAAATAGTGTGAACAAGGGGTAAAATTGGAAAGGAGTAAAATTAATAGGTTAAAAAAATGGACTAAATTAGAAATCTAGAGAATTCTTCATTTTTCTTCATCTTCTCCAGCCAAAAACAGCCATTAAAGAGTTCTTAGAGCTGGTTTTTCATATTTTCACTGCAAGTAAGTTCAATTTTTAATTATTTCTTGAAATTTTTGTGTTTTTGAGACTTTTACAATTAGATCCTACTAATTAATCCATTAGTTTTTGATTCCATGGATAATTTTGAAAGTTACCATGGATGAGTGCTAGAATTTTATGATGAATTAACATGAATTTGAAGTTTTAATTTATTATATGATGATTTTATTGAATGAATTGAATAGAAATTGATATTTAGGATTTAATTGTGAAAGAATTTGAAATTAGGGTTTTGTGTGGAAAATTCTAAATTTCAATAGTTGTGAGATAGCTCATAATGTTTAGGTAAAGTGTTAATTGAGAAAAATTAGCCCAATTGAGGGGTTAATCGACCAGGGACTAAATTGTAAAAAATGTAAAGTTTGGGGTAGAAGTGTAATTTCAAAAATTAAATGGCATAAATTATGAAGTAGAGTGAAATTGAAATAAATGCTAATGAATACATGATTTTATAATTATAGATCAAGAACCTGAAGCGAATCGTGGAAAGGAAAAATTGCCAGAATAGTCCCTGAATTTTTATGACTTTTGCAAATTAGCTCAGGTAAGTTCATATGGCTAAATTTAATGAGTTGTTATAAAAATTTCATGAATGCTATGGTATGTTATTGTATATGAATGTTATTAAACTGAGATAATTGTCAAAGTATGAAGGTTTGAATAAAAGTTCTAATTTAGTGGAACATCGGATTGAGTACTTTCGTTCAGTGACTAATACGCATTGACGAAAAAGACCATGGTTGGACCATGGAAATATGTTTTATGTGATTTCCGTATAAGACCATATCTGGGATATGGCATCGGTATGATATGTGATTTCCGTATAAGACCATAGTTGGGCTATGTCATCGGTGTGATATGTGCTTCTGTGTAAGACCATAACTGGGCTATGGCTTCGGTGTGTGATATGTGACTATGTGCAAGACCATAGTTATACTATGACATTCTGAAAACGATGTACTCAATTCCGAACTATTCCCTAATTTGATTAAGAAAAGTAAGCGATAAATGGACCCAAAAGATTGAAATTGGTTAATTATTGATATTGAGCTCAATCAAGTGAATTTTATTGTTGATTTTGTGATTGACAGGAAGGATTAGTGAAATTATATATTGTATGATTGTTATAAGATGTTCGGTAAGAATTATTTACTATGCCTATGAGCTTACTAAGCTTTCATAAGCTTACATTCGTGTGTTTAATGTTTTTTGTAGATTAACATAGATTCGGAGGATCGGATCAGCACGAAGGATCACACTATCCAGATTATTTCTGGTAGCTTTTGTTAATCATCTTTTGATTTATAGGGCATGTATAGGAGTTTAATGAAAATGATATAGATTGAATAGTAATGATATGACTTGAATGATAAAATATGTATTATAATCTAGTGTGATGAATATGTTAGAACATATGTAAATGATGCATGTTTAGGTTTGGATTTGGTTGATTGGGTTGGACTATATTGGTATATGAAAGTGTTAAGTGCAGTTAATGGTGTATGGGTGAGAAAAATGGTCTAAAATTGCCAATTTTCGTCCACACGAGCGGACACACGGGCGTGTGTCTAGGCCGTGTGCGACACACGGTCTGCCCCACGGGCATGTGTTTCAGCCGTGTGTCCCCTGCACCTTAATTGTTGCAAAACAGAATGCTCAGTAATGAGCACACGGGCAGAGACACGGGCGTGTGTCTCAGCCGTGTAGACGGCACGGCCTCGAACACGGGCGTGTGCCCTGGCCGTGTGAAGTCTGCATCTATTTTATAAAAAAATTATGAAAATTTAATCGATCACACGGTCTAAGCACACGGGCGTGTGACTTGGCCGTGTGACCTTAATTTGATGATGACGTCATAAATAGAAAGCTCCCTAATTTGAACACGGCCTGAAGCACGGGCGTGTCCCAAACCCACACGGACGTGTGACCCCTTTTACATGAAAAATTTTCTAAGTTTTCCAAAAATTTCCAAAGTTCTCGGTTTAGTTTCGAACCACTTTGGATGCATGTTTTGGGCCTCGTAGGCCCGTATTAGGGACTTTATGATTGAATGTGAATGGTTTTAATTTGGACGCAAATTTATGACTCGAAAATGTACGTTTGCTTGTGTTTATGTCCGGTAATGCATCGTACCCTGTTCCGGCGTCGAATACGGGTAAGGGGTGTTACAAAAATGGTGTAAAAGTATGATATTTGAGTATTGAATATGCAAATTTATTTGGTTGAATTGTGACATATATTGATTGAATTTCTATATTGAGTATGCTTATTTTTGACTTGAATCATGAAAGTATCACTGAGCTTTATTGCTCAGCGTACAGTTTGTTTATTCCGTATGCATGCTTAGGTGGATCTCAAAGTCCCGAGACGTGATTCAGCATCCAGCCAACAGTCCTCGATTCAGTAATGTTTGTATAGTCCCGTTTCATTTTAATGTTTGGTATGTACATAGATTGAGTTAGTTTTGTGTTATAAATGGAAAAAAACCCGAAGGTTAATAGCTATGTTACTTGAATTATGTATATATGAATGGTAGTGAATTAGAATGAAACATATGAATAGTATTAAAATGGTTAGAATTATGGAATGATGAAAATGTCATATGTTGAATGTCTTATGTATAGGTGATATTGATGCAACAAGATGTAATTTAGCATATGAAAATGGTTAGAATGTTGAATTGGTTGGTTTGGTATGCATATTGAATTGGATGAATCTTTTGATTAGGCACCATTTGGACCATTTAGAAAACAGGCGGTCACGTCGTGACGAGATCAAGTTAGTGAGTTGTGCCACGACAAGGAATCCCCGAAGTCGTGATGTCAACCCGATAAATTGAAAACTTTATAATGTGATCCTAATTCAACCACGAGTTAGCAAAAGAGCTTTCGTAAGCTTGTATAAGAATCAGAAATGATTGTGTAACATATTATGAATGCGTCATGTACTTATCTGCGTGTATAAATGGTTGCATTGCGTATAATTGATCGTAATTGTTCCGGTAACGAATGTGACATCCTATAGCTTAGACCTGACGATCGATTTAGGTATAGGGTGTTACACTTGTATTACTTAGTTGAATTTGAAATGTTATACAGGTTTTAGCATAAAAATTGATTAACATATTTTTCACAATTATTTATCACAACAGGCAAATTTATGACACTGAAATAGGGGTCATATTTGAATTCACTCAATCTATAAGCTTAGCTTTCAGGAAGAGTACTAAATTAGATAAACTTGTATAAAAAATTAGTAGGAAAGTTTGAGGTTCAAGCAAAAGGAAATTATCTAGCTTGTAATATAGATTTTTGACTTCATTAAGCTCAATCAAATATACTACAATTGATTTGAATGATGATAATAATGCCAAAATAATGATTGATGCACATTGCTCAATTAAAAATACTCAGTAGAGATATATGCCCAATTTAATCATGTAGAGACAAATGGCTTGAGTTTGTCAAGATTTTTTATTAATATGTACCCCAATATTGGTTAGCAATATGAATTAGAAAGTCCAACAATATGTTTGTGTAATTATTCACGTCGTTGTTGGAAAGCTCATATCCAGGAATACTGCCATCATCTTTGGATAATATTTTTTCATTTCACTCTGCCTTTATTTCATTTTATCGAGATTTTTTTTTTCTCATGTCCTACAATACTTTATTGTTGATATGCATTTTTTAATTGAAATAAAACCTTTATATACTTTAAAAATTGAATATTTAAATAAAAAGATAATAATAAATTTAGTCCTTAATGTTTGCATTTTTGTTAATTTAATTTTTATTTTTTTGAGCTAAATGTGACTGTTAACCTTTTAAAAGGAGTTGATTTTGACCATCAACATTTCAAAAAGAGTTAATGTTTTTCTAACAAAAGTACCAACTTAAAAAATTAAAATTTTAAACATGATAGTTTGCATAGTAACATCTGTACTATATACTAATTTTTTTTTTAAATTTTTATAAACTATTATATTTTTTTATTTTAATTTTTTTATAATTTTTAAATCATTTGTTGACGTGACATGTAATACAAATAATACAATATTTGCATAAAGTATATATAGATTGTCTCGCTCATTGAAAATTAATGTTTCAATCTAACATTTTCATTTAAAAAAAACCAAATTGATTTATTTTGAAAGTAGAGATGTTCATAGGCTGGGCTGGATCTAGGCAATATATTAACACACTTTATACTTACCTAAATCCGACTCAATTCAAAATATGAGTTTAAAATCTTGTCCAAACTCGTTTATATTATTTTTTTAAATTATATTATATTATTTTATATTTTATATTTTATATTTACTATTTACTATTTTTATTTATTAAAATTTTATATATAATAATCTTAACATTTTTTAATGTTTACATTATAATAGTTATGTGTATAAATTACATAATGTATAAAAAAACATAATGTAAATCATTACAAACTTATAAAAACAGATAAGACCGCACTCGAGTCTTAAATATTTTGAAATTAACCCATATTTTAGATGAGTTTAATATTTTTACCAAAATTATTTTTAAAATTTAAAATTTGTTTTAAATCTTCTCAAATTTTGAAAATGAAGTGTTAGGTTGAGATTTTATTGTATATAAAGCAAAACATTTATACATGGTCTTTCCCATTTTCAAAATTCCACTAAAACACACACACACACACACACAAAAAGAAGTTTAAGAAGTGAGAAAAATGGCGGGATGTTTAGCAGTCGTAGAAACTGATCGCCCTGAGAACAAGAAGCCAGTGTACGCCATTAAAGGCCAATGGCAAGTTCACTTCGCTCGTTTCATAGTCTATCCATCTTTACCTTCCAACTGTCCCTCCCTCGTACCTAAGAGCCGACGCGGTCGCTCGTCTAGTGGCAACTGGATCGCCACTTCTTCTCCAGCCGCTTCTCTGCAGATCATCAGTGATCTTTCCAGCTCCGAAACCATCCTCTCCATTTGTCTGGGCGGGAAGATCCTTGTGAGTTGTTCGTAACTGATTCTTCTAGCTCATAGTTTCGATTGTTTTGGAATCTCGCAAGCTATAAATTGATTTATTTGATCAATCTTTTAAGCTGATTTTCAATTTCGTTTCATTGATCGTTAAAATAATAAGCAAAACGGTTTTTCATTTTATCGGCAATAAATGAGTGTTTAGCAAATTAGAATCTCGCTAGCAGTTTGCCTTATTTGATCAATCTCTGAAGCAGTTTATTAATTCCGTTTGATTGATCATTAAAACAATGAGGAAAGGGAACTTTCATTTTACCAGTAACAAATCGAGTGTTAAGCAAAGGAGAACGAATCCAGGTTCGGAAGCATGTTGATTGTTAATTTCTCATAGCCAGAATAATAATTGCTCTCGAATCTCGATCCTTCTATTTTTAGAGCTCAAGTTTGAATTTATATCCTCGTTTTTTCTTGGATCAATTTTGTGGAGTTTCAAGGATATTGTGTCATGCATATTCACTTGTTGATTCTTTTCATTTCCAAAGTTCTCATTTACGATGTATAACGAATGCATAAAATATGTAGATGAAAGCATATCCAAGTCTACTTTCTGGTTGTATTTGACTTGATTTGATCTCAAATTACCAGCTCAAGTTGCATATTTTTTTCTTTTCTTTTTTGTTAACAGATTCGCGGTTTGCTTAGTTCATTAATTCATGATCTTATTTCATTTGGATTTGCGTCTAAAATTGTGTTCTACTGTTATAAGGAAATTGTATTCTGTTATTTGGAGCAGGAAGAGCACTACATTTCCAAGTTGCACTTCTCTTGGCCTCAGATCCAATGCATCCCTGAAATTCCTGCTAGGGGCAGCAGAGCTGTATTTGTAAGCTACAAAGACTGTGCTGACCAGGTAAGCCTATTACAAGGATGAGCAGATTTTTGCATTTCATGGTCTAACTGAAGCCGAAACTGGCAAGTATCCTCGAGTATATTTCCTTTGCTCTTGCTTAAGAGATTTTATGGCTACCGTTGAAAGTGTTTGAATTCGTAGGAGCAAAATAGTAAAGGTCTTTACCTATTTGTAAAGTGAACTTGCAGAATATGGAAACTTCATCACACAATGGTGTAGGAGAAAAAGGTTATCCAAAACAAAAATGTGTACGGACTTTCCTATTGTTTTTCATTCTAGAGCCACTTATTGAAGATCTGATCTGCCATTATGGAGTCTACACATGATAAAGATATTTTAGCTTAAGGAAAAAAAACAACTTTATCATGAATGTCCATGATATCTAAGCAATATCAATTGTTACTTTTCCTTTAAAGACTGCCTAAACAAACTTTAGTGTATTTCTTCCATGCAGCAAACTCATGGGTTTCTACCCATATTTTTGCAGATCCAGAAGTTTGCTTTGCGATTTTCTACACATCATGAATCAGAATCATTCATGAATGCTGTGAAGGTGGAGATACGACCATAGAAACTGTTTATTTCTTGTAATAACTATCCAATAGCTTTGGTCTGCTGCTGGGAATCTCTTATATATATATATATAAAACTTGGAACTATCAGTTTGTCTCTTTTCTCAGGAGGAGTTCCAGGGTGACGCTGAAACTGAACCTTTAAACCCAGATTTTGGATCTGACTCTTCACCACAATCAGATTTCATATCTAGTAATGGACTTCCTTCTAGGTAGATATGAAAACTGAAATGATACTCTTACCAGTTTTTTTTCTTTCAGAAGATAAACCACTGGACAATATCAAAGAACTAATGACTGAACTCAATGTCTGCAGAGCCAATCAGGAGTCGAGTGGTTTGAATCCTGATGGTTCGTACACTCCACAAATGTCTCCCGGCTTGAGCTATGAAATTAGACAGCAGTCATTTGATCAAGATGAGATGCTTACTAACAATGCGGAAGGCATTTTTCCACCCTTGCCCCCCAGTTTCTCATCATTACTGACCAATTGCTGTCCTACCGCTGAAAAAGGTAGATTTCTTGACCTAAATATAGGTGGCGATATCCAGTAACTGAGTTCATAACACATGTCCTTGAATGATATAGCTGCTAATCAACCAACAGTGTCTCAGGAAATTGATCTCAAATCCCAAATTGTGGTAATGATTTCAAACTATTTATCTATATTTTAGTTATTACTTTCAGTATTTAGAAGGCAAAGGAGTACTTTATTACTGCATTGCTTGGCACGTATCATTTCTGAAACTGCAACTTTTTTCTAAAATCTCTACGAGACTGTTCTTTCATTGGTAGTTCTGTTTTTTCACAGAGATACATGGAAGATTCTTCCTTCCAAGGTACCTTTTATTTCTATTTCACTTGAATTTTTCCAAGCCTGCAATCTATGTTTGAATGGGGGCTCTGTCTCCATTAGACCATATAAACATTTCGCTAGGAAAAAATTGTTTGATACGCCTTACTGTTCCATTTGCTAATTTTCTAGAGATTATTTTTACAGATATGTTGACTAAAGTAGAGAAAATTATCAGTGAAGTTGGAGCTGACATGCTGCTGTAAGTTACCTTATCTGCTTGAGCTTTCCAACATGTAGAGGAACTCATAACATTGAATGCTTGTCTGTTTTTCCTTTTATTAAGTGATGATGCAACTATTTCTCAATCCCTTCTATTTTCTGTTGTAAATGGGAAAATTAGTTTATAAATTAGCTTAATTTTAGAACAGCCTTGTAAGTTAGCGCAACCGGGCCTACTGATTTACAAGTTCTACGCTCTCTCAAACCCAAAAGTCAAATTGAAATGCCACATGGACTCTGTTTAGGCTATTGCTAAGGAAAAGCCCCACTGAAACGGCAATTCTTCAGTAAAATAACTTATGACGTAGATAGCACCTTAACCGAGTCTAAATCTTGCCACTTATCGGAAGGTCTGACTGAATAATAAATTTATGCCATTTTTCGCTGGCAGCGTGAATAGAATATGCCATGAATAGATAGCACCTAAATACATACACGACGGAATATGCCATGAACGTGAAGTTATTAAGTAATTCTTATTTTACCAATTGTCGCATTTTCCTCCCTATCATTTTTTTATATAGGTAACAATAGAAGGCCACTAGTAATTTTGGGTGATTAATAAAAGCCTCTTCTGAGTTTCAAACTCTATGCTTAAGCCGGCTAGTAAATATGCAAGTCTACATGTACATACATGGCTAATGGCTTAATTATATCAAGTAGTTGTTACATGCTCAGTACTCCGATTTGATGGTGCTTTTGTTTTCCTTGTGCTTGCTATAGCTAGCAAGATAAGACTGCAAGTAAATTCTAATAGAGGGTTTTCCAAGGCTGTTAGAGCATGGAAGTTTGGAAATAGAACTGCTAGTAAAATTTTAAAACCATAGTAATTAATGTAAGACCGAAAAATTTCTCCTTACTAGCTTGGATTTTAGTTAGATTTAGAATCAGTGTCATACACAAGTATATATCAGATATGAATGTACTTTTATTTGAAAAAGATACAAGGTTCATACCCTTGTTGTTGGAATGTATGTCATCAATGTTCCTTAGCTGCTAATTCCTTAAGTACAGTATTTGACCTCATTTCAAACTATAAAATTGAACAACTGGGAACACTCAATCACCAGAATAAAATATTCTGTTGCTAACCAGGAAACAGACATGTCTATGGAAGGCGACTTAACCAATGTAGTCCAACTCGGTTTCCCTTAGCTTAGGTTAAAAAAGTCACGTCCAATAAAATAATAGTGATGCTGATATAAATATAAACCTCAGCTTATTATATGCGGTGGTTTTACATTCCATAAAAATTAGATTATGTTACATTCCAAAATATTATGCAAAAACTTATATTTATTAAAAATTCATATGAAAAAAATAATGTTTTAGTTGAAATGATAATTTTAAATCTTTAATATTCATGATATCCTTAATTCAAATATTATCATAAATAAATTTTTATTAATTTATAAAAAAAAAACACTCTCAAAATAATCTTATTTTGTAAAAAATAATGATTTATAAATTGAAATAAACTCAATTAAAAACTTTATGGAAAAACACATCATTGCATCCAAACAAAAGCACCACGTATTACAGCATGCCATGTAATTAAGCCAAGAGCAAGCGTTATCTTCTCCATTGCATTTGCTTGCTTTAGATAACATTGTTGAACACGATACCATTAAATAACTTAATATGATAGAAATACAATATAAAAGTATAAAAAAAATAGAAATATAATATAAAATAATTGTAAACTATATTATTAGTCATTCAAATATGTATAAATTTTTGTTTTGATCATTTAGCTAAAAAAATTACTATTTGATCACTAATGTATTTAAAATTGTTTTTTTAGTCACTCGAGTGTTGAGTGACTAACGGAGGCACTTTTTAGTTAGTATAATAACAATTTTAATCAAGCTCAAATTGACAAAAAAAATAATATAAAAGCTAATGATTAAATTTATTATTATGCCAACTAAAAAAGTGCCACCATTAGCCATTAACGTTACTGAAAAAAAAAAAATTCAAAAATATTAATGATTAAATTGCAACTTTTTTAGTTAAGTTATCAAAAATAAATTTATCCATTGTTGGGTGGCTAATAGTGTAGTTTACCCTTAAAAAACATATAAACGATACATAAATAACCAAGTCTTAACTTGCTCAGATGAACCGTTGCCCAGAATTGTATATTGTAAGCATCGACGAGAACCCGCTAAATGATAAATCCATGACAATACTGTGGGTTCACAAATAGCAAATTTGTCGTTTCAAAAGAACCTTAAGCTTCATGTTTTTTAATAAGAAAATTAGAGGGCATTCCACTTGGAAACTTTCGAACAATACCCAATGAGCCAGCAAACATGTGCAGACAGAAACAAAAACAAAGACCGTAATTCTAGCTCTTCCATTTTCATGGTTTCATCTACTCTTCTCTCTTGCATTGCAGAAACAAAAAAAGGAATCTCCCATGCTCATAACCATGGTTTCACTTTCGCGTCATCTCCTTGCTTGCCTTACCCTCCCTTTATTGGTAACTCTACTTGTTAGAATTTGTAAAGCCGACGATATGTACCCTTTTCCTTGCTCACAGGAAATCCAGAAATGTGATGCCTTGTTATACCACACCAATACTGGTCTAGATGAAGTCGAAATCGCTTCCTACTACTCTGTTGATCCTTCCACTTTCCGCCCCATTTCCCATGGTAATAACAAGGATTACCTTATACCAGTCCCCTGTTCGTGCGGAGACACTGATAACGGCACCCAAGCGTACTTCTATGATGTATACTATACTGTGAAAAAAGGGGACACGTTTAGGGATGTTTCAGCTCGGTTTTACAATGGACAAGCTCTTGAAGTAGGAGGAGAAGAAAATAATTTTACTACTGGAAGCAAGGTAACAATGCATTTGATATGCGGATGCTTAGAAAGTCAGTCCACAACCGTAGTTACTTATACAGTTCAGCAGGGCGATACTTTGTCAAGTATGGCTACCCAGCTATCAACCAGCATAAATGATATACAAAGCTTGAACAGAAATCTGACGAGTAACCCCGACGTTATAAATAGTGGTTGGGTTCTATATGTGCCTATGGCTAAAGATAGAATTCCAGCAGTGCCAAAGAGAAGTGAGTGGTGTTTCAATTCAAGATCATTCTTCTTTTTCATTTCAGACTGCTTTTTCTTTTAGCAAATCCAAATGTTAATTGTTTTGTACTTAAGTTTTACTTTTAATTTTTTGCTTGTTTTTGCTGTCGATTGCCAGAGGGGGGAATTAAATGGACAATTATTATTGTCATATTATCGGCAGTGACATTATTTTCAATGATTGCATTGCTGATCATTCTTGTAAGGAGAAAAGCACAACAAATGAGTGAGGAAGATCCGAAACCAGTATCCAAAAGCATAAGTGCCAGAGCATTTTCATTGCAAAACTCGTTTCTCTACAAGGACAACATAGAAGGTCAGCATGACTAAAAGACAACTAGAGTAATCCCTTTCCGGATAGGAGGAAAGTAATTAACTCATCTATACTGCATTTGCATATTCAGATGTAACAGCTTTTGAATCAGATAGACCAATGATATATAGCCTGGAGGAGATTGAAGAAGCTACAGATAATTTTGATGAAACTAAGAAAATCGGAACTGGTGGATATGGTTATGTGTACCATGGAATACTAGGAGCAAAGGTACCAGTTTTCTTTGCTAATTTTTCTACTTGTCTTGATAATACTTTTAACCAAAAAAATGCTTCATGGAAACGACTTAAATCTTTTTGCACTTTCAGGAGGTTGCGATAAAGAAGATGAAATCGAGCAAATCCAAAGAGTTCTTTGCTGAACTCAAGGTCTTATGCAAGGTCCATCACATAAATGTTGTAAGTTTTACCAACCATTAACTCTTTGTTTGGTGTCAAAACAGGAAGCATCATGTTTGCTAATAGAAGGGAAAATACATTTTTGGTTACTTGCAGGTTGAGCTCTTGGGATTTGCTAGTGGAGATGACCATCTCTACTTGGTTTATGAGTATGTCCAGAATGGATCACTCAATGACCATCTCCATGAGCCGTTATTGAAAGGTCACCAGCCGCTCTCTTGGACTGCGAGAGCGCAAATCGCACTTGATGCTGCCAAAGGCATCGAATACATTCACGACCACACAAAAGCACGGTATGTGCATAGGGATATCAAGACAAGTAACATACTGCTTGACAAGGGTCTACGAGCAAAGGTACTAAAATGAACTCCGCTACATTATATAAACTAGTAGACATATATATAGGCTAATCTTCTTAAGACTATGAATGGAATACAATTCCATTAGGTTGCCGATTTCGGATTAGCAAAGCTTGTCGAGAGAACAAATGAAGAAGATCTAATAGCTACACGATTGGTTGGAACTCCAGGTTACTTGCCCCCTGAGTAAGTTTTTAACTTGCTACAAAATCACTAATGAAATATTGTTTTGTTTCTTACAAAAATCTTTCCCCAGATTGACAATTTTTTTTGGGGTTGATTTATATGGTTATATTGGAAAGATCGGTGATGGAGTTGCAAGTGACACCGAAAACCGATGTGTTTGCATTCGGGGTGGTGCTGGCGGAGCTGATAACAGGCCAACGAGCACTGGTCCGTGATAACAAGGAGCCGAACAAAATGAGATCACTGATAACAGTCGTAAGTAAATTGATAATTCGATATAACAGATGAATGAAGATTGACAACTGTTAAGCTGAACGTGTTTGCTTCCTTTCAATTGTGTTAAGGTGAACAACGTTTTCGAAGAAGAAAACCCAGAATCAGCTTTAGAAGAAGTGATAGATGGAAGTCTTAGAGGAAGCTATCCTATGGAGGATGTATACAAGGTATATAAATATAACCCTAACTTCCTACAACAATCATAACATGCATTTTTTCTTTAAAAAATTTGGTTAATTTTGCATTTCATATATAAAAATATATATATATATATATATATATTGGATGATGCATTGCAGATGGCAGAACTAGCAGAGTGGTGCTTGAGTGATGAGGCAGTAAACAGACCAGAAATGAGAGATGTTGTTTTAACGCTTTCTAAAATCGTGATGTCGTCGGTGGAGTGGGAGGCCTCACTGGGAGGAAGTAGCCAAGTTTTCAGTGGGGTTTTCAATGGAAGATGAAAACTAAACAAACTTCCATTTTACTTGTTTCTCAGCAATTTTATATTCAACTGCAGATGAAAAACATAATTGTAACTTGTTCTTCATTTTATGTTCCATATAAGATTTTCTTTAAAAAAGAAAAGAAAAATTGTTGGGATAGAGTGATAGACATTTGGTTCAGTTAAGCATATGGGCAGTTTGGGAGACAATTGTGTAATTAGGTTTTATGATTTGTGTCTCTAATGAAAAAAAAAAAAAAACTTTCTACTTAGTATGTCTTTAGTACTCCATTGTAAAATCTTACCTACAAGGTCTCATTCTACAACCCTTTCCAATTCTTAAATTAACGAAAAAATCTATTTAAATACATTTAAATTCTTGTCCTTCTAATTGTTATAACAACACAATATTAATTAAGTTAAAACTCAACCGATAAGTTTTTGATTAATACTCTTATATTACTCTATTTTTTTAAAAAAGATCTTAAAATACTTAAATTTTAAGATATATTTAAATATAGGTATGATCATGATGGTTTAAATATATGAAAAGTAATTAAAAGTTATTAAAAGGTTTATAGAATTTGATTTTTTAAAAATTGATGGATGGTGAATTGATTGTAGGAAAAAAATATTTTACAATGTTTAGTATAAGTAAGAAAATATTGATTAAAATCTCTCAAAAATTACAAAAATATTATTCTTAATTAAAAGATAACATTAATCTATTTTAATATTTTTCAATAATTGTTGTTATTAATGTGCATTAAATATGTATACCAAATATTCGTGAATTAGAATAAAAAAAAGTATTGATAATTTTCGTTGATTTTTTTAAGATGGTAAAATTTTATTTAGAAAGAAACATCATATAAGTAAAATAAGAGAATACAACACATTACATGCCACAAAATTTAATCATGTAGTCTTAAGCTACGAAACAACTTTAAATACTTAGACAACTAACATTTATTTTATGTCTTTATTAAAGGCACAAGGTTTTAAAACATTCCCTTCAAAAGATTCGTGGTCGTCGAAATGGCGACTCCAGTGGTTTTTTTAAAGATTAATAAAATTCCATTTAGAAAGAAAGTAACACCTCTTATCCGTCCTGATCGCTGGGTTTGAACTACAGATGTTATATTCGTTGTCGGAATAACTTCATTTTAACAAAACATCTTTTTTCATCAATACAAAAAATTAATTCCAATAACACAATTTTCAAACCACCATATCATAATATATTCCAAATCAGCGTTTATACAAGTTTACGAAAGCTCTTTTATTACCCGAAACCGTTGAATGACTAAAATGCAACATTTTCAAAAGATTTTAAATTGATGTCACGACATCCGGGTTTCAATGTTGCGACCTCCAAGACAATAGACAAGCTTCACTACTCGAGGACTAAATTGCAAAGTTTTGCAAAATTGTATCGATTGGACATCACAACTTTGGGGTTCAATATTGCAACTTCAAAGGTTGGCATCGCGACATCCACGAAGTGGTGTCGCAACCTTAGAGACAGTATGCTATGGTCCATCCTTTTTATCATCTGGTGTAGCGACATCAAGGATTTCAACGTCGCAACATTGAGGCTGATGTTGCGACATCCAAAGGATGGTGTCCTGACTTTGCCAAAAGTCCACTATAAGCTCAAATACTTCTTCTGTTTTACCCTATCAAACACATATATGCAATCATATACACTTAACAATTTCAAACAAACATCAATTAACCAATTTTATCTATGCATAACATCTTATGAAACTATGCCAAATCATCTTTATAGCATTTTTGCATTCATGGATCACAAAGCACAATCACATACTCAAACTTAGACATTTTAAGTCATATTCCCACAGTAACATGTCAAGGTATCCTATCAATTCATTTAAAGTTAAAAAAAAAAAATTCTTATTTTCAACTTTCCCAGTTTTGAAAATAATTTTTACTGAAATAATGAAATCGAACTTTTATAGTTTTTAAATTTTCACATAGTTACAATTTCATTTTAGAAACCATTTTTTTTTAAATTTCAACTAAATACATTTCTTTAATATTTTCCAAAATGAAAATGAACTCTATTTTTTGAAATTAAATAAAACTTTTTTTTTTTTTACTTTCTACCTACACAGGAAAGAAAACTTACACATCAATTATCAAGGCACCTTCTATTATTTGTGGAAAAAAAAACTACTAAAGGAACGTAACATTTTTCTTAACTGTGATTGTGGAATTAAAAACTCCATCGTAATGTATCAAACAATAATCCAAATAATATTATAAATTATTGGGTAGTTTTCGTCATTACGTTGTTCTTATTTTGATCACACCATTTTTTTGTTAATTTAGTCATTGTCATTAATTAAATTGACCAAATTGATCACTCCATCGTTAGATTTAACATAATGCTCTAATTTTCCTTTTTATTTCTTTTTCTTTTCTCTTTTCTCTTTTTTCTTCCTTTTTTTATTTTTTTTGTTCATTTTTCTTTCTATTCTCTCTCTTTTTCTTTTGTATTAGGAAACATATTTGTTGTACTGGAATGCCTCAATTCTTGAAAATTTTCTATTCTTGAAAAAATATGGTGAAGTGAGAGAACCTCATTTTTATTGTCCCTCAATATTGTTCTATTCTTAGGTTGAAAATTACATTGAAAGCAACCTAGAGTTAGAAGAAGTTGAACCATTGAAACACCCAAAAAAAGTTCCCAAAAAAGTTCTCAAAACCCCTCCTCTTTGACTCAATCCATTACCTTGGCTCACTCATGAAACCTTCTATGGCAACCTTCTACTACTAAAACCATTGCCCACCTTCATGTAAACCATTGGAAAATCTCTATTCTCTCCACCACCTTTAATTCCTCTTGGAAACTGTTAATTGCGAACCTTCCATCATGTAACCTCCAAACAATTAGTCGAATCAAAATCTCATCCAAATTTGAATACACACATCCAATTTAGGCTCCTTCATCACCATCAATAGCAGCGGGCAATTCGTGGTGGAAAACAAGGCACAAAATTCATAATTGAAGCCATGGGAGTATGCAATTGGAATGGTACAGATGATTGAAAGGAATGTTATGAACTTTGGCCCCTCAACTTGAATTGATCCTTGAAAATCGCTAGCACAATTTGTTGTATGTATGGGTTTCATGTATTTCCATCGTTGGCATTGCTTCCACTGCCACTTTTGACGTCGGTGGTTGCTCATTCCATCTTTATGTTAACCATTGAAAAACATCTATTCTCTCCACCTCCTCTAATTCCTCTTGGAAACCTGCCAATTACTAACCCTACGTTGGGTAACCTCCAAATAGTCAGCACAACTGAAATCTCATCCAAATTTGAATACATGTCTAGTTTTGGCTCCTTTATCGCCATCAATGGTGGCGGGTAATTCGTGGTGGAAAACAGGGTACGAATTGCATAATTGAAGCCATTGGAGTATACAGTTGGAATGGTACAAATGATTGCAAGGAATGTTATGAACTTTGGCCCCCAACTTGAATTGATCCTTGCAGATCGCATAACACAGTTTATTGTTGTGGGTTTTATTTATTTCCACTGTTGGCATTGCTTCTATTGCCACTTTTGACATTGGTGGTTGCTTTGTAACACCCCATACCCAGTCCGGTCACCAGACTCGAGCTACAAGATGCTACCACAGAAAAATAGAGAACAACACATGCAATTTTCATTTAAAAATCAATTTTATTATTTCATAATCTATGCAAAACATGATTAAAAACCTAATACTATTCTTAATCAAGCTTACGAAATCTTTAAAACAAGTTTAGGATTAAATGAGGACCAAATTAAAACTTTTGCAAAAAATAAGGCAAACATGAAACGGGGTCACATGTCCATGTGAAAGGCTATGCCCGTGTGTGTATATGTCACACGATCGTGTGTCCAAGCTGTGTAACTAATTGTGATTGTGTGATCCAAACATTACTAAACCTGCAGTATCCAAATGGGCATGTGGCTAGCCTGTGTATGACACACGCCTGAGTGCTAGACCGTGTGGGACAATTATGTGCCATTTTACAATTTGTCAGGAACCAAACAAGCCTATGCTTCAAATAATACCTAAATGGCTAAATAGCTTATAGAAGAATCAATTATTATTCATACTAAATCATCAACAAACCATTCATATAACCAATTATCCAAATCCTGTAAGATTTTACCTATTTTTAAGTTTAACAACTTAGACAATCCACATCTATTCAACAATTCACTAACTTCATTTTATACTTTCTAACTCAATTCAAAACATGCCATATATACATATACATTCCTAGTCTTCTAACCAATATGCATACATTTGAAAACATCCATCTCAACCTTGATGAAACTTACCAAATTTCAAAAACACACCTAACAAAAGTGGTCAACAAGAGTTTTTTATCCAACACCTTTATACACATCTCAAATCACACACACACACACACACACACACACACACACAAAAACACACACACACACACACACAAACACACATTTACAAACCATAGAAATAAAACAAGAGTTCACATCATTTCTTTCCAAGACAACACATGCACACTTAACCTATGTACATGCCACATAACCATAAAAGATCTTTCAAAAGAACTATCGAGTCTGATGCTGGATAGTGTGAGCTTTGAGGAGGTCCGATGGTCGTGTTCCACAAAATATCAACTACAAGAAAAATGAAACAAGACAAGTAAGCTTTACAAAAGCTTAGTAAGTTCATATAAAACAAGCACATCAACTTACCTTATCAATCAGAAATACAATTATATAAATATGTATTCATGGAATTTTCAATCCTGGTATTTCATTTAACAAGAAACAAGTGAGTCGTCATATACTCATGTAACAGGACAATCAATAATACATTTCAATCACTCAATTCCAATATTCAATACATATTCAAGTCATTAAGTCATTCACTTTTTTTATTTAATCAAGACAACCCAATGAACAATAGTAAAAGTGTAACACCCCAGACCCGGCCCAAACGCTACGACCAGATCTGGTATGCTACGGGGTTTATTGTTAAAAACTTTACTTAAGTTGATTTTAGAAAATCTCAGTTTCTTTACTTAGGCATGGGGTAAAAATAAGATATTTGTTGGAAACCTTTGTTTTTACGTTGAACATGTTTGGAAAACCCATTTTATTACTTTTTGAGACTTAAGTCCTTGAACATGAATTTTAAACTGTAAACATCAGCAAATAAAATAAAGAAAACGATAACCTAAGCCCTGGGCCTTATTACATAATTAATCCCAAAAATTATAACTTAAATAAAAACCGAAATAGTCTATGAAATTAAATAACTTGATGGCCCCTCGAGTCCGCCTTTCCTCCCATGTCCACGATCTACTGCTCATCTGCAAAGTTAGGGAAAAATAATAGGGTGAGTCACCAAGACTCAGTGTGTAAATCCCGAAAACACATCAAAGGCTTGGCCCACAAACACATTATGGCCTTGGCCCGTATACAAGGTAACTATATATGCATCATGGCCCATCCCAGCCTAGAAATCCATCATCTACACACCAACCCGTACCAACCATCACACCTTGGGGATTTTTACAATCAACCCTCCAACCGCTACACACCATATCGATAAATTGTCTTTTCTGTCTTAAAGACCGATCATTTGTGTGACCTATGTGGAAAAGCCACCGATCGCCATGCGACCTTAATAATACATCGTAGTATTTCGACAGCTGAGCCGCCTGTCATAAAGATCGATCACTATGTGACCTATGTGGCAAAGCCACCGATCGCTATGCGACCTTCTTCCCCTTCATCATATCAATCCCATCCCATGCATACATACATGCAGAATCAAAATAATATACTACCTAAAAGTTCACAGTCTATCACATACATCAATACACATAGAGAAGTTTCTATGATTACGCACCTGGCATCCCTTGCCTACCCTTTTTTGGGTAATCCGACTGTCTATACAGCCTTTTTCCGGCTTTTAGCCCATAACATATATTTAGTACAGATTACTATACAGCCTTTTTTCGGCTTTTATCCCATAACATATATTTAGTACAGATTACTATACAGCCTTTTTCCGGCTTTTAGCCCATAACATATATTTAGTACAGATTACTATACATCTTTTTTTCCAGCTTTTAGCCCATAACATATATTTAGTACAGATTACTAGTCCATTAGAGATCTACACACTGACATTGCAAGTAGAACGAGACCCTCTAAGTCGACGCTATCCGTAGCCAACACCACCGCTATTTGCCTTGAAATCCCAAAAAGTGATATGAGATTCAGGAACTAGTGTTTTCGGCTTTTAGATCTAAGAGATCTTACTAGAGAAGATTCGGCTACTCCTGGGATTCTGCTTTTGCAAAAAATCGGGAAGAGAAGATGATTCGAAGAAATCTATAGAGATTCGGCTTTTAGAAGAAAGAAGAGAAAAGAATAATGGAGTTTTCAGCTTTCGGCTTTTTAGAAGAAAGAAGAGAAGAGAATAATGGAGTTTTCGGCTTTTAGAAGAAAGAAGAGAATAATGGAGTTTTTGGCTTTTAGAAGAAAGAAGAGAAAAGAATAATGGGGTTTTCGACTTTTAGAAGAAAGAAGAGAAAAGAATAATGGAGTTTTTGGCTTTCGACTTTTTAGAAGAAAGAAGAGAAGAGAATAATAGAGTTTTCAACTTTTAGAAGAAGGAAGAGAAAGAAAAGGTGGAAACCCTAAATGCCAAAAAATAAAGAGAGAACCCTCCCTATTTATAGAAATTTCGGCACTCACCTATGAAAAACTGAAAGTGCCCTTCCTGATAACTAAAAATTAATCAAATAAAAAGGGAAAATTCGGCACCCCCTTTGCCATAAAGAAACTGATTTCTTCACTTCTCTAGGTGATGGAATTTCGGCCAACTCCTAGCCTTGTAGATAGCTCCTATCTTTTCTCCTTTTTTTTTTCCTTCCATATTATCAACTATATTATCTACATTATCCCAGTCACATAAATCCTCCTATTTTTGAGCCTTGTTGCCAGTCACTCTACCTAACCCTAATGCCGAAATTTAGCTAACTTAAATTAAAAGAGTTGGGCTCCATGTAACTTAAATTTGGGCCCCTTACTCCCTTGTGTGGCGTCACCTCCTTGCTCCCTAAGTAGCGCCACTGACCACTGGGCCACAAGCCCATTTTGATATTTTAAACTCAGATACCACCTTTTAAACCCTATAGTGCCCAAACAAAAATTTAACTAAGGCTTGACCCAATCTCGAGCCCAATTTGGACCCCTAATGCTCAAATTAACTCATTACACATATTCACCCATTAAATGCATAGGCCCAAAAATTCAGGATGTTACAAAAAGAGTTTGGTTACACATATTACAATATCGAGAAACACTGAGGTGTTAAATAGGGCATGAAAATGCATACAAGAGCACTGAAGTGCTTATCAGGGCACCAGAGTGCATAACAGGGTACATATGTGACGTCAAGGAATCATAATGTAAACATGAGCATGAATATGCTATCAAGAGCACCGTAGTGCTAAAAGGAGCACGAATGTGCTATTAAGAGAACCGTAGTGCTAATAGGAGTATGAAAGTACTATAAGGAGCACTTATTCAGGATTCAGGACATTCATCTTATCACGACACTTCCAATAACTAAAACATATATCGGATTCACCTCAATGTCGTGCAATACTCTACTCATGGTTTAATTCTCACATACACATCTAATTACCTTTCAATTGAGTCCAAACTCAACTTTTATATCAATCCCATTTCATTCAAGATTCATTAAATACATACAAGTATTATAAAGAAATTAATAAAAATTTATAATGGTTATAAGCTGTATGAACTTACCTAAAATAATCAACTAACAAACAGAAACGTAGGGATTATTCTGCAGTTTTTCCTTTTCCTCATGTAACAGTCCGGTTTAGAACCTAGTCGAAATAGTGGTTTCGAGACAACAAATCCGAGTCAAAAAAATATTTTAATATTATTTTCTGTGCTTACAGTATGTGATTAAGCATGTGTGAAAGTTTCGTGAATTAATTTTGTTGTTTGTGTGCTTAATTTGAGAAAAGGACTAAATTGCATAAAATATAAAAGTAGCCTTCTATTTGATTAAGTGCTTAATTGATGTGTCTTTATAAATGTGAGGCCCTTATGTTGTAAATTGGCCATTAGACCTTGGGATGGACAGTTATGGGCTTATTTTTCATGGTTTGCTTATTAAATTTCAAAGGTTAATTTGGTAAAAAGCATATTAATGTGTAATAAAATAAAACAAAACATAAATGAGCCATGCATTAGTGTTCATCCACCGATTGTAAAAGAAAGAAAAATAGGTTTAAAGCCTTTGAATGTTCGGCCATTACTAAGCTCAATTGAGGTATGTTTTTATTTCGGTTTTTGATAATTTCTACGTTTTCGTGATCGTTGCTTCGAATACTTCAAAACCCATGCCTTAATTTTGTGAATTGATGATGATTTTGAAATGTGCCATTGATGAATTCATGATTTTTGTGATATTTGAAGATGAAATATGAAAGATATGTGATAGATTAACATAGTTTGTCTTTGGATTTTTGATGAATTTGAGTAATTTAGACTAAATTGAGAAAATAATATTTTGAGGGACTAAAATGTGAAATAAATGAAAAATATGGGTTTCTAGGGACCTATAGAGAATTCGGCTAAGCATGGGTTATATTGAATTATGTGTATTTTGTGATTTTGTGAAATAAGGACTAAAATGTCAAAATGTGAAAATATGAGGGCTAATTTGTAAATTGCCCTAAATGTGTGTTCTTGGATTGAATTGAATGAATTGGTGAATAAAAGATTTAAATTTGAATATGTATAGATCAAGAACCGAAGAAAACAAATTTAGACCGTGGAAAGTCAAAAGTGATCGAATAGTTGAATCTATCTGTTTATTCAAACCCGAGGTAAGTCTATATACAAATAAATGTATTTGAATTGGTTTATTTATGTATCTATGAAATTTATTTGTGATGAATGAGTACGAGATGTTATACACATGGAAATTGAGAAAGTATCGACCGAGTGTCAATATCCGAAAAGTCCCGTACGAACCTAGGAATAGATAGGATTTTATATGTCATGACATATATTTTTGATATATGATATCGTGTAAGACCTCGTCTGGGACGTTGGCATCGATTTGAGATTTACGTGTAAGACCATGTCTGGGACATTGGCATCGTATTTGATTCGTGTAAGACCCTGTCTGGGACAGTGGCATCGATATTCGGTTACATGTAAGACCACGTTTGGGGTGTTGGCATTGTACGATTATTCTGTGTATTCCGAGTATCCTATTTGATTCTGAATCGTTCAACGGGCAATACTGAGAAAATAAAAGACTATGTGAAATGTATAACCAAATCAGGTACATTTGAAATATACACTATGTGTGTGTATGAAAGGTAAGTATACATATACGAACTTACCTAGGTGAAATATATGCTTAGATTTGATGAAATAAAATGTGATATATGAGAAAATGTGTTATGATCAAATGAGGTATTTGGAGATATAATTTTGTTGGTAAAAAAATGGCTAAACAAATGAGCCAATGATAAATTAAGAGTTAGCAATTGATATATACATATATGAGTGATCTTGTGTTTGATATGTTACTTAATGTTTATATGTTAAGTTTATTTGTATATGGCTTACTAAGCTTTTGAAAGCTTACTCTGTGTGTGTTTGCATTGTTTTATAGATCGTTGAAGCTACGGAAGGCTCGAGGATCGTTGAGGATCGTCACCACACTATCAAACTCTATTTTGGTACCTTTTGAAAGTGTAAATATTTAAGTATGGCATGTATAGTCTAGTTGAAATGGTTGATGTTTGAGTTGTATATAAATAGCCATGTGATATGGCTAGATAATGATCATGGTGTGAATGAGTAGTTATGCTATATGATGCATAGTTTGGTATGGTTAGTGATTAATAGTTGAATTGATGAAATGGTCAAATCTATGATAAGGATTTTTGATGAAAAGTTGGTATGTTTTAGATGAATGGCTAGTATATTGAAATGGTAAGTTTTTGAATGGTTTATACTTAGAAATGCTTGTGAGGAAAATGAGATAAATGTGGCATAAGTTGGTATGTTTGATATGTTTTTGAATGGTTAGAAAAGATGGTCATTTTGATATGATTTGAATTGGTATAATGCTTGTAGGTATAACCTAATGTGTGGGTGGCAATTTGGCCTTCTAAATGGCCTATAATTGCCCACACGATTGAGCACACGGGCGTGTGGCTCGACTGTGTCCTTCATGGTTGAATTTCAAAACAAGTTAGGCTCGACCACGGGCTGGACACACGGGCGTGTGACTGGCCGTGTGGTGCAAGTCAGTGTCGACCACAGGTGAGGCACACGGGCGTGGCTCAGGCCATTGAACAAGTCAGTATGTATGCCCTGTTTTGGCACGGCTCGAACACATGGGCGTGTTTGAGGCTGTGTGCCCACACGGGCGTGTGACCTCTGTAACTTTGAAAAATGTTTGATTTTTAGAAATTTTTTGTATGCTTCCGGTTTAGTCCCAACTCCGTTCTAACGCATGTTTAAGGTCTCATAGACCTCATTAAGGGACTATGTGCTTGTATTCTGTTATGATTTGACGATGATATACTTTATGATACAATATGTTTGTAAAAGTTTCCGATTGTCCGGTAATGCCTCTTAACCCTAGACCGACGATGGTTACGGGTTAGGGTGTTACATTTGATTAGTATCAGAGCCACAGTTTAGTCGATTCTAGGACTAACGTAGTGTGTTAGAGTCTAGCTATACATGCCATATATACGAAATGTGATAGTGTGATGAATCCTGACGTATAAAATGTGTTTTCGTATGGTAAATGGATCCCGAAAGAGCTGTAGCTGACGATGTTGAAAGCAATGCACCTGCTCCCGCTCAAGGGACAGCACCATCTGATTCGAGACCGGCTACTAGCGGTCAGGAAAGAGAGGCTAAACAAGCCTTCTTTCAAATGATGAATGAGTGGTTCACTCAGTATATTAGAACTAATCTGGCTATATCACAACCCTCGCCCCCGTCTAATCCCCCTAAGACTTCTGTTGTACCTCTAGCTGTGAATCTGAATCTGTTAAATAAGCCTCCGGTCAACAAAATCCGTAAATATGGGGCCGAAGAGTTCAGGGCAACTAGTGATGATGATGCTGAGAGAGCTGAGTTTTGGCTCGAGAACACAATTTGAGTGTTTGATGAAATTTCATTGACTCCTAATGAATGCATAAAATGTGTTGCTTCTCTGTTACGAGATGTAGCTTATCAGTGGTGGAAGACTTTGATTTCTGTTGTTCCAAAAGAACGAGTTACCTGGGAATTCTTTCAGTTTGAGTTCCGGAAGAAATATATAAGCCAGAGATTTATAGATCAAAAATGAAAAGAATTTCTGGAATTGAAATAGGGTCCTATGTCTGTCACTGAATACGAACGAGAATTCGTGAGATAAAGTCAATATGCTCAGGAATAAAGTCAATATGCTCGAGAATGTGTTTCAACTAAAGCGATAATGTGTAAAAGGTTTAAAGACGACCTAAATGAAGACATCTGTTTGCTAGTTGGGATTCTGGAAATAAAAGAATTTGTTGTGCTTGTTGATCGAGCATGTAAAGCTGAGGCACTCGGGAAAGATAAAAAGAAAAGCTGAGTCTGAAGCTAGAGATGTGAGAAAGATATTCTCAAGCAAATCATTTCAGTCTGCATCAAAGAAATTCAGAGATGAGCATAGCCGTTCAAAGGCTAATGTGGGACATTCGAACAGAGATCGAGCTAGATCGCAGTCGAACTTTAAAGCTTCAGCTACTTCGATAGCTAGTGTGGGAAATGTCCAAACCGAGCGACCTGAATGTAAATATTGTGGTAAAAGACATCCGGGTAGTTGTAGATTAAATGATCAAGCCTATTTCAGATGTGGATCATTAGACCATTTCATCCGAGACTGCCCAGAGTCTGTTGAGCAAGAGATTGTTCAGAATCTGAGGTCAGATAATGTTTCAGCTAGAGGTAGACCTTCTCGAAATACAAGAAATGTTAGTGGTGGCCAAAGAACTACAAAAGATACCGTTGCGAGATCTGAAGCTAGGGCACCTACTAAAGCTTATGCCATCCGAGCTCGTGAGGAAGCTTCGCCTCCAGATGTTATTACGGGTACATTTACTCTTTATGATACTTCTGTGATTGCATTAATAGACCCTGGATCTACTCATTCGTATGTATGCATGAACTTAGTATCCAGTAAGACTTTGCCTTTAGAGTCTACTGAATTTGTTATTAGAGTATCGAACCCCTTAGGTAAAAGTGTTCTGGTTGACAAAGTATGCAAGAACTGTCCGTTGATGTTTCAAAATATCTGTTTTTCGGCTGATCTGATGCTATTACCTTTTGATGAGTTTGACATAATTTTGGGTATGGATTGGTTAACATTGCATGATGCTGTTGTGAATTGCAAACGAAAGACTATTGATTTGAGATGTCAGAATAATGAAATAGTTCGGACTGAATCAAATGATTTAAATGGGTTACCGGCTTTGATATCTGTGATGAAAGCTCATAGTTATGTGAAAAAGGGTTATGAAGCTTATTTTTCTTATATAATTGATTCAAGAGTGACTGAAAAGAAAGTTGAATTTATGCCAGTTGTTTGTGAGTTCTCTGATGTATTTCTTGAAGAATTATCGGGATTGCCTCCGATACGAGAAGTTAAGTTTGGTATTGATTTAGTGCCGAGTACAAATCCTATTTCGATAGCTCCGTACAGAATGGCACCAACAGAATTGAAAGAGTTGAAGTCTCAGTTGCAAAAGTTGACCAACAGAGGATTTGCACGATCGAGTTTCTCACCTTGTGGTACTCCCGTTTTATTTGTGAAAAAGAAAGATGGCACGATGATAATGTGTATTGATTACCGTCGGTTGAACAAAGTGACTATCAAGAACAAATATCCTCTGTCGAGAATTGATGATTTGTTTGATCAACTGAAAGGAGCCACCGTGTTTTCAAAGATAGATATGAGATTGGGGTATTATCAATTGTGAGTAAAAGATTCAAACATTCTGAAAACAGCTTTCAGAACGAGGTACGGGCATTATGAGTTTTTAGTTATGCCTTTCGGACTAACAAATGCTCCTATTATTTTTATGGATTTGATGAACAGAATTTTTAGACCGTATTTAGATCGATTTGTTGTTGTATTCATTTACGACATTTTGATTTATTCGCGTGATGAAGTTAAGCATGCTGAACATCTGAGAATCGTGCTACAAACTCTATGAGATAAGCAGTTGTATGCAAAATTTAGTAAATGTGAGTTTTGGTTGCGAGAAGTTAGTTTTCTGGGACATATAGTATCAGCATCTGGTATACGGGTTGATCTGAGCAAGATTTCAGCTATTTTGGAGTGGAATCCTCCGAGAAATGTGTCTGAAGTCCGTAGTTTTCTGGGACTGGCTGGTTATTATCGAAGGTTTGTAAAAGGATTTTCAATGATTGCTACTCCGTTGACTAGATTGCTTCAGAAAGATGTGAAATTTGAATGGTCCGATAAATGTCAGAAAAGCTTTGATCAATTGAAAGCCCTTTTGACCGAAGCTCCAGTTTTAATACAGCTAGAATAGGGTAAAGAGTTCGTGATTTATAGTGATGCTTCATTGAACGGACTGGGATGTATTTTGATGCAGGAAGGCAAAGTTATAGCTTATGCCTCGAGACAATTGAAGCCACGTGAAAAGAATTATCCAGCACACGACTTAGAGCTAGCTACGATTGTGTTTTCTTTAAAGATTTGGCGTCAGTATCTTTTTGGTGAAAAATGCCACGTGTTTTCGGATCATAAAAGTCTGAAATATTTGATGACTCAGAAAGACTTGAATTTGCGACAAAGACGATAGTTAGAGCTATTGAAAGACTATGAGCTTGTGATAGATTATCATCCGGGGTAAAGCAAATGTTGTTGCTGATGCATTGAGTCAGAAATTGATGTTTGCATTGCATGCGATGAATGCTCATTTAGACTTGTCCGATGATGGTTCAGTTTTAGCTGAGTTGAAAGCGAAATCGTTGTCCTTACAGCAAATATGTGATGCTCAAAAAATTGATAATGAATTGTCAGTGAAACGAGCTCAGTGTGATTTGAACTCTGATTCTGAATTTCGAGTTGATGTTGACGATTGTTTGAGATTTCGAGATTGGATTTGTGTTTCGAGAAACCCAGAGTTGATTCAGTTGATCTTGAATGAAGCACATAATAGTCGCTTATCTGTTTATCCGGGAAGTACAAAGATGTACCATGATTTGAAGCAACTTTATTGGTGGCCTGGTATGAAAAAAGACATCTCTGACTTTGTATCGAAATGATTAGTCTGTTAGCAAGTTAAAGCTGAACATCAAGTGCCATCTGGTTTGTTACAATCGATAATGATTCCTGAGTGAAAATGGGATAGAGTGATAATGGATTTTGTTTTAGGGTTGCCTTTGACTCCGAAAAAGAAAGATGCAATTTGGGTCGTAATGGACAGATTGACGAAATCAACTCATTTCATTCCGGTACGATCTAATTTCTCACTTGATAAACTAACTGAGATTTATATTTCCGATATTGTGAGATTGCATGGGGTGCCACTATCTATTGTATCTGACAGAGATCCGAGATTTACTTCACGATTCTGGAAGAAACTGCAAGAGGCCTTAGGTACTAAATTGCATTTCAGTACAGCTTTTCACCCACAGACGGATGGTCAATCCGAGTGGATTATTCAGATTTTCGAGGATATGTTGAGATGTTGCATTCTTGAGTTTGATGGTACGTGGGAACAATATTTACCATTGATTGAGTTTGCATACAATAATAGTTTTTAGTCCAGCATCAAAATGGCACCTTATGAAGCTTTGTATGGACGCAAATGTCGAACACCTCTGTATTGGTTTGAGCTCAGTGAAAATAAGATACACGGGGTTGATTTGATCAAAGAAATTGAACAGAAAGTGAAAGTGATTCGTGATAGTCTGAAAGCTGCGTCAGATTGTCAGAAATCTTATGCAGACTTGAAACGGAAAGATATTGAATTGGAAAATTGGTGACAAAGTGTTCTTGAAAGTATCTCCGTGGAAGAAAATACTTCGTTTTGGCAGAAAAGGCAAATTGAGTCCGAGGTTCATCGGGCCGTATGAGACCATTGGACGAATTGGACCTGTTGCATATCGATTGTTGTTGCCATCGGAATTAGAAAAGATTCACAGTATGTTTCATGTGTCAATGCTTAGACGATACAGATCTGATCCATTACAGGTGATTTATCCATGTGAGATTGAAATTCGATCCGATATGACTTATGAAGAAGAACTGATTCGTATCCTGGCTCGTGAGATTAAAGAGTTGAGAAATAAGAAGATTCTGTTAGTAAAAGTGTTATGGCATCAACACGGAGTGGAAGAGGCTACGTGGGAGCCTGAAGATACTATGAGACAACAATATCTGAACCTGTTTAACGGTAAGATTTTCGGGGACGAAAATCCCTAAGGGGGGAGAATTATAACAGTCTGTTTAGACCCTAGTCAAAATAGTGGTTTCGAGACCACAAATCCGAGTCAGAAAAATATTTTAATATTATTTTCTGTGCTTACAGTATGTGATTAAGCATGTGTGAAAGTTTCGTGAATTAATTTTGTTGTTTGTGTGCTTAACTTGAGAAAAGGACTAAATCGCATAAAATGTAAAAGTAGCCTTCTATTTGATTAAGTGCTTAATTGATGTGTCTTTCTAAATGTGAGGCCCTTATGTTGTAAATTGGCCATTAGACCTTGGGATGGACGGTTGTGGGCTTATTTTGCATGGTTTGCTTATTAAATTTCAAAGGTTAATTTGGTAAAAAGCATATTAATGTGTAATAAAATAAAACAAAGCATAAATGAGCCATGCATTAGTTTTCATCCACCGATTGTAAAAGAAAGAAAAATAGGTTTAAAGCCTTCGAATGTTTGGCCATTACTAAGCTCAATTGAGGTATGTTTTTATTTCAGTTTTTGATAATTTCTACGTTTTCGTGATCGTTGCTTCGAATACTTCAAAACCCATGCCTTAATTTTGTGAATTGATGATGATGTTGAAATGTGTCGTTGATGAATTCATGAGTTTTGTGATATTTGAAGATGAAATATGAAAGATATGTGATAGATTAACATAGTTTGTCTTTGGACTTTAGATGAATTTGAGTAATTTAGACTAAATTGAGAAAATAATATTTTGAGCGACTAAAATGTGAAATAAATGAAAAATATGGGTTGCTAGGGACCTATAGAGAATTCGGCTAAGCATGGGTTATATTGAATTATGTGTATTTTGTGCTTTTGTGAAATAAGGACTAAAATGTTAAAATGTGAAAATATGAGGGCTAATTTGTAAATTGCCCTAAATGTGTGTTCTTGGATTGAATTGAATGAATTGGAGAATAAAAGAGTTAAATTTGAATATGTATAGATCAAGAACCGAAGAAAACAAATTTAGACCGTGGAAAGTCGAAAGTGATCGAATAGTTGAATCCGTCTGTTTATTCAAACCCGAGGTAAGTCTATATACAAATAAATGTATTTGAATTGGTTTATTTATGTATCTATGAAATTTATTTGTGATGAATGAGTACAAGATGTTATACACATGGAAATCGAGAAAGTATCGACCGAGTGTCAATATCCGAAAAGTCCCGTACGAACCTAGGAATAGATAGGATTTTATATGTCATGACATATATTTCCGATATATGATATCGTGTAAGACCTCGTCTGGGACGTTGGCATCGATTTGATATTTACGTGTAAGAACATGTCTGGGACATTGGCATCGTATTTGATTCGTGTAAGACTCTGTCTGGGATAGTGGCATCAATATTCGGTTACATGTAAGACCGCGTCTGGGACGTTGGCATTGTACGATTATTCTGTGTATTCCGAGTATCCTATTTGATTCTGAATCGTTCAACGGGCAATTCCGAGAAAACGAAAGACTATGTGAAATGTATAACCGAATCAGGTACGTTTGAAATATACACTATGTGTGTGTATTAAAGGTAAGTATATATATATGAACTTACCTAGGTGAAATATATGCTTAGATTTGATGAAATAAAATGTGATATATGAGAAAATGTGTTATGATCAAATGAGGTATTTGGAGATATAATTTTGTTGGTAAAAAAATGGCTAAACAAATGAGCCAAGGATAAATTAAGAGTTAGCAATTGATATATACATATATGAGTGATCTTGTGTTTGATATGTTACTTAATGTTTATATGTTAAGTTTATTTGTATATGGCTTACTCAGTTTTTGAAAGCTTACTCTGTGTGTGTTTGCATTGTTTTATAGATCGTTGAAGCTACGGAAGGCTCGAGGATCGTCGAGGATCGTCACCACACTATCAAACTCTATTTTGGTACCTTTTGAAAGTGTAAATATTTAAGTATGGCATGTATAGTCTAGTTGAAATGGTTGATGTTTGAGTTGTATATAAATAGCCATGTGACATGGCTAGATAATGATCATGGTGTGAATGAGTAGTTATGCTATATGATGCATAGTTTGGTATGGTTAGTGATTAATAGTTGAATTGATGAAATGGTCAAATCTATGATAAGGATTTTTGATGAAAAGTTGGTATGTTTTAGATGAATGGCTAGTATATTGAAATGGTAAGTTTTTGAATGGTTTATACTTAGAAATGCTTGTGATGAAAATGAGATAAATGTGGCATAAGTTGGTATGTTTGATATGTTTTTGAATGGTTAGAAAAGATGGTCATTTTGATATGATTTGAATTGGTATAATGCTTGTAGGTATAACCTAATGTGTGGGTGGCAATTTGGCCTTCTAAATGGCCTATAATTGCCCACACGATTGAGCACACGGGCGTGTGGCTCGACCGTGTCCTTCATGGTTGAATTTCAAAACAAGTCAGGCTCGACCACGGGCTGGACACACGGGCGTGTGACTGGCCGTGTGGTGCAAGTCAGTTTCGACCTCGGGTGAGGCACACGGGCGTGGCTCAGGCCGTTGAACAAGTCAGTATGTATGCCCTGTTTTGGCACGGCTCGAACACATGGGCTTGTTTGAGGCCGTGTGAGGCACACGGCCTGCCCACACGGGCGTGTGACCTCTGTAACTTTGAAAAATGTTTGCTTTTTGGAATCTTTTTGTATGATTCGGTTTAGTCCCAACTCCATTCTAACGCATGTTTAAGGTCTCGTAGACCTCATTAAGGGACTATGTGCTTGTATTCTGTTATGATTTGACGATGATATACTTTATGATACGATATGTTTGTAAAAGTTTCCGATTGTCCGGTAATGCCTTTTAACCCTAGACCGGCGATGGTTACGGGTTAGGGGTGTTACACCCCGATTATCAACAACTTGATTTATATATTAGTTAAAATTTAGATTATCAATTCCAAATGCATTATAACACTCAAATACATGTGTATGACCTTTTAATTTCATTTTACACAATTTCCCTTAACATTTACATTTTATTCAATTTAGTCCCTAAATCGAAACCCTTATAACTTTCACAACTAAACCTCTAAATTTAAATTCACATACGTAAACATCCTTAAACGGTTCTCAAGCATTTAAAATTATAGAAATTTCATGTTAAAATTGACATATTCTCATTTTGGTCCCTAAACTCAAAACTAACAAAAATCACTTTACAAATTAGTCTTGTTTAACAACCAAGCTTACAAATCTACCATTAAACATCAAGAGATTCAATAATTCACTAATGGTAACTTTTAAAACCCTTAAGATTTTTACGAAATAGTCCCTAGGTTAGCTAGGTTAAGCTACAACGATCTCTAAAACTTAAAATTTACTAAAAATAGGTTTGAAAATAGCTTACATGCAAGAAGGAGAAGCTTTGTAAGGTTCGGCTATGGCTTCTTAATATTCTTTCTTACTTCAAATGGTGGAAACAAGCAAATGATGAAGATGACAACAGTGGTTTAATATTTTAACATATTATAATATAAAGTTTAATTAATTTTAACATATGTTTAACTAAAATAACTTATCCAACCATCCAATATATAAGAATATGGCTAAATTACCATTTACATCCCTTAAGAAATCTTAATTAAGCCTTTTATCAACTAAAATTCAATAGCGATTAAGTTTTATAGTTTTTAGGATTTAGTCCTTTTCCCCAATTAACTATCAATTCACTAAAATCTTTAGACCAAACTTCAATTAACCTATATAATAGCTTCGTAAAAATTCAATAGAATTTTTTACGCGCTTGGTTTACTGAAATGAGGTCTCTATATCTCATTTTTCCAAAACCACTAACTTTCGGTAAAAACCACTTGTACTACAATTAATCATTCTATTAGTAAAATTTACCAGATCAAGATTCACTAGCACACTGCAATTGAATTGTAAATATTAAATAATAATATTTATGGACTCGCTCGTCAAATTTGTGGTCTCGTAATCACTCTTTTTGACACCATTGAAAAACGAGTTGTTACATGTTAATTCCATTCGGTGTTCTAGAATTCCATTTGTGATAATTGCAATTGCTCATGACTTAGATGTAGGATGAGATGGATTTAAGAAAGAAAATGAGGAAAAAAAAGGAGATGAGCAAGAATGGAAAGGAAAAATGAAAAAGAAAGAAAGAAAAAAGAATAAGGAAATTATAAAAATTATGAAGAAATAAAAAATAATTGGATTTAATGCTAGTGTTACACCTCATACTCAACCCAGTCGTTGGGTCTGAGCTAGAGATGCTACAACTATCGACTGAGTAAATTCAAACCATTATGCAACATTCAATCATTCAAATACGTAAATAAATAACATTCATGTACATAATATGTTACGCAATCAGTTTTGGGTCCCACACTGTGACACACAACCCTTATCCGACCTAATCGTTAGGTTCGAGCAATAGAGTGCCATATTCGTTGCCAGAGCAACTACTGACAAATTCACAGTAAAACATCTTTTGACTTCATAAATCATGCAATCAATCAATAATACAACATAGGATAACATGAACATTCTTTTCGGGTCTTATATGAGCATACAAATGCTTTAAAGTCAACCTGATATCAAATAGGGAACTTTTTGTAACATTTTTAAAATTTCAGAACAAGTACACTATAAATGAATCATTAAAATATTCAACCATGCCATAAACACCTAAACATTATAGGCATAATACCAAAAATAGCCCCTAACGTTTGGCTGTTTGGTCACTTTGGCCCTTTATGTTTTTTTTTGGAGCATTTTAACACCTAACATTTTTTTAGTCAAATTGGTCTATTTTTAATGGACATGCTGACGTGACTGTTAGTTGACTAATGGTCAACATAAACAGCTAACGTGGCGGTCCAAATGTATTTAAATGCTGACATGGCACTATTTTTTCTTATATGCCACATCAGCAACTGATTTTAAAATTATTTTTTTAAATTTATTTAAAAATCATCATCATCCTCACCATTTCTTCTTCTCCATTGTTAATTATTTTAAAAAAATCATCATCATCATCAAAATTTCACGATCTCTGGACCTAATTTGGCTTCCATTATCTATGACCAAATTAACTATTGATTCATTTTTAATTGGTAAATAAATTGCAATAGATTGAGCTCGCATTAGTTTCATGTTTTTGGTTGCATTTAAGTTCCAAAATATATTTCGAGTTTTCATGAGAAATGGGCGAATAGTTTGTGAAAAAAATTGTGCAAAAAAGTAAATATACGAATTTGGAATACCAAAAACATCAATTTGTCTTATGTTTCCTTCAAAATATAAACATGAACAATTATACAAAATTTGTGAAAATGATGAAAAACCTAACGAGATGGAAAAGAAAAGAAGAACGAAACAATTGGTCAAGCGAACTCAATCTTGATTTGGTTTCCGTGCAAGGTGGCTCCTTTGAGAGCATCCTTCATCGCCTTCGCATCCTCCACGCGTTTAAAGTAGAAAAAAGTGTAGCTTCTCGCAGAGTATGGGTGACACTATTGAATGTGCCGAATTTCTTGAACTCCATCATATCCGAATCAATTGTCTCACTTGATAGATTTTCGACCCACAAACGGTTTGATGGCGTTGTGAATTCCTCTAATTTTTTTCCCTAGCTTATGTAGATTCATCAGTGGGCCCATTGTAGCTTTAAGAATTTGTTAGAACGAGATAGAAAAAGGGAGATATGAAACCCTAAAGTGTTAGAAAATTGATTAAAAATTAATTTGAAAAAGAACCATGAAAACAAGGAGAGATTTGGGGAAGTATATAAACGACAGACAAGGATAAATGATAGGGCTATCTAGAGGAAATACATACTAATAAATGGGAAAAAAGAGAGATTTCAGGAATATATAAATAGCAGACAAGGATAAATGGAAAAGAAGATCGGTGAAAAGTAATAGCTCAGAGAGGAAATACATACTAAAAAATGAAGGTCGTCTAACGAATGGAAAAGAAAATCAGAGACAAGGAAGGTCGAGGCTCAAGGATGGATTTTGAGGTTTTCAAAGAGTTTCTTTGAGAAAATAATGGAGAATATGAAACGGTAAGGATGATGATGATTTTAAAATAATTAAAAAAATTAATAATTTTAAAATCATTTGTTGATGTGGCAAATAAGACAAAAAAGTGCCATGTCAGCATTTAAATACATTTGGACCGCCATGTCAGCAGTTTATGTTGATCGTTAGTCAACTAACAGCCACGTCAGCATATCTGTTAAAAATAGACCAATTTGACAAAAAAAAGTTAGGTGTGAAAGTACCCAAAAAAAAAACATAAAGGGCCAAAGTGACCAAACAACCAAACGTTAGGGACTATTTTTGGCATTATGCCAATATTATAATACACAATTCAGTCCGAGCCTTACTTGAGCTTACGAAGGCTCTTTTGTAGGCCTAAGCATGAATTAGGATCAAATTGCAATGTTTTTAAAGTTTAGGTTCCACGTCGTAATGTCTCCAAAATATTGAGTCACGTCACGATGTCAGATCACTTGACGTCGAGAAATCACAAACTTTTTACGTTGCGACGAGGGGTATTTCACGTCAAGACGAGGACCCTATTTTTTATGAAATTTGTCCATTTGGTACCTATTTCATGCCAAGCCAAACCTTAAGCTTATTTAGTGCATATATGTAACAGCCCTACCTGACCCGTTCACCGAATCCAGGTATCGGGTTCCTGTACACATCTAAATAATATCAATTTAGAATAAGACTATACTACCTAATTGAAACATCTTACAACAAATGAAAAAAAATTTAAATTAAAGTTCATTATCTCTACTCTTCTATAAGGGAACTACATAATTACAATATATTCGCCCTCTTGGCGAAGTTCCTAAAGGTACCCCCACCTATGTGCATAACACTAAATTAATGATCGCCCCTCGTTCTACCACTGTCTGGCTTGGTCCCTTCTTAAGTTTCTTGTTCTGCAGATCCTGCAAAACACAGGCCACACTTTGGTAAGTTTGGATGAATTTATTAAGTTTCTAATTTACACGTAATCAATCCCCCATCTTACAGGGGTTTAAATAAATAGAACTAAAAACAATAAACTCCATGATCATTTTGGAATGTTTCTCTTAAACCCCTTTGTAATGGTCTTTATCTTATTCCTGATCCTATCTATTAGCGGGTAGATCGTTGAGTGATTACTTTCCAACCATTCTATCAGCCTTCAATCAATCTTGACAGTTCCTCCTATTGTCTCTCTATCTCTGCAGACTCTATCCCTTTCTTTACCTTACGTTGCTTCTTCCAATTGTTCCTAGTGTGGAAATCTTCTTCCCACCATGTCCCTATAAGGTAATCCTGTGGTCTACCCTTCTAACAACCCTTAGATATTTTACCTTTTTTACGGTCATTCCAAATTTGAACAGTCTTTGGCGAACTCTTACTATTACCTTATCCCCGATGGGCTTGCTATCATCCCATCCTTTGGGATACCTAGAAAATTTCCTGCCACTTTGGCAGACTAAGTCCTACTTGAAACAAATAACAATTGGATTTCCTCTTTGTTATCCACCTTGTTCGAGGTACTATACTCATAAGTGTGATATATTTGGCTGTTGTGGACCATTTTAGCCTTCAGTGATCAGCAAATTATCACTAAATGACCTTCTAGGTTCATGGTTTCTCTTTCATTCGACATCCCCACCTAAATAACCGTTAGGCTGATATTCCTCAATGGTTTTTTTTTCCTTTAAAGAGTAATAAACCTGACAGACATTTCTGTCGTTCAGTGTATCCTTCTTTGTCGGTGGGTTCTCTTTAACCCCTCATTTCTTTATGGACTAACTTGCGTTCTCATGACGAACATCTAGCCTAGAGGGTTTCTTTGAGCACCCTCTGGCGGATACTATTGGCGAATCCTTATCCACAATCCTCTGGAAACTAATGTGAAACACCCCACACCCGGCCCACGAGCCTGGACTGGATCTGGTATGTTCCTCAAGTAAACCGGTTCAAAATTCTTTTGTTCTTAGGAAAACTTGTGTGATTTTAAAAAAAAAAATATTGTTTTGGGTTGGGCTTGTGTTGAAAATAGGTTCGTTTTATATTGAAATCCCTTTTATCTTAAGTGACAAAATATTTAGGGTTTAGTTTAAAAGAAATTTTAATTAAATTTAAATAGATAAAATTCATAATCATAATAAATAAAAATAAGTGTAAAGTAATTCAACTATGGCCTTATGGCCTTATTACATCAAATAATTCCCAAAATAATTCAAAGTACTAAAATAAATTCAAGAGTCCTCAAAAATATAAACTTCATGTTGAGCATGGCCACCACAAGTTCTGCCATCCCGGTCCATCACTGTTCATCACCTAAAAATGTTCCCCAACGAGTGAGTCAAATGCACTCAATGTGTACACGACACTAAATCATAATAGAATCGGGCATATCACATATTACACATTCAAAACATAGAATACAGGTTATGATGCATTCCCAAACCCAAACCTAGTTGTCCATCCGCTACACACCCCCGTACCTGCCAGTCACACCGTGGGGACTACTAAGTCGACCCTCCTTCCGCTACACTCCAAATCTGCGGTCTTAGGTCACCGTGACATCGTGGTCTTAGGTCACCACTTTTAGATTACTGTGGTCTTAGGTCACCACTTTTCGATATCACGGTCTTAGATCACCGTGTTCGTGGTCTTAGGTCACCACATTCACTTCCCCTTTCAAAACAAAACCATATGCCCCATATAATAATATGCATAATATGCCGTAGTTCACATTCTTATCATATTCTCATGTTACAAATAACATTTTTCATATTCCTAGTAGAAGTAGGAAACGTGCACTGAGTATTTAGTACCATAACATGGTACCTTAGCCACTTTCATATTCTTAACATCACATATTTTAATTAAACACAAACATAATAAAACATATTAAGAATTAGTGTGGGGTACACACCTGATTCGCTTAAAATTTCCTTGAGATCCCGAAAAGCTTGATCTAATGCTTGGATCCTTAATCCCTACATTTGATTAATCATCTACTACTTTAATAAAAAGCCATTGGGCCATAAATCCAAATCCTAGTAGGATTAGTATACTTAAACTTACCTTGTGGATTTTAAATCCCGAATCTCACCGAATAACTAGGGAACACGTGGCCTATGGTGTACCTTCGGGAAAAGAACTTCTCCTTCCTTGTAGTCGACACTTAGTAAATCTCGAAAGATCTCTTCAAAGTTTCGACAAATAAGAATATTGATGGGATTAGTCCTAGATTTCGACAAATCTAGAAGAAAAGAATAGAAATCAAAACTTGTTCTTACCCTTTCTTGAAGAAATCGACAAAGACTTATGCTTGAAGCCCTCAAAGATTCGGCTTTTGATGGATTGGAAAGAAAAGAGAAGGAAGAATAAAGATGGAGGATTCGGCTATGGCTTCTAATGGAGAGGAAAATATTCGGCTAGGTTCCAACAATTACTTAATTTCGGCTTGGCAAAAGAAAAGAAAGAAGAGAAGAGAAGAGAGCACTAAGAATTCGGCAGAGAAAGGAGGAAGCACAAATTGATGAGTAGCCCTCCTTCCTTCCTTTTATAGCCGAAATTATCATCTAAGGAGTCCCTTACTTGGCCACCACTCCTCTATCTGATAACTTTATCTTTAATTATCACTTAAAATAAAAGATAATTCAGCAACTATCCTTACTTAGCCGAAATTATTAAACTCAAAGTCCCTTACTTGGCCATCACTTCTCCCTTATTTTCCTCTTTATCTCTTTATTCAGATTAAAAGAATTTAATCCAACAATTATCTCTTGAAGCAAGTCTGCCAAGGTAAGATATGTGGGATCACTTAGTTGATCGGTGGCTCAGCCACGGCCTTGAGCAGCAAGTCTGCCAAGGTAAGATATGTGGGATCACTTAGTTGATCGGTGGCTCAATACGGCCTTGAGCGACAAGTCCGCCAAGGTAAGATATGTGGGATCACTTAGTTGATCGGTGGATTAGCCACGGCCTTGGGCAGGGAGTCTGCTAAGGTAGGTGTAACGGATGGACCCTAGGTTGGGATGGGTGCACTTTGCATAAACTCATTATCTGTCATATGGGTTGATGATGAAATGGGCCAAGCCCAGTATGTGAAAATTATGTGGTTAACTACCCTATTAGATGAATGTGATATGAATATGGGCCAAGCCCGAATGTGATAACATGTGAATTTGATAATTGATATCCGATATATTAGTTAATATGTGGTTAACATGTGGGTGGAATTCGATGGACTAATTACACACTTGAATCGTATGACTCACCCAATTTTTATTAAACATCGCAGATGATTCGTGGTGATTGGACCGGGTTGGAGTGGATACAAGGTGGCCCATGCAGAAGACATCTTCTTTATTTTATTCAGTTTATTACTAAGAACTTTTGTTTAATTATTTATTGTAATAAGGCCCAGTTAAAGTATTTAAGTATTTCTATTTGAGCATTTTTATTATGTTTAAGCTAGACGACCATTAAATTATTATTTGGAAGTGCTTTTAATTTGGATATTTTTGTCAAGCTTATATTATTTAGAATTTTTAATTGGACATGGTTTTCAAATGACAAAATTCTTAATGTTTTTCCCAAAAGTGAAATCAGTCTTCAAAAGTTTTTCCGCAGTGGCATCTCAGATCCGGCCAGGGCTTGTGGGCCGGGTTTGGGGTGTTACAATATACGAATTCTTAACCAAATATCCACAACTTATCATACTTACCAAAAAGGTCTTGAAATTCTGAAGTTTAAGAAGAGATCTGTCTCGGCAGTTAGGGATTGGCCACCGGGGTGTGGACCAGCGTCAGAACAAGAAAGTAGGCAAATAGCCGTAGTATCGCCTAGTGATAGCATCAGCATCGAAAGCATAGTTCTCCAAGTGATCAGGTGTGTGATTAACCCACTGTTTTCCGGGTTTATGGTATATTGTATGTGTTGTGTAAATGCTAATATGTGCAGTGGCGATTGTGAATGGTTACCCTTAAGGGGTATATCGGAAATCAGGTCAGTGTTAATTATTAAGAATGTGAATATGCCAATGAGAATATGTTTGTATGCCGAATAGCATGTGCATGCATTATTTTACTATGTTATGACATTATCATATGTTGCATGTGCATGGGATGGGATATGAATGTGACTATCGAAGGAAAGGGTGTACTTTATGTGCGTGGGTCTAATGTTAGCCTTGTGCTACGTTAGCGCTTGATGTTAGCTATGTGCTTCATCAAGGGAGGTGTTGGCTAGGTGCCCACCTCGGCGGTTGATAGTTTTGTGCATCACCGTGGACGAATGATATGTGGGATCACTTAGGTGATCGGTGGCTCAACCACGGCCTTGAGCGACAAGTCCGCCAAGGTAAGATATGTGGGATCACTTAGTTGATCGGTGGCTCACCCACGGCCTTGAGCGACTAGTCCGCCAAGGTAAGATATGTGGGATCACTTAGTTGATCGGTGGATTAGCCACGGCCTTGGGCGGGGGGTGCCAAAGGTAGGTGTAACGGATGGACCCTAGGATGGGTTGGGTGCACTTTGCATAAACTCATTATCCGTCATATGGGTTGATGATGAAATGGGCCAAGCCCAGTATGTGGAAATTATGTGGTTAACTACCCTATTAGATGAATGTGATATGAATATGGGCCAAGCCTGAATGTGTTAACATGTGAATTTGATATTTGTTATCCGATATATGGGTTAATATGTGGTTAACATGTGGGTGGAATTCAGTGGATTAATTACACACCGAGTCCAGTATGACTCACCCAATTTTTATTAAACATCGCAGATGATTCGTGGTGATTGGACCGGGTTGGAGTGGATACGAGGTGGCCCATGCTGAAGACATCTTCTTTATTTTATTCATTTATTACTAAGAACTTTTGTTTAATTATTTATTGTAATAAGGCCCAGATTAAAGTATTTAAGTATTTCTATTTGAGTATTTTTATTATGTTAAAGCAAAGTGACGATTGAATTATTATTTTGAAACCGGTTTATTTTCGCAAAAACTATATCCTAAAATGTATCATAAAGTTTTAACCAGGATATTTTTATAAACACCACACTTTACTTAAGATTTTAAATGGTCACTGTTTTACAAACTCAACAAGTTGTCATGGTTTTATCTTTAGGTCGAATCTTCTCAAACGTTTTCCATGAGCGGGCATACCGGATCCTAGTCGGGGCTTGTGGGTGGGTTTAGGTGTTACATAATGCATGCCTATACTTTCATTTTCTTTCTAACCATTTTTCCATATTTGGTTGATTTCCCACAATTACTGTCCTGATTATCCACATATGGTTGTTATCCCGGCAGACTACTCTATTTTTAGTGTCTTGACAGACTCCACAAGCTATCGTAGTCATGCTATGGTTTTACTCACCTAATCCCATGTTTGATGTCCTGACAGACTCTATCAGTTGCAATAGTTGAGGTATGGTCTTACGCCTCAAAACCCTCGTGTTTACTGTCTCGGTGGACTGCCCTGAGTGTAGTGTCCTGGCAAACTATCCGTGTTTATTGTCTCGTCGGATTATCCCGTGTTTAATGTGTCATCGTTGTGTTTAATGTCCTGTTGGATTGTCCCGTGTTTAATATCTCATAGGAATATCCCATGTTTATTGTCTCGTCAGACTAACTATGATGTCATAACGTTTTTCAGCTATGGTTTTACACAATATAACCCCATGTTTACCGTTCCGACGGACCATCAAAGGATGTCATAGCGTCTTTCAACCATGATATTAATCTTATTTAGCCATTCTGGCATGCTTTCACATGATGTCATAGCGCGTTTCAGCTATGGTCTTACTCATTTCTATCATGATGCCATAACATCTTTCAACTATAGTCTTACTCATCTTAATCATGACGCCATAGTGTCTTTTAACTAGGTTCTTACTCATTTTAGGTGTATAATCTCCGATCGGTTCCATGGCCTAGCCACGATCTTTCTTATCTACCCTTCCTTTAACATTTCTTCCATTCCTCTATTTCACCGTTCCTAACCTTGATGCCCGAACACCGTAGTGTTCCCTCCACAAGGCCCGGAGCTTCTCACATGACGGGTGCACATAGCAACACCGTATGGTGGTATCTAACAAAATCACCCTTTTTCTAAAATCCTAAATTCTTCTAATCCCTTTGGTAATTTCCTTTCCACATCATTCATATTCAACTAGAATGACCGATACTAAATAACTCATGCAATCATGCAGCATACTTTAGCAGTTCAGGGTTTAAGTACAAAAACTCACCTGATGCTTCCTGGCCTCATCAACTTAGCTTTTCCTGGCACCAGAGCTTCCATTATCCTAGAAACTAAGTATGCCAACCAAATCTTGGATTAAACTCAAGATTTTTAGAAACACGCAGAACCCTTTAAAATGGATTTTAGAAATCCTTATCTTTATTCTCTTAACTTTACGTATACCAAAGGGCTAAGAACCTTACCGGCTTGTTGGATTCTCTATTTTTCCTACTCGAACCTCATGACCATCGCTCCATGTAGAGTTTTCTTGTAACCATCTCCTCTAGGATCTACTAAGGAATAAGATGAAAAATGAAACAAGTTGAAGAAGAAGTATCCACGAGAAGTCATTTCTCAGCTATTTATAACCCTTCCCGAACGACCTTTCACCATATAAAATCTCTCTATCCCCACTAAGGTATCGGCTGGTTTCATCTCAACTGAACAAAAATTGATTTTCAACCATATCCAATTTTGTTCCTAAATTATTTCTTGTTTTTCAATAGAGACTGCCTGCTTACGGTCTCTTTCAATCTGACCCCCAAATTGGTCCAACATTGCCGAGTTTAAAGGAGTTTAAAGGAATCCAAGTGTGACAATATATGCCCATCTAAACCTGCACAAAACCAATTTAAAGGCCTTCCCAAACATTCATTTATCATTACTCAATTCAAACAATTCTAATTGCCAATGCATCATGTCCAAAATTTTGGCACCAAAACTTATCAAAACTACTTGCTCAATTCAAACTTACCTAACATCCATATAAAATTTAAAGTCATCATATTTTCATAGCATTATGCATTAAACCATAAAATTAAACTCCATCCCAATACCTTAACACACAATTTCTCAATCAGCCAAACATTTATATATCATTAAAGTCCTTAAGTAATCATTTCACTTGTAAACATTTAATCCTTCTCCTATTGTACATTCAATCAGTTTCACCAATATAACCATACTAATTATTTTCCAAATTTTTCAATCATAAGATCCACATGCAATATAACATATTACCAAGCTTACACACATTTATACATGCCTATGGACAAGTCCAAAACCAGTCATTCAACAAGGTTCAAACCAAAATCAACTAACCAAGATAAACACTTATATCGACCCTATATACATGCCACATAACAGAACATAAAATGATCAAAAGAGCTACCGAATCGATATCGGGATAGTGTAAGCTTCTCGACAATTCGTTTGACTTGTTCTGCAAGTTAGCCCTCTACAGAGAAAAGGAAACAACAGGGTAAGCATTACGAATGCTTAGTAAGTTCACAGATATGTGAACAACAACTTACCTCAAATTACAACTTAATTTGATAAGATACTATCTTTACGAGTTTGTCAAAACATGGCAACCACATATCAACAAGGTGAGTATCAACATATACTGCATCTTATAATAAATCAAGCATATAACATTCCCAATCACTTATAACCAACAGTTATTCAATTCAATATCAATTTCATATCATTTTCTATCTATTATCAAAAATACATCCAATTTTAATATAATATTATTCACTATTTCATTTCATTATTCAAATTTTGAATCAAATCATTAATTCATCAAATTTCTGTATCGACCCTCTAGGCTCGTATAAAAAGTTTGCATGATCTTTTATAAATCACAACATGTATTTGTATCATAAAATCATATTAACAACACAATTCATATATTATTTATCCCATTTACACTTTGTACCCCTGTTAACCTAACTCGGACTCGGACGGATACACAGATCCAACCAATCACACCAGTTTGGCACCCAGTACCTCATCAGACAATGTCAAAGTAAAAAGTTTGCGGCCAACGCTAATCAATGTGTTTGGCACCCAGTGCCTCATCGGCACGTAGTCGAAGTAACCCTGGACTATTCCTATCTTATGGCATGCCAACTATATTCGACTCTGCTCGAGCAGATAATAGGGTAGCAATTTACTCAATTTCATTTGTAAGCCAAGTTCTCAATTCAATGTTTTCATTTCATAAACCAATTATCAATTTGTATGCATAACATTATAATTCATCTTAACATAAAACCAATTTTTCAATTACAACAATATACAATATTCCCTAATCTATTCAATTTAGTTCTTTATCTCGAAGATCAAACATAATCATATCAATTTGGTTCAATTCAACTAAACAACCTCAATCTTCAATTCATTATATTCAATTTATCAGTCAATACGTCATTTTTTATGGTTTAATCCATATCTCACATTTTTGTACCAAATCGTAAACAATCAAAATTTTAATTAAACATATTTACAATTATAATTTTAAAATATCATATGAACTTACTTGTTCAAGAGAACAAACAAACAACACTCTAAGGACTAATCAACAAATTTTGCCATTTCCCGAGTATATTAAATTTGGTCCAATACCCAATCTATACAATTATTCAATTCAATTTTTCAATTTCAGCCCTCTTATTTCATCCTATTATAAATATTCATTAGCTCAATTTCATTTTTTGAATGCTCCTTACAGTTTTGCATTTTATCCAATTTAGTCCCTAAGACAGAAATAGTTATAACTTTCAAATTTGAGTCTCAATTTCGAAACTGGTCTCAATTTCATGCTTCTACAGCTCACTACTATCCATAATTACAGAAATTTCATACCAATTTTGAAATATTTTCACTTTAGTCTTTATGTTCAAAACTAACAACTTTCACTTTACAAATTAGTCTCTTTTCATATGTAGTCTTTAAATGTAACCATTTAACACCAAAAGCTTCAAGATTCAATAATGAAAATATCTATAAACTTTAATAGTTTTGAAAACAGATATACAGGTTAACTAAATCGAGTTACAACAATCTCAAAAATATAAAATTTACGAAAAATAAACATGAATACATACCAATTTGAAGGACCAAAAGTTGATATGCATGAAACCTTATTTTTCCCTTTTTAGCTACGGGTGGAGAAGAAGAAAAGATGAACAATAGCTTTTGTTTCTTTTATTTTAACATATATACTTACTTTAATAATTAATTAATCCTAGTTTATTTAATTAACCAAAATTTAATCATGTTAATCATAATTAACCTGGTTGGTGCATGCTAGTTGTCATCCACCACTATTTTTCTAACAAGGGAGGGTGTAATTGCTCATCTAGTCCTTCAACTAATTAAAATTTTATAACAATTTGACTTTTACAAATTTTGTGATTTAGTCTTTGTACATTAATTAATCACTAATTCAACAAAATTACCTATTCAAAATTCAATTCACCAATATAATAACTTCGTAAATATTTAATAAAATTATTTATGGGCTCGATTTATAGAAATGAGGTTCTGATACCTCATTTTCCAATAACACTTACTTTAGGGTCAATATATTTGTACTTTAACTAACCATCCAATTAAAAAATTCGTCAAAACAAAGTTTAATATAATATTATAATTGACTAGTAAATATTAATTAAAAAAATTACGGACTCGATCATCGGATAATAGGGTTCCAAAACCATTGTTTCCGACACCACTGGCTTTCGGGTTGTTACACACGCGAGCTTACAAAAGCTCTTTTGTTAACCTGAGCTTAAATTATGACCTAATTGTAAAGTTTGAAAAAATTTGGGCTGACGTTGTGACTTCACGCTATCCATGTCGTGACATCACCATCTTAATATGTCACGTCACGACTTCATATATACCGACGTCGCAATGACATCCTGTTTCGAAACCACGTTCAGACGTTGAGAGTTGGAGGTCGTGACAAGGCCTATTTTTGGTAAAAATGCCATTTTGATTCCCATTCAAGACTTGCAAAAAATACCTATACAATTCATATGTAACACACTATACCCGACCAGATCACCAAGTCCAAGTACTAAGTGTCACAATTAACCTGAATAACTTAATAAAACTTCTAATCTGATTTTCTTGCAGACTTAGACAAAGCTAACATTTTTATTTCTATTATTGTTACTAATCAACCCATAATCAATTTCATGGTCAACGATAGATTTCAAGGTTAAATTTCCAGTTAAATTATATAAACTTAAAGTATTAAGTTTTAGTAGTCATTCGTCTTTATCAAACACAAATCATTATTTACAAATTACAACTTAATGCCTCATTATAGCTACACTAAATTTGTCCCCGGCGTGTGGGCTTTAGGGGAGCCCATCTATACAAATGAAATGGATTTTCAACGCCCATCGTGGGAATTTGGAGGAGTCTGGCTTATCCCTTTCTTTAAGGTCCCGACAATCCTTGTTCCTGCATACAAGGCAGTAAATCATAAGTTCAAAAAGAACTTACTGAGATTTTAAATGACAGTGCATTGTAACTACTCTATATTTTTAAGAAGAAACAATAAAGGCACAAAATTTCAACTTCTTGTGTGTAGATGGAAACTCCACCAATTTTTTGACATGGTCGAAGCCTTATCTTTTCCAACTTTCACTGTTAGCTGACTTTTCCACTGATTTATTTTCAAGCGTACTTTTCCAAATAGCAATTCCTTTTCAAACTTGATTCCTGTCCTGCTTTATTACATATTTTCATTTTACCTTTCCTGGTTTTGCCTCCTTAAGATAACCATATATGCGTCTATATGGTTTGGTCACTACCTCTTCTACTGGCGGACTTGAAATCGTCTTCGCCATCTTGGCGAATCCCTAGCCTGATCTGTCCATTCCCATTATTCTAAACTTATGATTACCATGTTACCCCGGTGACTGTCTTTCTTTAACTTAGCCCCTTGCATAGATCATTCAATAAGGAAGAACCCGAATTAACATCATCATTTGTAGTCTTGGATATGATATGTGGCTGATAACTAAGTGTTTTCTGTCTTGTGGACTAGTATTTATTAATCATTCACGTAGTACCTTGCCTATTTTAGACCATTTACCAAGAAATTCTCATTACAGATAGTTCCCAGTTGACTACCTCTTTCCTAGACTGCCCGTGGTGGGCTTTCACGTCTGATAGCCCCAGATTAACTTTATCATGCTAGATAATCTTGAAAGACATCTTCTTTCCTTCGTAAATCTCTTGCAATTTTTTCATCCAAGTTAGTCCTTGGCGAACTCCCCTCCTAAGAGGGTCATTGGTGGACTTCCTCGTCTGATGGTCCCAGTTGACTTTCTTGCACTATATAATCCTAACGGACATTCCCATCTTTATTCTCTACAATTTTCTGCCCAAGATAGTCTTCAGCTGACTTCCTTCCTAAGAGAGTCTTCAGTGGACTCCCCTCTCATTTTGACAACCCCTTTTTGCTCATGAATACATAGGACTAATGTTTGCATAGTTGTCCCTCTTTATTATAGCCAAAGCTGGTTTACTCATCAAACGTTGGTGAACTCATATGAGGGATATCTATTTACCATCACTTTGAAGGAACTGCCCATTTCCTCTCGCATAAACCTGCATTAAGATGTTTCCATCAATTCTACTTACTTTTGTATTTTGGCAGATCCTTTCATAACCATGCTTATCAGCGTTCACAAGCGCGCCATGCTTATTCTATCAAATTGTTCGCCGCGCGAGTCATATTGAATTTCCATTTTGTGCCCCGAAAGGCTTCCTGGTTCACCATTCTGGCGGACTCTATCTCTCCATAAAGTGTACCTATTTTGTGATTGGATAGCACCATGAGTTAACCACGGACTTTTTATTCCGAATAATTGAAAAACCCCTTTCGAAGTGTCACCCCAAAAGACTTGTATATTGTTTAAATGGTGTCACCCCGAAGGACTAATCAATAATCTTCGTCACGGTATCGCTCTAGCAAGCCAGTAGATTACCATTTCCACGTTGCTGCCAAACTCCATTGAATCCTGTAACAATCCACCCATTCCTCCAATACGCTAATTTTTCTTATCTTTATCTACCCCGTCAAGGTAATTCTCTCCATACTCCACATACAATAAATATGCATATCACTCAAAAAATTGTACTTAATATGTAACATCTTGGAAATTAGGGGTTTTTGCATTTCTATGTTTTCTGTGTGTTTGGCTTGCTTTGTGTGTTAAATTGGTGTGTTTGGGGGTTCTGGAAAGGCTCGGGGTTAAGCTTGAGCCTTGGTGAAAATTTTGTTTTTAGGGCACTTTAGGGGGGGAGAGCTTGTAGAAGTAGGTCTTATGTATATTTGTGTGTAGTTGATGACACAAAAAGGGTGTGGAAGAGTGGTAAGTGACGCTTAGGGAGCAAGGGGAGATGACGCCTCAAGCGAAGCAGAGAGGGTGAAGGTTCGAATCCTGCATGCCACACAAAGGGGCTTTATTTTTGGCGCTAGCATGTAGATGTGGTAGCTTTTGGCTTGGACTCTGGTATGTGGGAGTTGAATGAGTCAAAATTTTTGAATGGATGGACAAGAGGGTTTGTGGGAGGTTTGAATGAGTCAAGGTTGTTGGAAGATTTCAAATGAGGAGTGGAGAGTGCTTGGGGGAGAAAATTGTGGGATGTGGAGAGAGGGAGAGTTGTGGCCGAATGTGGGAAGGTGTGTGAGGTGTATGGATGGTTTAGCTTAGGTAGTAAGGGCCGAATTTTTCTTTGGATGTGGAGGCAAATCATTCTTGTTTTTTTTCATTTTCGGTCAACTAGAGTGAAGTGCCGAAATTTTCCCAAATAGGTTCTTGTGGTTGCTCTCTTTCTTTTCTTCCAATTTTCATTCTCTTTCACTTGTGAGCATTGCTGAATTTCTTAGTGTTCTTCTCCTTTTCGCATCATTTTCTTTTTGAGCTGATCAAGTCCATTTCGATCTTTCCTTCTCCTCTCATCTTTTCCCTTCAACCGAACTTGGTTCCTTCATTTTCTTTTCCACCATTTGTTATTTGCTTCTTCTTCATAGTCGAACCTGTAAGTGCCTTAGCCGAATCTTGTCCTTCACCTCTACTTTCTCTTCTCTCTTCTTTATTCATATTTGGTGGAAGCTGAACCTCTTCTTGTGTCTATTGAAGGCATTCTTTCTATTGTTTTGCCAGAAGCCGAGTATAGCCTTTCCTATTTGGCATCTCCTTGTTTCGGTAAGGATTCTTCTTCTCCGATTTCCTTTCATTCTTTTCCTTTTTATCTTATTGTTGCAATTAACCAAAGGTGTTGACTCGTTGCTTTTGGGACTTTGGCCGAATATAGAGAGACTCACTCTCATCTTCTCTTCTTCGTTTAGCCTGTGTTTGGGGAAGTATCTGGGACTCATTCGGTTCCATAGGCCAAGCCTTCTAGTGTTCAGATTCCGTGGATCAAGGTAAGAAGTTTCTCTCTAGTCCTATACGACTACTTTCTCTCTTCGTTGTTCGTTGCCTTAACCCAATCTCCTGATCAAGTTACTCCATGAATGCAAGTGTAAGTCAAACCAAGGAGGGGAGTGTATCCGTAATCCCTACACCTAAGTTTAAGAGGCGTGTTGTGTCGGCGGTTCGAGATTTTCTGCCGGGCTGTGGTAGAGAGCCGACGTCTGCCTAGGATAGGCAAATAGCCGTTGTCCCTGCTAGTGAAAGCGTTGACATAGAAAGCCTAGTGTTACGCGTTATCAGGTGTGTAATGTTCACACTTTTTTTATTAAATCACGTTATTAACTGTGTTGGCTGAAAGCCGAAACGACTGTCTCGATAGTCGAGGTGCCCTTGTGGGTAAAGTTGGAGACTCCGGGTAAGTTCTGTTATAACGATACTTTCGGGTTAATGTTTGTATGAGTTGACTATATGATTATACATTCATAAATGTTGCATCCATCACAGTATGTTAATATGTGCATGGGATTGGGATATGTGAAAAGGGGAAGTGTGATTCTAAGACTGTCACTAGTGGTTTGGTACCACAAGTGGGTTGGCCCCACATATTTTATCCAGTGACTATGTCTCAATGGTTTGGCACCACCAGTGTTTTGGCACCACATATACTATTTCAGTGACTCGTCTCAGTGGTTTGGTACCACAATGGGTTGGCCCCACATATATTTATCAGAGATTGTCACCAGTGGTTTGGTACCACAAGTGGGTTGGCCCCACATACTATATTTAGTGACTTTGTCACCAGTGGTTTGGAACCACCAGTGGTTTGGTACCACAGTGGCTTGGTGCCACAGGCGTTTGGATGATTCAAGTGTGTAGAGGATGGAAAACTAGGTTTGGGTCAATGCATTGCATACACATTATGATATGCCATGTTGTGATTGCGTTATAAGGGAATCGCACAATCGAGTCTTGGTGACTCACCCTTTGCTTAGTTTTGCGGTGTAATCAATAGATCGCGGATTTGGGAGCCGAGGCAGACTCGTGGTGGCCATGAAATGTCTTTTTCGTAAACTCGTTTCTCTTCTATAAACTTATTGATTATTGGGATTTTGTTATGTAATAAGGCCACTTTAACTTTAATTTGGGTTTTTGCTTTAATTCAGTTATCACATTTTTTTATGAACCGTCAAAAGGGGGGTTTTTCCTAAAATAAAAACAAATACCATCATTTTCCTAAAAAGGTGATAACAAAAGATGATATGCGATTAACTAATTAATTTGGAGGTTTTTATTAAAATCGCAACAATGTTTTCAACTGTCACCTTTCTGAAATTTCCCTAAGTACGGCTATAAGATATTCTCAAACAGAATTCTAAATTGTCTTTAAAATGGAATCACTAAACGAAAAGCTTTTATTAAATTACGATGTTCTGTTAAAAATTTCAAAACTACCTTTCCTGTAACATACCAGATTTGGTCGTAACGTATTGACCGGGTTTGGGGTGTTACATAATATTATATCATATAGTACGCCATTGATTACTTCTTAATTTCACAATCATTTGACACCTACTGTAAATACTTACATAGTGTTTGTGTTATGCATACTCAGCGTTTTTATTCATTATTTCCATACACAACAACAGATTCAGAAAACTCAGATTAGACACAAACACAAGTCATATAGACAGCACAATAGCATCAATCACCCAAAAGCAGAGTACAAAACCTCACCTACTATCTTTCCTCCTTGTCAGCTTAGCTTTTCCAAACACTAGAGTCTCCTTTATCCTGGTAGCTAAGCATGAAAATCATAATACAAATTAAACCAAAAAATATTCATACTTTAAAAACCAATATCCAGTAACATGCAGAAACCTTTCAGAGTTTTTCCAGAAATCCATAACTCCCTCCTCTTTTTCTCAAATCCATGAAGGCAGACAGGTTAAGAATCTTACTGATTTACACAATCCTCTACTGGTAGACATCAAACTCCAGTTCCAGCTAGCCATCCAGATGTTTCCCTTTTAACACACTTTTCTTCTGGGTAGACTCAAGAAGATGATGAAGAAGATGAAATAGAAATGAGAAGAATTCCTTTGTCGAATAACACTTCTCACATATATATACCCACGCACGGTCATCAAAGACCTAAATTCTAAATCATCAGTCAATAACCATTATGTTCCCCACTAAGGAACCAATAAGTTCCAACTTAACTGAACCAGAATTGAAACACAACTATTTTTCATTCAGCCACTAAAATTTTCCAAGATTTAGAGTAGAGCCCGCCAACTTACTATTTTATTCAATTAACTCCCAAGTCTTCCTTAATTTCGGGAATTTAATAGGAATCGGATGTGATAAGTCTCCCACCCTTAAAAATGTTTCGTCCTCAAAATTTTACACCCAATTTCCTTTGAAACCCAAAAATTAAGAACCTTTAGGGGTTAAATTAAAAGAGACAGTAAGCTGGCGGTCTCTACTGGAAAATTTGAGAAAGATAGTAAGTGGAATTGGATACGGTTGAGAACCAAGTCTGGTTCGGTTGGGTTAGAACTAGCCGGTCTCTTAGTGGAAGACATAATGATTTTCTATGAATGGCTCCTAAATGGTTGAAGACCGTGAGAGGAGGGCTACAAATAGCTGAGAGGTGACTTCAAGGAGATTATTCATCTCAATTTTGTTTCATGTCCTCCCTTTATTCATCTTCTTCGTTGCTTCGAAGATGGGATGATTATGGAAAGCTCTGTATGGAGTAGTGATAATGAGTTTTGAGTCGGGAAAATAGAGGATCCAGTAAGCTGGTAAGGTTCTAAGTACTTTAGTGTACGTAAGATTTTAGAACCAAAGTTATGGGCTTCCAAAAACCTTTTTAAGTATTCTGCATGTTTTTGGAAAACTAAGTTTAAACTTGGATTGTTGAGTTTAACCGATGAATTGGTTGTCTTACTTAATTTTCAGGAGAATAGAAGCTCTAGCGTCTGGAAAAGCTAAGCGGACAAGGCGAAGAAGCATCATGTGAGTTTCTATGCCCCATTTTTGGGATGTTGAATGAATAACATGAATTCTGTGATGATACTTGTACAAGATGGAATGGTCTATGTTACTGTGCTCATTTGAATATAATCTTGCGCTTGTGGGTGTGATGATTTGTGAAATACGACGGGAAATTATCGTCGGGTTAAATGAAGTTAAAAATTGGGAAAAAGTGTGGTTTTGTTTGATACAATCATACGATGTTGTTGTGTGGAAACCGTGATGGCAAAGCTCTGGGCCTTAGGGAGGGGACACTTTGGTGTTTGAGCAGCAAGGTATAGGACAGCGAATGGAGGAATGGATGGAATGCAATGGGAAAAGTAAATAAAAAAGATCATGGCTAGACCATGGGTCCAATAGGAGGTTATACACTTAAGATGAGTAAGACCATAGCTGAAAGATGATATGGCATAATGATAAAATCTGTAAGACCATAGCTAAAAGATGTTATGGCATCATAGATAGTCAGCCAGTATGATAAACACGAGTTAAACTATGTAAAACCGTAGCTGAAAGACATTATGACATCATTGATAGTCCATTAGGACAATAAATATAGGATAGTTCACCGGGACCATAAACGCTTGATAGCCCGTAGAGACACTAAACACGGGGATCCCAAGGTGTAAGACCATATTTAGACTATGGCAACCAATGGACTTATAACGCCCCAAAAAATTGAATGTTTGTCTGATAAATTCTGTCAATAATTAAGTCTTTGTTTCTATGATTACATGCTCTGCTTATGTGATTGAGGTTAGGGGTTCGAGCCTTATTTTTAAAAGTGTTGCTATTCTAATTTGATTTAATCCTTATCCTTGAACTATTGATTTGAGTTTATTTCTGTGTCAAGAATGAGCCTGCTAATTCAATGGTTAAGCTTTTGTATTCTCTCGGGTCCTGTGTTTGAGTCTCAGCACATGCGTTAAGAAATATTTTTGCTAACAGTCAAAATTTTAGTTATTAGTTTTAATTAGAAAAAAAAAATCCAATTAACGTTCTTTCTTCTTTTTATTTTTATTTTCTTCTTTTTCTTCTTTCTTATTTCTTATTCATTTCCTTTGTTTTTTTTCTATTTCTTTACTTTCGATTTGCTTCGATAATATTGCTACTAGGTCTAACATAGGGTTTACGTTGTTTGTTACATCGATTGGAAGGTGATTGAGTAAGTTTTTGCTGTTATCTATTCCTATTTCTATGAAATTTTTGCTGTTCTTTGTCTGTGTGTTCGAAATTGGGTTTTTTTGTTGTTTCACTTGATTTATCTGTTAAAAAAATGTTTGGCTTTCTTTTTAGGTGTAGATATCGAATATAGTGATTCACAACATGTCAATTTGAGTAATTGCTAGTGATTCAATGGTAAGTGTTGGTTTCATTTGAAGGATTTGCTTTGAAACTTTTGACATAGTTAGTTTTGTGCTAAACTGTGTGATTTTTGTCAAATAAGCTGTTTACTTGGTTATTGGATTGTCGTTTTAGGCCTCGAGAGTCTTCTACATTGTTTCTACTTTGAAACTACTTCAGGTGTGTAACAAAAACTCGATTCTCTATGAATTTCAATCATCGAAAAACATGGCTATTGATGCCACACGGTTGTATGGGTCACAAGACCGTGTAACTCACTGTTTGCAAATTAGGGTCACACGGGCTGGGAATATGGCCGTGTTTCCAGGCCATGTAACTTACTATTTTAGAACTAAGAACACACGGGCCAGGGACACGGGCTTGTGTCCAGACCATGTGGGGATTATTTTAAGGCTTGAGTCACACAGGCGTGTGTTTGGCCGTGTGCTAGACCATGTAACTCATTGTTTTGAGCCACACGGCCTTGTGCTAGGCCATGTATGCCATATAAAAGGACCACACAAGCGTGTACCACGCTGTGTGGACCACACGGGCCAGACTCCATGGTCGTGTGAATCCATACGGGCGTGTGGGCCAAAATACTAAAAAAATTTCCTAAGGTCGTAAGCATCATTTGACTCAAACGTAGGTCTTCTGTAGTGTCTCTATGATTTGAATTAGACCATATAAGTTACTATCTAATGGTCTGAGACTGAGTAATTGATTATTTTACGTATACTGAATGTGATAATTGTTAACGTTATTGATTTGTACTATCTGTTTATGAACTGTATCTGAATAATTGTATGGGTGTCCTTGATACCTGACATCTGTAATTTGCATTTGCATTAGGTGGGACTTGTGTAAAGGGAGAGTGATTTGTTTTGATTAGTGGCAAAGCCACAATCTATATTTGAATCTGGCTTTTATCACAATCTGATCTAGCAGCTAGTCTGCAATCATATTGTACATGTCATACCGACACTATGTGGTGTGTAGGGCTGGCTGGGTACTATATACACTTTGTGGTGTGTTAGGTTGGTTGGAGGTGGTGTGTACCAGATGGAGGTAGGAAAACTGCATCTGTTTCCAATCTGTTCTGTATCTGAATTCAAATTGATCTGCCTTTTGTCTGATCTATTAAAACTGTATTGAATATCCTCTGATTCTGATTCTAAACATTAATTTGGGAATTTACTGTTATATTTATAATTTTGTTTGAATTTATATCTGTTACACACATTGAGTTATTAACTCATTTTGTCTGTTGACTGAGTTACAGGTCACTCATAATGTTGATCGGGTCAGCGTATTGGAAGCTCGGTCATTCTACTTCATCACCTTTTATGTTATCAGTATTTTTTTTTGTATTATGACTTCCTAAGATTTTTGTTTTATCGACTGGGTTTTTATTATTATTTATCATTTGTTAGACGGTTTTGTACTGTTTCAAACTACATTTATAAAAGTTGGTTTTGTTTTTCTTAAAAACGTTTAATGTAATACTTTAGACTTGGTTTTAACGTCTAGGCTGGGTACGAGGTGTTACATGACCCCGCCAAGACATTAAACAGGGAGGTATACTATGTAAGACCATGGCTTGACTATTGTAGCATAAGGAGTCTGTCGGGACAACAAACATGGGTGGAAAATCAAGACAATAATTGTAGGAAATTCCACCACTAAGGAAAAAGGGTTGGAAGAAAAGGTAAGTAATGGCGCACGATAATGAGTCAACAGACTATTGGGTAATTAGTTGAATAAGGAAAAAGAAAAGTAGAAAAATAAATAGTTTGCTAAAACAATAATCATGGATGCCAAGAAGGCATAAGGATGGAAACCCGACAGAATTAGATGTGTGAATTTTTGCGCCAGTAGTCTTGGTGTATAAGTAAACGAAAGAAAGAGAAAAATAGAGGATTGCAGAAAGGATCCACCGATAAGAACTGCTTATGCTTAGTGAAATTGGTAGGTTAGAGGTAAGATTGTAAGCACCTCGACAAAGAGTGTCTTGGAGTAGGAGGGATCGACTGGAGACCTAGGATAGAAAAGTACTATGAGGGATAACACTAGTGACAGGTATGTTTGTCAAGACTATTCCTCATTAAGGGGGAAACATTAAGGAAGTGTCATGCAAAGGTATAGTTATGTGGGGATGCAGTATGAAAGAGGAATCGTGAACCTAGAAGGCCATTCTGTGACAGTTGGTTGAGTACGATAAATCACAGCGACTCGTAATAGGAGGGTGTGTCACGTTTCAAGGTAATGTAATACAGCTAAAGTGGATTACAAAGAAGTAGTTTGACCACTAATTAAACCAAACAGACCTTGGTTCACCAGAATAGTAGGGGACTACAATAAGTTATCTCGATAGTTGGGATGGCAGTAAGTCCTCTAGGACAAAGGTAAGAGGAGGAGCTGCCCTGGACTAAATAGAATTGAAATGGTCATCCAGGGGGAAATATTCAAGGATCAGTAGAAAGGTAGGCCAAAAAAATACCTTATAGGAATACGGTGAAAGGAAAAACCTACAATAGGAATAGAAAGAAGAAAGAACGTAAAGTAAAGGAAGGGATAGAGTTCGCAAAGATGGCAAGACAATCAAAGGAATTTTCAAGGCTAAACGAAGGCCGATAGAATGGCTGGAAGGTAATTACTCAACGACCTATCCACTAATAGATAGGATCAGGAATAAGATAAAGTCCGCTATGAAGAGTTTAAGGGAAATTTCCCAGAACAAATAGGGAGTTTATGGTATCTAGCTAAATTTATTTAAACCTCTATTGGATGGGGATTAATTACATGCAAACTAGAGACTCACTATGTTCATTTGAACTTACAGGGGTTTGATCTGTAGTTGTAGGAATTGTGGACTAAGCAACTGGGGGAGGAACCAAGCCAGACCTTTTTGAATCAAGGAGCTCCGTAGTAAAGTGTCATGCACATAGGAAGGGGGTACCTTTAGAGACTTCGTCAATGGGAAGAATATGTTGTAACCAAATAATTCCTTTAGAATCTAGAGTTAAAACTGTGAACCTTATTTTAATTTATTTATTTCGGTTGTAAAAGTTTTAAATAGGTAATACAGTTTGATTTTAAAACAGTGATATTTAGACGTGTATATCCACCCAGTTCGACTGTGACACTCCATACCTGGATTCGGCGAACGAGTTGGGTAGGGGTGTTACACAAAATTTCTTCTCATGACCAAAACCAGAAGCTGACTCAGAGTAATACTCTTTTCTGTGATGACCCTCTTCTTATCATAGAGGTAAACACCTTTACTCTTCCCTGATTGTTTAGCATGGTTTACTTTATCACATATTCACCTTAAACTCATTCCGCTCGAATGGCAGATTCATCTATAAGCGGATAGTAGCATACAGATACACTCGCTGTAATATCCCTAATCGGGTCTAATAGTTTCGAGTATATTTTTTCGGGTTTTGAGTGTAAAACCAGGAATTTATAGGGTTTCTAGTAATTTTTAATTTAATTTAGGAGGTTAATTTCATCTAAAATCGATTAAACAATAATCCAGAAAATTTAAAAAAATATTATTGAAAAATTAATTTTAAAGATTTTAAATAATTATTAGTGAAAATAATCAATTTGGGGTCAAAAAGAATTTTAAAATAATTTTTATTGGAGGTAATTTAAGTAAAATTTAAATATTAATTAAATAGGATTTAATTGTAAAACAAGCGAAAATTTAGAGTATTTATATGGCAAATAAACCTTAAAATTTGAAATTTTGGAGGGAAATGATTAAATGGTAAAATAAGAGAAATGTGGGAGTGGCCATTAGGCAAATTTCCCAAATTTTAAATTTCTGATGGGTGGTTTCAGTTTTAAAACTAATGTATCTAGCCCACTTTTCACACATTTTACATCACATTAGAGAGCTTTAAAATTCGTTTTCTTTGCATGATTTAAAGATCTATCATCAGAGAATAGATCCAACAAATTTCCTTCTCAAAATACTCTCTCAATTCACCCGAAATTATTCTCAAAAGTGGCCAAAAATATTCTGAAATTTCTCAAGTTTCTTGAATCAAGATTTTCAATCAATGAATTTAGAGCGAATCAAAGGTAATCTTCAATCCTAAACTTGTTTTTATGATGATTAGAAACATTTTTACATGATTTGAGAGTCAATTAAAGGATTTTTATGAATGTTATCTTTTTCCAAGAACACATGATTCTTTAATGGTGGATCTTGAATTTTGAGAGGAAATCCATAAATCAATGGATGTTCCAACTCAAAATGGATCTATTAAAAGGTTTTTGATCTTATTTATCAAGATCAAACTCGAATTGTGAGGTAATTTAAAGAAATCAGAGTTTCATCATCTTCATGAACCGATTTTCCGGTATTTTGTGAAATTGATGCTTAGTATAAGTGTATTTGGTCTAGTATTGATGATTGAAAGTTTTTAGGAGGGCTGGAGAGATCAATTTTGTGAGGAATCAAGTTTTCGACTTGATGTTACAAATATGGTAAGGTATCTTTGTGAGAGGATTTCGATTAGTATAGTTAATTAAAATTCGTGTTTATTATAGCATTGGAAAAGTGGTAATGTCTACTTTATCTTTGTTAAAGCTTCGAATCTTGAAGAGGACCAAGCTAACCGAAATTGAAGCTTGGATTTGCTTGGTTGATCACTTGTTTGTGGTAGAATAAATTGTGTGGTAAGTGTTTCTAAGGGCGATTTGGTAAATTAACCCTCATTTATGTTTAATTAGTAGCTTAATTGCTGATTTCAATTGATTAATTATGGTTGAATGGCTGATTTTTGCAAGATTGATATTATATGTACAAGAGTTAAATTTTTATTGAATAATGGTAAGCAAGAATTTAGGTGATTTTGTGCAATTTAATTAGGCTAATTATATTGATGATAAGAGCATGGTTACTGGAGTTTTTGATCATGATATAATGGTGTTACAATTGGTAATTGAACATGGGAAAATGGCAAATGAAATGCTTGATTTAATTGGATGTTAAATGGTTATGTTATATGTTACACATAAGCATTTTGTCACATTAAATTGAGCACAATAATGACTGATTTATATGCTATGTTCGACTGAATATATTGGCAACATGCATGGTGGATCCATTGGATATAGTTGGCATGCCATAGGATTTTTGAGTGCTCACCTTTATTTGTGACGTTGTGAGCATATAGCTCTAGGTGGACTGATTTGTTTGGAGTAGATAAGGGAGTGTTCGCATGGGTCTTGTAATACCCCTAACCCGAAACCGTCACCGGAATAGGGTTAAGAGGCGTTACCGATCAATCGGAACATTTCACAACCATTTCACGACACAAATTCAATCATCAATCAAACATATTCAAATATAAACATATAGTCCCTTATTACAATCTACGAGACCTTCAACACGTGTTAAAAAGAGGTCGGGACTAAACCAAACACATACGAAAATTCTTGGAAATTTGAACATTCTTCAAAACTGCAGAGGTCACACGCTCAGATATCGGTGCGTGTGCCTCACACGGCTACCAGACACGCCCATGTGTCCAGGCCGTGCCAAAACAGATCATACATACTGACTTGTCCGCACGGCCACCAGACACGCCCGTGTGCCACGGCTGTAACACCCCTAACCTGTATCCGTCGCCGGATTAGGGTGACGAGGCATTACTGTAACAATTACCAAGTCAATGCACTCCATCCAAACTAACACTTGATAAATTCATATCATTTCATGCTATCATAAATGAATATATATATATATATATATTCTATCTGGTCTTAATACAACAACTTGCATTATACGTATCACATGGTCATTTAAAAACAATGACTGAATAGGTATATAATATTTAAACATTTATATCATTTCTATTATCAACCATACATTCAAGCATACACTATTATTAAACGTATGATACATTTGTTTCTTTAATTATAGACATGAATGCTCACTGTATCAATATCACATATGAAAAATACCATTTACTCACCTATACACAAACACAAAATAAAATCTAATAGTCACTTACATATTCAATCAAACAAAATTTCAAAGCATTCCATATATATGTAATATTTACAATTACCTAATTAGCACATACCATTTTCGAAATCAACCCATGCACAAATATGTTCATGTACAACTTTATTATTTACCATTATACACCGAATCCCTATAGCAAAATATACTAGCAAATCACCATAATAAATATATATATATATATATATCAAACGGCTGCACATTTAAACTATGAAACATTATACATAACATGAACATATATTTAAACCGAATATACATTATCAAAACATTATCTTAGCCCAAAATGCCATAAACCACAAAACTAAGCTATACCTATCAAATATATATGTACCATGGCCGAATATATGCTAATTAAAAACCCCCACAACTCATGCACAATAATGACATAAACATATACACCATTTGACCATTAAAAACCATATGCCTCAATACCAAACTAACAAAGGAGATAAGCCATATTCGCATGGCTTTTAATATATATACAAGAACAAAACTCATGGCTCATAACATAGTTTAGCCTATACATGCCTTTAGTCCAAAAACCAAACTCAAAAAGTACCAAAATAGATTGATAGTGTGGATGACTTCGTTGACGATCCCCTGAGCTCGTAGCTTGGTCAAAATCTATAAAACAGAACGATGAACACACAGAGTAAGCTAATTAGGCTTAGTAAGTCTTAAGCAAAAGTATTAAATCAAATGATCATTCAAACATTTTCAAATCCAAATTTAATATCATACAAATTCAAAGCTTAGTACTTAAATGATCTACTAATGCCGAATGCTAGTACCCTTTTCTTTGATAACCTCAAAATATCCTTATCTCACCTTAATTGTGCAAACTCACCGAATACACATAAATGTAATATGTATCCACATATAACCAAACCAAATAAGTATAATATACATATTAACCACATGTAATCGATCATACACATAAGTAAACATATCCATTTACCCTCACATATAGCATTTACACATATGGCCGAATCTCAAAGGCACAACCAAGATTAAATTCCAATATATATATATATATATATATCATATTCATTATTTGTAAGACCAAATGCACATAAAAAAATACTTCAACTATATCACATGTTACTCACTTCGAATAGTAATATAACAACTTACCTTATTCATTGGAACTATGAAGCTTATACTTACCTAAACATTTAGCTTAATTGCAGTAATTACATTCCACCTTATTAATGATCCATGAATCCTCTATTTATAATAAATCACCGACATTAAGCCTGCTAGGCAACCAAGCCTGAAACACACACCAAGCACTAAGCCCGCTATACCCGAGGTCTAAAATTTAATCACCTAGATTTAGCCTGCTAGGCAACCAAGCCTGAAACACACACCGGCACTAAGCCTGCTAGACCCGAGGTCTAAAATTTAATCACCGGCATTTAGCCTGCTAGGCTCGAAGCCCGAATATCGATATAATTAAACCATCTCATACATATTACTTATTACCAATATCACATATATCACACATAATTCATATCACTGTAACATATCAAACTCAATTAAATATAACTACATTTCATTATTAAATCACTTACCACATTCGGCTTTGGCCAAATTCACATTTATAATTTCATAATTCAGCATGTAATCAAGGTTATAACCGATATTAGCGAATTAAATTGCTTATAGACTTACCTCGGATAACGTCGGACGACAAAACCAAGCTAGTCGATTACTTTAGCTTTTCCCCGATCCAAGTCCTTTTTCTTTTGCTCTTGATCTAAATATGTTCAAATTAAGCTCATTCAAATACATTTCAATTCAATATAGTCCTAAAACACTTAAATGGACAAATTACCATTTTACCACTAATGTTTCACACCTTTACAATATAGTCCTATTTGCACAAAATACCAAATACACAAAATTTAATTTCACAACCTAAGGGCCGAATATTCATGGAGATTATACAAGTCCATTCATTTCATTTATTTTGCATTTTAACCCCTCAAAAATTTATTTTCTCAATTTAGCCCTATTTAGCTAAATTCGTCAAAAAATAAAAAATAAAACATATAAATCTATCACATATATTTTATAATCCATCATTAAATAACATAAACATCCAACTATCAACAATGACTCAACTCAAAATTTTCATCAAATTCAAAAATTAAAGCATGGGTCTTGAACATTTCTAAGCAACGATCTCAAAAACGTAGAAATTATCAAAAACCGAACAAGAACTAACCTTTAATTTTGCTTAATAGTAGCTGAACGTGAGAAAGCTTCAAAAACTTTTCTTTCCTTTATATTTTTGGTGGAAACAATGTATGAATGAATCCCACTATTATGTTTCTTTTAGTTTAATATAATTATAACTTATAAAATAAATATAATATAACATTTTAACTAATAAAGTAACATAAAGAAACATGTTATAAAGCCATGTTGCCGTCGATTTTAAATAATAATGGACTAATTGTCCTTTAAGGACTTCACTTTACTAAAGCCATCTCAATTTAGCCAATAATCAATTAAGGGGCCACTTTTACCAATTATGCAATTTAGTCCTTTTGTCAAATTAAACACACAGACAGTCAATTTAATTCACAAAAATTTAGCACATGCTAATTCACATATCAACGACACAGAAAATAATATTAAAATATTATTCGGACTCGGACTTGTGGTCCTGAAACCACTGTTCTGATTAGGGTCAAATTCGGACTGTTACAATGGCCGTGTAACCTACCCAGGCACACTTCGAACTGGCCCTTGAGCCACACGGCAGAGACACACGCCCGTGTCCCTTGGCCGTGTATGCGAAATAGGCCATTTGCAAGGCCAATTTGCCACCCACACAAGGGTCACCCCTACAAGCACAATTAAACATCTCTCCATGTATCAATAGCAACCAAAAACACATCAAAATATTCATCATATCAACCCAATTCAATCTCATTTCTAGCATACCATCTTATATGCTAAATAACTCAACCAATTCATACGTAAAACCAAGCATGATTCATCCACAATTTCACTAAGTCACTATGGCATCAATCTATCAATAAACTTACCATTCATAAGTCATTTTCATTGCCATCAAACCATACTATAACATGCATCATATACCAAAATCACACATGCATATTGCCATCATTTATCTAGCCACATCACATGGCTATTTACACATTTCAATCATGGTTCAAAACAACTAGCCTATACATGCCATATTCAAATATACACATCTTCAAGAGTACCAAAATAGATTGTCGATAGTGTGATAGAGATGCTGACGATCCCCGGATCCGAGCTAGCTTTACTGACACTGTAAAATAGAGAAACAAATCACACAGTAAGCTTTCAAAAGCTTAGTAAGTTCGTAACATAATACATTCAACTTAATAGTTCAAATACAATGCACAACAATAACTCATCATATAGATCAATTTCCAAATGTTTATACCATATCATTCATAGCCAATAATCTTACTCAACTACTCATGAAGTCATACACAATCTCCTCAACCACAAAGGTTCAATACATACCTTAGCCAACACATGGTTACTCACCATCCAAGCTAATTTATGCTCGATATTGTATCTCGATCCAGCCTTCATTATTCATTAGATTTAATCGCACACTTAGTGCCTAATTTGTAGTCGAAACTAAATTAACTTTGCACACTTAGTGCCTTCATTCATAGCTGAAGCTTATATAACATCGCACACTTAGTGCCTCAATACAAAACCGAACGTAATTCGGAATCGCACATACAGTGCCAACTATGAAGCCAAAGCTTCTGTTATTTCGCACACACAGTGCTAATCAACTCTGTCTCAATTCAATTACGCACACTTAGTGCCTCGTTACTCAATTTCATTCATTACATTTCAAATTCAATATCTATCATTCAATTCACATCACATAGAAGGTAAATTAACAACTTTTACTATGTCCGAACTTACCTCGGACGTCGAAATATCGAAACAGTCGATTAATCGAGCACTTTGTCTTTGCCTCGATCTCGATCCGAACCTCTCCTCTCTTGGTCTTAATCTTTGCTTAAAGCTAGACGAATATCCCAAAGCTCAAAACCCTTGCTTATTTTCCTTATTTTCGGTGGATGAACATAAAAGATGATGGAATATAGCTTTTGTTTTTATTTAATAATCTTTGTTTTATCAAATTACCTATTTAACCTTTAATACTAAAATATATAAGCATATGCACACAAGGTCATTTATGACCATTGCCATCCACTTACTCAAATAATGGGCTAATTTCCTTTTAAGGGCTTCACATTATAAAGACATCAACAATTAATCACTTAACAATCAGCACACAGCATTTTACACTTTACGCGATTAAGTCCTTTTTTTGCTAATTAAGCACTCAAACCACAAAATTTTCACACAGAAATTTCACACAGACTTAATCACATATTATAAACACAGAAAATAATATTAAAATATTATTTCGACCTCAAATTTGTGGTCTCGAAACTACTGTTCCGACTAGTGTCTTAATCGGGCTGTTACAACTCTCCCCCCTTAGGGATTTTTGTCCCCGAAAATCTTACCAGTGATTAGGTGTGGATATTGCTCTCTCATAACGTTCTCAGGCTCCCACGTAGCCTCTTCTACTCCGTGTTTGTGCCAAAAACCTTTCACTAAGGATATTCTCTTATTTCTTAACTCTTTGGTCTCTCGTGCCAAAATTCGAATCGGTTCTTCACTATACGACAAATTTGACTGAATTTCAACCTTGGTAGGAGTAATCACATGAGATGGATCAGATCTGTACCGTCGAAGCATCGACACATGAAACACATTATGAATTTTCTCTAACTCAAGTGGCAACATCAATTATAAGCAACCGGCCCAACTCGTTCAATGATCTCATACAGCCCGATGAACCTCGGACTCAGCTTGCCCTTTCGGCCAAATCGAAGTAATTTCTTCCACGGAGACACTTTCAAAAACACTTTGTCACCAACTTCGAATTCAATATCTTTTCGTTTCAAATCTGCGTAAAAATTCTGACGATCTGATGCAGCTTTGAAACTGTCATGAATCACTTTCACTTTCTGCTCAGTCTCTTTTATTAGATCAACCCCGTGAATCTTATTCTCACTCAGTTCAGTCCAATACAATGGAGTTCGGCATTTTCGACCGTAAAGAGCTTCATATGGTGCCATTTTGATACTAGATTGAAAACTATTATTGTACGCAAACTCAATCAACGACAAATGTTTTTCCCACGTACTTTCAAATTCAAGAATACAACACCTCAACATATCTTTGAGAACTTGAATGATCCGCTCAGATTGTCCATCTGTTTGCTGATGAAATACAGTGCTAAAATGCAATTTTGTGCCTAAAGCCTCTTGTAATTTCTTCCAAAATCGCGAGGTAAATCTCGGATCTTTGTCAAATACAATAGATAATGGCACCCCGTGCAATCTCACAATCTCAGCAATATGTAATTCAGCCAATCTATCGAGTGAAAAATCTATTCTTACTAGAACGAAATGAGTTGATTTCGTTAATCTATCAACTATCACCCAGATTGCATCTTTCTTTCCCGGAGACAAAGGCAATCCTGACACAAAGTCCATTGTGACTCTCTCCCATTTCCACTCAGGAATCATAATCGGTTGTAACAAACCAGATGGAACCTGATGTTCAGCTTTAACTTGCTGACAAACTAAACATTTCGACACAAAGTCAGAAATATCTCTTTTCATACCATGCCACCAATAAAATTGCTTCAGATCGTTATACATTTTCGTACTCCCCGGATTAACAGTCAATCGACTATTGTGAGCTTCGTTCAAAATTAACTGAATCAACTCTAAATTCTTCGGAACACAAATCCATCTCTGAATCTAAGACAATCATCACTATCGATTCAAAATTCTGAATCGGAATTCAAATCACATTGAGCTCGTTTTACTATTATCTCTTCATCACTTTTTTGAGCATCGCAAATCTGACTTACGAACATCGGCCTCACTTTCAACTCAGCCAAAACTGAATAATCATCACACAGATCTATCTGAGTACTCATAGCTCATAAAGCACATAAAGACTTTCGACTCAAGGCATCAGCAACAACATTAGCTTTGCCCGGATGATAATCAATCACAAGGTCGTAATCTTTCAACAATTCTAACCATCTTCTCTGTCGCAAATTCAATTCTTTCTGAGTCATCAAGTACTTCAAACTCTTGTGATTGGTATAAATATGACATTTCTCACCAAATAGGTAGTGACGTCAAATCTTTAATGCAAACACAATCGCGACTAATTCAAGATCATGCTCCGGATAGTTCTTTTCATGCGGCTTTAACTGCCTCGAAGCATAAGCAATGACTTCGCCTTCTTGCATCACCACACAGCCCAAACCATTCAACGATGCATCACTGTAAACTATGAATTCTTTACCAGGTTCAGGCTAAACTAACACTGGTGCTTCCGTCAACAACGCTTTCAACTGCTCAAAACTCTTATGGCACTTTTCTGACCACTCGAATTTAACATCTTTCTGTAACAACTTCGTCAACGGAGTCACAATCATCAAGAAGCCTTTTACAAACCGTCTATAATATCCCACTAGTCCCAGAAAACTACGTATTTCTGACACATTTCTCGGAGGCTTCCACTCCAAAATAGCTGAAATTTTATTCGGATCAACTCGTATTCTCGCAGCTGATACAATATGTCCCAGAAATCCAACCTCACGCAACCAAAACTCACATTTACTGAACTTTGCATACAATTGCTTCTCACGCAGAGTCTGTAACATAATTCTTAAATGTTAGGCATGTTGCGTCTCTTCACATGAATAAATCATAATGTCATCAATAAACACCACCACAAAGCGATCCAAATACGATCTGAATATCAGATTCATCAGATCCATAAACACTGCAGGAGCATTCGTTAGTCCGAAAGGCATCACTAAGAATTCATAATGTTCGTACCTCATTCTGAAAGCAGTTTTTGGCACATCGAATTCTTTAACTCTCAACTGATAGTAGCCCGATCTCAAATCTATCTTAGAAAACACTGTAGCTTCTTTCAGCTAATCAAATAAATCATCAATACGAGGCAACGGATATTTATTCTTTATCATTACTTTGTTCAATTGTCGGTAATCAATACACATTCACATGGTGCCGTCTTTCTTTTTCACAAACAACACATGAGCACCCCAGGGCGAATAACTCGGTCGTGCATATCCTCTATCAGTCAAATCTTGTAACTGAGACTTCAACTCTTTCAATTCCGTTGGTGCCATTCTATACGGAGCTATTGAGATAGGAGTTGTTCCTGACACCAATTCAATGCCAAATTCAACTTCCCGTATCGGAGGTAGTCCCGGTAGTTCTTCAGGAAATACATCAGGGAATTCACAAACCACAAGCACAGATTCAACTTTCTTTTCTGTCACTTTTGTATCATTCACTTATGCCAGATAAGCTTCACAACCCTTTCTCACATAGTTCAAAGCTTTCGTCGCAGATACAACAGCTGATAACCCTTTCATATCACTGGATTCAATTCGAACTATCTCACCGTTCTGACTTCTCAATTCAATACTCTTTCTTTTACAATTCACAATGGCATTATGCAAAGTGAGCCAATCCATACCCAGAAAAATATCAAATTCATCGAATGGTAGCAACATCAAATTAGCCGCAAAACAAGCATCCCGAAACATCAATGGGCAATTCTTGCACACTTTATCCACCAAGACACACTTGCCTAAAGGGTTCGATACTCTAATCACAAATTCAGTAGACTCAACAGGTAGAGTCTTACTTGATACTAGATTCACACACACATAGGAATGAGTAGAACCTGGATTTATCAATGCAATCACATCAGTATCAAATAGAGTAAAAGTACCAGTGATGACGTCTGGAGATGCCGCTTCTTCTCGCGCACGTATAGCATAGGCTCGGGCAGGTGCTCTCGCCTTGGATCTCACAGTTGTATCCAAAGTCCCTCTTTGACTTCCACTCACATTTCCGGTGTTTCTGGGTGGTCTACCCCTAACCGTCACATTACTCGATCTCACGTTCTGAACATTTTCTTCCTCAGCTAACTTTGGGCAATCTCGTATGAAATGATCTCGTGATCCACACTTATAACAAGTTCGATTATTATACTTGCCCCAGCATTCTCCCACATGTCATCTTCCGTACTGTCTACACTCAGGTTTGATGCTTTTGGCACTTCCAACACTTGATCAGTCGGAATTTGAACTCGTGGACAGATGCTTTGTCTCACACGATCTCTACTCGGATGTCCAAACGAAGCATTTGATCGATTGCTTACATCTCTACATCTCTTCGTCGAAGGTTGAGACAACTTACTCATCGATCTTTTTCTTTCATCTCGAGCTTCAGAATCAGCTTTCTTATTTTCTTTACTGAGCTCCTCGGCTTTGCAGGCTCTTTCAACTAACACAACAAATTCTTTTATGTCAAGTATCCTGACCAACAACTTAATATCTTCATTCAGCCCTTCTATAAAGCATTTACACATAGTAGCTTCAGTCGAAACACATTCCCGTGCATACTGGCTCAATCTCACAAACTCCTGTTCATACTCGATATGAATGCACATACGGCCTGTTTCACTCTCTAGAAACTCCTTACGTTTCTGACCTATGAATCGTTGACTGATATACTTCTTTCTAAATTCAACTTGAAAGAAATCCCAAGTGATTCTCTCTCTCGGAACCACAAAAATCAACGTTTTCCACCAGTTATATGCCGTATCTCTCAACAAGGAAACTGCACACTTAATACATTCTTCAGGGGTCAACGACTTCTCATCGAACACTCGGATTGTATTCTCAAGCCAAAGCTCGGCTCGCTCAGCATCATCATCAGCTGTGGCCCTAAACTCTTCGGCCCTGTACTTTCTGATCTTATCCATAGGAGGCTTATTCAATCGATTAAGATCTACAACTTGAGGCACAATAGGTACTTGTGGGGGTGGAGGTTGTGGAGTAGCCGGACCGTTCGAACGAACTCTGAAAACCACTCACTCATCATTCAGAAAAAGGCTTGCTTAGCCTCTCCTCCCTCACCACTATCATTCGGCCTAGATGTGGCTTGCAGATCGTCTCTTCACGGAGCGGCGCATTACTCTCAACATCGTCAAGAATCGCTTTCGATCGGGATCCATTACTATACAAAACACATTTATAATCACAGATTCATCACACTATCGCAATTTCATATATGGCATGTATAGCTAGACTCACACGCGCTACGTTAGTCCGAGAATCGACTAAATCGTAGCTCTGATACCAATGAAATGTAACACCCCTAACCCAAAACCGTCGTCGGAATAGGGTTAAGAGGTGTTACCGATCAATCGGAACATTTCACATCCATTTCACGACACAAAGTCAATCATCAATCAAACATATTCAAATATAAACATATAGTCCCTTATTACGGTCTACGAGACCTTAAACACGTGTTAAAAAAAGGTCGGGACTAAACTGAACACATACGAAAATTCTTAGAAATTTGAACATTCTTCAAAACTGCAGAAGTCACATGTAACACCCCTTACCCGTATCTGTCGCCGGACTAGGGTTAAAGGCGTTACCGGACATATCGAAAACATTTACAGAAATGTCATACAATTGTATATCAACCTCAATCAAAGTGTACCCTTAGTAGGTCATCGAGACCTAAAACATTCTTATAAACCGGGTCGGAACTAAACCGGAACACATACAAAATTTCACGAAAATTTAAAACTTTTCTAAGTTTCAGGTGTTACACGCCCGTGTGGGCAGGTCGTGTACCTCCCACGGCTGCTGGACACACCCGTGTGTCCTCCCCGTGGTCGAATCTCATTTTACTCCACGACCACCAAGCACGCTCGTGTACCTTGGCCGTGGTCGAATCTGTTTTGGCTCCATGATTACCAAGCACCCCCGTGAGCTAAGGCCGTGCACTCAAATGCCTTATACTGACTTTTTCACACGGCTACTAGACACGCCCGTGTGTCTTGGTCGTGTGCTTATAGGCTAGCTATTGACTTAGCCCCACGGTCACTAGGCACGCCCGTGTTCCACAACCGTGTGACATTATAGGCCATTTGCAAGGCCAAAATGCCACCCACTTAGGGTCAATTTTACAAGAAATTTACCAATACATTTCATGCACAATTAACAACCATAAACATACCAAAATAACCATTCAATCTATACATTCAAAACCAATCTCAACTATGCCAACTTATAAGACTAAAACTCATCTTATCACAAGCATAATTCATCCATTACTTACTCAAAACTTGACAATTTCATGTGTCATCTAACCATGCCAAAAACATGCTTCACACATCATATTCATTTAGGCAAATTCTCAACTCATATCTAGCCAAATCACATGGCTAAGTCCATATAACAAACGTATATCAAATACTAGCCTATACATGCCATATCTAGCTATATACATTTCCAAAATGTACCAAACACAAATTGAGTAGTGTGATGACGATCCTCAACGGTCCTGAGCCTTCAGTAGCTTTGACGACCTATTAAACAGAGATAACACACACAAAGTAAGCTTTCCAAAAGCTTAGTAAGTCATAATACAAATAAACTTAGCATAAAAGGCATATATGCATAAGGTACATTGGCACATATCACTTACTTAGCAAACTATCACATATATGCTTTGGTTTATATACTTGACCATATTTCCATATTAATCAATTCAAGAATCGTACATATATACTTAGCTCTTTCACAACCATTCTTGTATCTCACTCACATTCTCATATTTAATCATATTTTTCTTCAAATCAAAGTCATATCGATGCCATCATTCCAGATGAGGTCTTAGATGTATTCAGATATCGATGCCACTGTCCCAGACAGGGTCTTACACGAATCAATACGATGCCGATGTCCTAGACATGGTCTTACACGTAGAGATCATATCGATGCCAACGTCCCAGACATGGTCTTACACGTAGAGATCATATCGATGCCAACGTCCCAGACGTGGTCTTACACGAAATCTCAAATCAATGCCGACGCGTCTCAAACGTGGTCTTACATGATAAGACGTAATGTATACCTATGTATTCCTAGGTTCGTGCATTTTGACTTCTCGGACTTATCACTATATCGACCTTGTCTCGAAATTCATATACATAGCATCTCATAAGCATTCATTATCATCAATAGTTATATAAATATGCTCAATTTAATACAGTCACATTTATTTGCAATATGACTTACCTCGGATTCGATTTAACTAAAACGGAAACGCTTACTCTACATTTACTTTAAACTTTCTCGCTATCTAAGTCTGTTTTCCTCGGTTCTTGATCTATACATATTCAGAATTAACTCTTTATTCACTAACTCATTCAATTCAATCCAAGGACACACTTTTAGGGTTATTTGCAAATTAACCCTCACATTTGCACAATTTATCAATTTAGTCCATATTTCTCAAAACATCAAATTCACAAAATCATCTTTTAACCATGCTTAGTCGAATGTTCATACATCTCATACAAGCCCATATTTTCCATCAAATTTCCAATTTAGTCCCTCAAGTTACTATTTTCTCAATTTAGCCCTAATTAGCTAAATTCATCAAAATTTCAAGAACAAAGTATGTTCATCTAGCTCAAATCTTTCATTTAACACCATAAATTATCACAAAGCTCAACATATCATCAATGGCATATCTCACAAACGTCATCAATACACAAAATTGAGACATGGGCTTGATAGTAGACTAAGCAACAATCTCAAAAACATAAAAATCATCAAAATCCAACTCAAAATCATACCTTAATTCAAGCTTGGAATGGCCGAATATGCAAAGCTTTAAAACCTTTCTTTTTCTTGCTAGTTTCAGTCAAATGAAAAGAAATGAAAGATGGCGGTCAAATGAAAAGAAATGAAAGATGAACACTTTCATCTTTTGTTTCATTAATAATATGCTAATAATTCATTTACCAAATTAACCTTTTATTAAACAAATAAAACAAACATTCATTAAGGGCACATTTGTCTTTTGTCCATCCACTATCTAAATAGTGGTCTATTTTCCTCATAAGGCCCTTTTCTTTTGAAAGCCACAACTGAAACACCCCAAACCCGGCCCACGAGCCTTGACCAGATTTGGTATGTTCCTTAAGAAAAATCGGTTTGAATTCGTGTGCACTTTGAAAAAAAACTTTAAGTGATTTTGGGAGAAGGTTTGAATTGGGTTGGGCTTGAGTCGAAAACAAGTTTATCTTATTTGGAAAACCCATTTATTTTAAGTGACAAAACATTTAGAGATTATTTTAAATGAAATTAACTTAATCTTTAACAAATAAAGTTTCATAACATAATAAATAAATAAAAAACAAAAATAATAGAGTTCACAATGGCCTTATTACATCAATAAACCCAAATAATTTAAAGTACTCAAATAAGAGTAAAATGTCCAAATAAAATTCCTTGTTTGAGCATGGCCACCTTTATGCTCCTCCCGACCCCAGGTCCATCACTGCTCATCACCAAACATGTTCCCACAAATGGGGAGTCAATGCACTCAATGTGTACTACAACACTAAATCTTAACAACTTAGGCATACATAATCATATCACATATCAATTCTTATTACATATCAAAATAATGATGCAATCCCAAACCCAAACCTATATACCATCCGCTACACATCCCCAGTATCAACTCGCACACCGTGGGGACTACTAAGTCGACCCTCCGTCCGCTACACACCATCGAAGGCGATCATTGCGATCGACGTGCTCATCGCCTCTTATGAGTATTCGTGGTCTTAGGTCACCACACTCGGATATCGTGGTCTTAGGTCACCACATTCAGATTTCGTGGTCTTAGGTCACCACATTCAGATTTCGTGGTCTTAGGTCACCACATTCACTTCCCATTTTCAATAACCCATGTGCCCCATAACATATATTATGCATTAACATGCCACCTTTCATATTCTTATCACATATTAAATGTAACATGTTTCATAATCCTAGTAGGAGTAGGATACGTACCTGGGTACTTTGTACCATTCACGGTACCTTAGCCATATTCTTGCACATTCTTATAGTCACATACAAATTAAATAATGCCATAAATAAATTAAGAAGTAGTGTGAGGTACACACCTGATTAACTTAGCGTATTCCTTGAAATCCCGAAAAATAAGAAAAACCGATCTATCGCTTTAGATCCTTAATCCCTACATTTGGTCAATCCCTTACTATTTAGTAAAAGCCTATTCGGCCATAAGACTGAATCCCAAAGGATTATTGTAACCAAAACTTACCTTGTGCCGATCAAATTCTGAAAACTTGCTGTAACATCCCCAAACCCGGCCTATTCACTACGACCAAATCTGGTTATGTTAGTGAAAATATGTTTCTTTACTTAGAATTTAAAACATGAAAATTTATTATCTTTGGAAAATTATGTCCACAAAAATTTAATACATAATATAAGTTTGTTGAAAATTTCTGAATTAAAACATTGTTATAAATTACTATAATATGAACCTTTTTAATAAAAATATTTCTGAATATAATGTAAACTTCAACAAAATTAAATAGAGTACTTTAATCATAGTGGCCCTTATTACATCAAATAAATTAAAACCAAGTAATTAAAATGCTTGAAATAAAAACATTCAAAACGTCTACTTCTGCATGAAAATCTGCTTCTGCATGGGCCACCTTGTATCCACTCCAACCCGTCCACTAATCACGACTCACCTGCGATGATGGATAAATAATTGGGTGAGTCACAATGACTCAAAGTGTAAGTTAACCACCAAATCCACCCACATGCTAGCCACATAATATCCCAATTATCAAATGCAACAAGTAATATATATATATCATTTTAACAATTACCACAATCTGGGCTTGGCCCACATTCAAATCACACTCAAATACTGGGCTTGGCCCATTTCTCAATAAACCACATATCATCTGGGCTTGGCCCATTTCCACGTATGTTCCCAAAACATACCTATCCACATGTCATATTGGGCTTGGCCCATTACCATATTATTACAAAATAATGCAACATGATTCCCAACCCAACCTAGGGTCCATCCGCTACACACCCCTTATCCAAATTTCTACCACACACTGGGGGACTATCGAGTCACCCTCTCCTTTTCCCTCCAAAAAGGCAACCAATGCCATCCACGATGTAGCGTATAGCTAACATCAAACCACGATGGAGCACACAGCAATCCATCAAGCCACGATATGGCATAAAGCCCATATCAATCAAGGTAACCACGCGAACTAAATCGCAAAGATCCACAACGCGACCTCGATCGGCGCCAATCCACGATGTAGCACAAAGTCGACATCAACCACGTACTCAAGTACACCCGCATTCTTTTCTTTCATAACCCACCCATGCACATGTAACATAAAATGATGATAAGGTGGTGCATGTACATATTAAACACAATCATAGGCATACTCACATAATAAGATCGGTGATCACATATTTACAAACTTTGCTACTAACTCGATCATCTTCATACCCCTTAAGGGTACCATTTTCACATTTATCCGCCTTTGGTTAGCATACATATAAAATAGACATTTATCACGCAAATCCGGAAACAATGGCTAACTACACACCTTATCACTAGGAGTTCTAGACTCTCGATCCTCGACGCTATCGTCTAGCTTAAACTACGACTTTCGCCTAACGCTTTCTTGCTATTGGCCCACACCCCGTGGCCAATCTCGAATGCAAGAACGGATCTCTTCTTGAACTTTGGGATGGGAGCTTTCCTTGCCCACCTTGGACTGGTACTCGAATCCACGCCCATCGTAATCACTTAATTAGAACCCTTTGGTTAAACACCATAATACAAAATCTCAAGCTTAACAACTACAATTTAACTACTTACCAAACGATCTAAAATCTCAAAGGCTCCTCTGTACTTTGTCGATATGCCCTTAGATGATCGAATCCAAGAGACTTCCTCAATGCTTCCTTCTTTCGGCTACACAAGAGAACATACTTAATGGCACTATGACATTCGGCCATGCCAAAACTAAGGCCAATCATTCGGTTTTGGCCACTACAACAAGAAATCCATAAAACGATTGCTAAGGACAGAATATACTTACCACTCTTGCTTAAGATTCGGCCAACCCCACTAGGACACCAAGGGAGATTTCGGCTAACAAGGGATTAAAAGAAAACAAAAGAATTATTTGGCTACAAAGGCCAAAGGAGAAATCGGCACACCAAGAGGGAGAGGCAAAAGACTTGATGAATAACTAGCACTCTACCCTCCCCTATTTATAGCATTCGGCCAACACCCCCTTGAAGTCTCCAAGATTTGGCCAACACCTCACTAATTCAATTCCATTTGAATTAGTTAAAAACAACTTGAATTGTTCTACTATTATCCCACTTAAAAAAAAACCAAATAAATAATAATTATCCCTACTTAATCTAATTAATAATAAATAATAAATAATAAATAATTATCCCACACTCAAATAGATAAATAAATAAAAAAAAAATAAAACAAAATCCCATACTTAATATAACTAAGTAGATAAATAAAATACTAATAAAAACTAACTAAAATAATCCCCCAATAAACAAAGAAAAAAAATAAATAAAATAAAGCAAGATTCCCACCAACCGAATTCAAAAAAACTAAACAACACTAATCTAACCTTATCTATTAAAATAAAGTAACAAAGAATTCATCTTCTAATTACAAATTTTAAACTAAATAAAATACTCCTACAATTATCCTACCATTATCTAGAATAAAAAAATAATAAAAACCCACCCTTATCACTCCTTCCAAATTAATTCAAGAAGAACTAAACAACTCACCCATGTGTCGTCCAATCTTTACCAAGTCAAGTCACAAAAAATAAGGGTGAAATAAAATAAAACTTCAATTGCACAACCTTGGATTCAACACTGGACCAATCACAGCACGCCCTCCAAAGCCCTGTGCCACTCGGCCACTTTGATTTTATGCCATAAAGCCCCAACATTTATTCTTAAACCCTTTCTACTCCAAATTTCCATAACCACCAACAAAAATAAAAACGCTAAATGCTTCTCCTACTCGAAACCGCGACCTCTCCTCCTCTCCAGCGCCTAAGTAGCGCCCAAGAGCCACTTCTCCCAATTGGACTTTCATGTCCATCAACTTGGACATTTATTCTTAAGGCCTACTTAGCCCACTCTCTTGACGCAAAAATAAAACAAAATGCCGCCGCTTGGACTCGAACCCAAGCCCCCATCGCGCTACTTCCAAATTTCTAAGCAGCAGCATGAAGCCACTTTACTGGATCCTTTCTTGTCCACTAACGCCCACAAAATTGCTTTAAGCCCTACTTCCTTAGTCCCTTCCTTTTACGCTAAAAAAATAAAAGCCCAACTGCTTCCCATGTTATTCGAACCCTTCCCCTTGGCACTCCTTTGCATTTAGCGCCCAAGCCACATTGCCAATTCCTTTCTTGTGCCTTAAACGCCCAATTAATTCTTTTAAGGCCTCCCAAAGCCAAGCTCCCTTTATTACTTAAAAATTCCAAAAATTTTCTAAGGCATTCCTTGCCTTCTAGGGTTCTCCAAACCCCTAAAAATTCCTCCAACATGACCATAAGCCTACTAATCGCTGCTCGAGCTATGCTCCAAGCGCATAACCCCTAAAACCAGGGTGTTACAATTCTACCCTCCTTAAAATAATTTCGTCCTCGAAATTACTTTACTAACAAACGTCCATACAACCTATCTTACCACCTTACGCTTATGTCGCACTCTCTGATCTTACTAAGGCTATCGTACCTACACAATCTCTAAGTTCATGCTAAAAATTCAAACACCTCTCTTAGCAACACGTAAAAGGCTAAATCGTAATCAAACAAAGTAATTAAAGCATGTACCAAAGCAAAGGAGCTTACCTAATATCACATCCTTGGTTGACTCGACTAGAACCATTCCTTCCATGACTTGAACCACGACCCTCGTCGCTTGAGGACAATTCTTAACTAAATGTGCCTTAGATCCGCATTTGAAAGCATTCTTTACTATTTCCCCAACACTCTCCTGTGTGAGGTCTTCCACATTGATCACAAGAACGATTCCGATCCATTGGTACAAGTGCACTTACGTGGTTCTCGGTCCTTGGTCTTTTCTCGACATTACCAAGCGATCTTTGACGGTCCAATATTTCTCTTATCCTCGCTCCTATTCTTCTCTCGGTTTTCTCTTATAGTCTTTTTAACCTCTTCAAAGAATCCGAGCTTTCTCCACTAGCACCGCAAGTCTCTCTCCTCTGTGGAGCAATCAACATTCGAAGTTCATCTCGCAATCCGTCTTCAAACCGGGCGCACTCTCATAATCGCGGTGGCCACAATTCCCTTAGCATACTTGACTAAGTCGCACGAGTTCCGCCAGTGCTCAAATATCGACTTACTTCCTTGTACTAGATTTAGAAACGCTTTCCTTTGCGAGTCCAAATAATCGGCTCCTACGTATTTTCCTTCAAACTTAACCTTAAAGAAGTCCCAATCCTGCCGATCCACGCGGTACACTTTGCTTGACGGTGAGCCACCAACGATAAGCTTCGCGCTAAGCAACGAAACAAAGACCCTTCGACTTTTCTTCATTGGTGCGGTCCAAATCGTCCATGATTCTTCCGATCGCTTCTAGCCAATACTCCGCTACGTTCGAGCTACTCCAGATATTCCTCTAAAGATCTCACTCGCTCAATCTAAGCCTCTCCGACACCGACTTTCGAGTTCCATTTCCTCTCATCGGCCTCGCTACACGTTCTAAAATTCGTAACATGGCCCGCGATCATCGCGTCATCTTCTCCTGTCTGGTCTTGCCCCTCTACGTCCACTGCTGGCGGCACTTCACTTTCTGACCCATGGCCAGAACCTATCGGTTCCGATGCTGCCATTCTACCTCTACCGCGTCCCCTAGAACTCATCTCTATCGTCGCGATTTAATCTGATTAACAAATTTTATGCATTAGAAATTTTGTTCCACTATTTAATCGCGAGCAAATTTTTATGAAAGAAGGGTATTCAGAAGTAGTTCTTTCGATCACACAGGGGTTCAGTTCGAGTTTTACTACTCTAATTCAGAGAATCACTTTCACATTCATCAATAGAGACACCTTCATTTCTCAATGAAGACACATTCAGTGGTATCTACCACACTATTCGGACCTTTCTACCCGTTTCTACCCCAGGGGTATTTTCGTCATTTTGTCCTACAGGGACATTTTCGCCATAAACCAGAGCGATTCAAAACTTTAATAGGTCAGGGTCTTTTTGAAATTCCCAAAATTGAAGAGTATCTTCAAAAATTTCGCAAATAACAGGATTTTGGTAACCAGGGGTATTTTGGTAATTTTGACAATCAGGGTAATTTTGTAAATTTCCAAAGTCAGGGTTATTATTTTTGCCATACAGAAAATTGGGTACTTTTGCAAAGTAAGAAAATTTTATTAAACTTGGGGTATTCTTGTAAGTTTTAAAACCAAGAATTTTTAAAACAGCAAGGCTAATCCCTTTCGGGTTTTAATAATTGGTTTAGCCTATGAACGAGTCCTCTTGGTTAAGGTGAACCGTAGCTACGCACTGCAGGTAGGATTCCAAATAAGAGGAGGTGAGTCACGAGGATCGCTTAAGTACCGTGCTCTTCCGATCCACTCCTAGACATGCGCACAATGGTTGCCACACCTTAACTCTCGCGACTTAATCATAGGTTTGTTTAGTAATTTCAAGTCTTATGTATATGTTTGAGTAGACTAGTCCTAGGGTTCAATAGATCCTAGTTCACTAATCTACGAGCCCAACTAAGCCCATAATAATTCACATAACAAACTACTTCACAAGTCCAAGTACTTACCTGTGGACTCGGGTTGAAGGTACAGTGCCATGCGAGTAACTTGAAAATATTTCCTAAAAATCCATATATATATATATATATATATATTTTTAAAAGCCCATTTTGAAACGTTTTTGGGCCCAAAACCCTCAAAGCCGAGTTTTGAACCTGGCTCTGATACCAATCTGTAACATCCCCAAACCCGGCCTATTCACTACGACCAAATCTGGTTATGTTAGTGAAAATATGTTTCTTTACTTAGAATTTAAAACATGAAAATTTATTATCTTTGGAAAATTATGTCCACAAAAATTTAATACATAATATAAGTTTGTTGAAAATTTCTGAATTAAAACATTGTTATAAATTACTATAATATGAACCTTTTTAATAAAAATATTTCTGAATATAATGTAAACTTCAACAAAATTAAATAGAGTACTTTAATCATAGTGGCCCTTATTACATCAAATAAATTAAAACCAAGTAATTAAAATGCTTGAAATAAAAACATTCAAAACGCTCTACTACGCATGAAAATCGCATCGCATGGGCCACCTTGTATCCACTCCAACCCGTCCACTAATCACGACTCACCGCGATGATGGATAAATAATTGGGTGAGTCACAATGACTCAAAGTGTGTAAGTTAACCACTAAATCCACCCACATGCTAGCCACATAATATCCCAATTATCAAATGCAACAAGTAATATATATATATCATTTTAACAATTACTACAATCTGGGCTTGGCCCACATTCAAATCACACTCAAATACTGGGCTTGGCCCATTTCTCAATAAACCACATATCATCCGGGCTTGGCCCATTTCCACGTATGTTCCCAAAACATACCTATCCACATGTCATATTGGGCTTGGCCCATTACCATATTATTACAAAATAATGCAACATGATTCCCAACCCAACCTAGGGTCCATCCGCTACACACCCCTTATCCAAATTTACCACACACTGGGGGACTATCGAGTCACCCTCTCCTTTTCCTCCAAAAGGCAACCAATGCCATCCACGATGTAGCGTATAGCTAACATCAAACCACGATGGAGCACACAAAGAATCCATCAAGCCACGATATGGCATAAAGCCCATATCAATCAAGGTAACCACGCCGAACTAAATCGCAAAGATCCACAACGCGACCTCGGTCCACGCCAATCCACGATGTAGCACAAAGTGACATCAACCACGTGACTCAAGTACACCCGCATCCTTCTTTTCATAACCCACCCATGCACATGTAACATAAAATGATGATAAGGTGGTGCATGTACATATTAAACACAATCATAGGCATACTCACATAATAAGATCGGTGATCACATATTTACAAACTTTGCTACTAACTCGATCATCTTCATACCCTTTAAGGGTACCATTTTCACATTTATCTCAGACCGGTTAGCATACATATAAAATAGACATTTATCACGCAAATCCGGAAACAATGGCTAACTACACACCTTATCACTAGGAGTTCTAGACTCTCGATCCTCGACGCTATCGTCTAGCGAAACTACGACTTTACGCTTAACGCTTTCTTCTTTGTTGGCCCACACCGTGGCCAATCTCGAACAATGAAACGGATCTCTTCTTGAACTTTGGGATGGGAGCTTTCCTTTGCCCACCTTGGACCGGTACTCGAATCCACGTCCATCGTAATCACTTAATTAGAACCCTTTGGTTAAACACCATAATACAAAATCTCAAGCGAACAACTACAATTTAACTACTTACCAAACGATCTAAAATCTCAAAGGCTCCTCTGTACTTTGTCGATATGCCCTTAGATGATCGAATCCAAGAGACTTCCTCAATGCTTCCTTCTTTGGCCACACACAAGAGAACATACTTAATGGCACTATGACATTCGGCCATGCCAAAACTAAGGCCAATCATTCGGTTTTGGCCACTACAACAAGAAATTCATAAAACGATTGCTAAGGACGAATATACTTACCACTCTTGCTTAAGATTCACCAACCCCACTAGGACACCAAGGAGATTTTTCATTAACAAGGGATTAAAAGAAAACAAAAGAATTATTTGGCTACAAAGGCCAAAGGAGAAATCGGCACACCAAGAGGGAGAGGCAAAAGACTTGATGAATAACTAGCACTCTACCCTCCCCTATTTATAGCATTCGGCCAACACCCCCTTGAAGTCTCCAAGATTTGGCCAACACCTCACTAATTCAATTCCATTTGAATTAGTTAAAAACAACTTGAATTGTTCTACTATTATCCCACTTAAAAAAAAAACCAAATAAATAATAATTATCCCTACTTAATCTAATTAATAATAAATAATAAATAATAAATAATTATCCCACACTCAAATAGATAAATAAATAATAAAACAAAATAAAACAAAATCCCATACTTAATATAACTAAGTAGATAAATAAAATACTAATAAAAACTAACTAAAATAATCCCCCAATAAACAAAGAAAAAAAATAAATAAAATAAAGCAAGATTCCCACCAACCGAATTCAAAAAAAACTAAACAACACTAATCTAACCTTATCTATTAAAATAAAGTAACAGCAATTCATCTTCTAATTACAAATTTTAAACTAAATAAAATACTCCTACAATTATCCTACCATTATCTAGAATAAAAATAATAATAAAACCCACCCTTATCACTCCTTCCAAATTAATTTAAGAAGAACTAAACAACTCACCCATGTGCCGTCCAATCTTTACCAAGTCACAAAAAATAAGGGTGAAATAAAAATAAAACTTCAATTGCACAAAATACCTTGGATTCGAACACAGGACCAATCTGCTGCACGCCTCCCTCCAAAGCCCCAGGCCACTCGGCCACTTTGATTTTTATGCCATAAAGCCCCAACATTTATTCTTAAACCCTTTCTACTCCAGCCCATAACCACCAACAAAAATAAAAACGCCAAATGCTTCTCCTACCCCTCGAAACCGCGACCTCTCTCCTCCTCTCCGCCTAAGTAGCGCCCAAGAGCCACTTCTCCCAATTGGACTTTCATGTCCATCAACTTGGACATTTATTCTTAAGGCCTACTTAGCCCAGTCTCTTGACACAAAAATAAAACAAAATGCTGCCGCTTGGACTCGAACCCAAGCCCCCCACTGGCGCTACTTCCAGCCCCCTAAAGCAGCGCATGAAGCCACTTTACCAGATCCTTTCTTGTCCACTAACGCCCACAAAATTGCTTTAAGCCCTACTTCCTTAGTCCCTTCCTTTTACGCTAAAAAAAAATAAAAGCCCAACTGCTTCCCATGTTATTCGAACCCCTTCCCCCTTGGCACTCCCTTTGCATTTAGCGCCCAAGCCACATTGCCAATTCCTTTCTTGTGCCTTAAATGCCCAATTAATTCTTTTAAGGCCTCCCAAAGCCAAGCTCCCCTTTATTACTTAAAAATTCCAAAAATTTTCTAAGGCATTCCTTGCCTTCTAGGGTTCTCCAAACCCCTAAAAATTCCTCCAACATGACCATAAGCCTACTAACTGCTCGAGCTATGCTCCAAGCGCATAACCCCTAAAACCAGGGTGTTACACTTGCTGAGTTCCTTCTTGAAATCGGCTAGCCATTAAATCACTTAGCTATGTCAGTTTCCGGCTTTTTAATAAATAAGAAACAGTTCTAAATACCAAAAATAGGCATTGGCCGAATACCTTATATGCTTACCTTGTGGATTCTAAAGTCCCGAAAAGATTCACTTGCTTAGGGAGTTGTCGAAATACCTATGGACTCATGTTTGATCCGATTTCATCCTTAAACATAATTAATGGCCTTTGGCCGAATATTCACATGTCTTACCTTGAAGCTTTAAATCCTAAAAATCCTCCTTTTAGTCGCCTACTCACGATAATCCCGAAAGATCCTTCCATATTTCGGCCAAAATCAATAATAGGGATTAGTCCCTAAATTTCGATAAGTCTACAATATAAAAGAATGGAAACCAAACTTGGATCTTACCCTTATTTGAAGAAATCGATTGCACCTTCACTTCAACCTTCAGTGATTCTTGGCTATGGCTAGATGATGATCTCACAACCTTCGGCTTTTGGAAGGTTGAGAGAAAAAGAAAAAAGAAGAGAAGAAAGGTGAAGAAATCGGCTTACTTTGCTAGAGATTTCGATTTTGACAAGATAGCAGAGAAGAGAGGATTTTGCTAGGAAAATTTGGCAGAGGGAAGAGAATGAATGAATGGCCTTAGTTCTCCTCCTTGTGCCGAAATTACTAGGCCAAGACTCCTTACTTGGCCACCACTCTTCTATTTTGATAGCTTTATCCTTTAATTTAAAATTAAAAGAAATAATCCTTTTAATTATACCAATAATTATCCTCATTTATCCACCTATTTAATCAAATTTAAAGAGGATAAAACTCCTCTTTTAAGAGCCTTCATGCCGCCCAACTCCCTTGCTCCTTGTAGCAAAATAAAAATCTTTTATTTTGCTTCCTATGTGACTCGAACCTTGGCCCTTTCTCTTTGGACATGGCGTCACTTGCTAGGCCCTAAGTGGTGCCTTGTAGCCATTTTACCAAGGCTATTTGTATGTCATTTTTCACATACATTTTCTCTTAAGACCACCTTGCCTTAGTTTCCTCTTTTAGACTTTAAAACTCATCATTTCTAAGTCATTTCCTTACATTTCCAAGTTTCCAAAAACGTTCGTTTCCCTCCTTTAACCTAACATTTCCTTACATTTCCAAGTTTCCAAAAATGTTCGCTTTCCTCTTTTGAATCATTTCTAAATCATTTCCTTACATTTCCTAGTTTCCAAAAATGTCCACTTTAAACTTAACATTTCTATACATTTCCAGGTTTCAAAAACTCATTCATAACACATAAGACATGTCATTTCGTACAATTAAACCGAAAATGCATAGGCCCTTTTCAGGATGTTACAACAACACATTGGTACTCAACAAATATCATGCAACTTTCACATTTAATGCAATTCAATCCTTTTATCAAATTAAACACACAGACAGATAAATTATCTTACGAAAATTTAACACATGCTTAATCACTTATCAGAGGCACAGAAAATAATATTAAAATATTATACGAAATCGAATTTGTGGTCCCGAAACCACTATTCCGACTAGGGTACAAATCAGACTGTTACATCACACGCCCATGCAGTCAGGCCGTGTGCCTCACACGGCTACCAGACACGCTCATGTGTCCAGGCCGTGCCAAAATAGAGCATACATATTGACTTGTCCGCACGGCCACTAGACACGCCCGTGTGCCATGGCCGTGTAACCTGCCCAGGCACACTTCGAAGTGGCCCTTGAGCCACACGGCAGAGACACACGCCCGTGTCCCTTGGCCGTGTATGCGAAATAGGCCATTTGCAAGGCCAATTTGCCACCCACACAAGGGTCACCCCTACAAGCACAATTAAACATCTCTCCATGTATCAATAGTAACCAAAAACACATCAAAATATTCATCATATCAACCCAATTCAATCTCATTTCTAGCATACCATCTTATATGCTAAATAACTCAACCAATTCATACGTAAAACCAAGCATGATTCATCCACAATTTCACTAAGTCACTATGGCATCAATCTATTAATAAACTTACCATTCATAAGTCATTTTCATTGCCATCAAACCATACTATAACATGCATCATATACCAAAATCACACATGCATATTGCCATCATTTATCTAGCCATATCACATGGCTATTTACACATTTCAATCATGGTTCAAAACAACTAGCCTATACATGCCATATTCAAATATACACATCTTCAAGAGTACCAAAATAGATTGTCGATAGTGTGATAGAGATGCTGATGATCCCCGAATCTGAGCTAACTTTACTGACATTATAAAACAAAGAAACAAATCACACAGTAAGCTTTCAAAAGCTTAGTAAGTTCGTAACATAATACATTCAACTTAATAGTTCAAATACAATGCACAACAATAACTCATCACATAGATCAATTTCCAAATGTTTATACCATATCATTCATAGCCAATAATCTTACTCAACTACTCATGAAGTCATACACAATCTCCTCAACCACAAAGGTTCAATACATACCTTAGCCAACACATGGTTACTCACCATCCAAGCTAATTTATGCTTGATATTGTATCTCGATCCAGCCTTCATTATTCATTAGATTTAATCGCACACTTAGTGCCCAATTTGTAGTCGAAACTAAATTAACTTCGCACACTTAGTGCCTCCATTCATAGCTGAAGCTTATATAACATCGCACACTTAGTGCCTCAATACAAAACCGAACGTAATTCAAATCACACATACGATTGCAACTATGAAGCCAAAGCTTCATTATTTCGCACTCACGAGCTAATCAACTCTGTCTCAATTCAATTACGCACACTTAGTGCCTCGTTACTCAATTTCATTCATTACATTTCTAATTCAATATCTATCATTCAATTCACATCACATAGAAGGTAAATTAACAACTTGTACTATGTCCAAACTTACCTAAGATGTCGAAATATTGAAACGGTCGATTAATTGAGCACTTTGTCTTTGCCTCGATCTCGATTCGAACCTCTCCTCTCTTAGTCTTAATCTTTGCTTAAAGCTAGCCGAATATCCCAAAGCTCAAAACCCTTGCTTATTTTCCTTATTTTTGGTGGATGAACATAAAAGATGATGGAATATAGCTTTTTTTTTTGTTTAATAATCTTTGTTTTATCAAATTACCTATTTAACCTTTAATACTAAAATATATAAGCATATGCACACAAGGTCATTTATGACCATTGCCATCCACTTACTCAAATAATGGGCTAATTGCCTTTTAAGGGCTTCACATTATAAAGACATCAACAATTAATCACTTAACAATTAGCACACAACATTTTACACTTTACGCGATTAAGTCCTTTTTTTGCTAATTAAGCACTCAAACCACAAAATTTTCACACAAAAATTTCACACAAGCTTAATCACATATTATAAACACAGAAAATAATATTAAAATATTATTTTGACCTCGAATTTGTGGCCTCGGAACCACTGTTCCAACTAGGGTCTTAAACGGGCTGTTACAGGTCTCCACTCATTAGGTTATTTGAGGCGCTATAAGGGAGCGTGTGCTTCAGCCCGTAACTCGGTGGACTGCATTTGATATTTGTGTGAGTTTTGAGATCCGTTTATTCGATGTATGATCACCTGATTAAGCCATGAGAAGTGTATGCCAATATATTTATGTGTGATTATTGTTATATCATTCGATGTGTAACACCCCCTACCCGTGTGTGACGCCGGAACAGGGTACTAGGCGTTACCTTACTTAAACACATACTAATACACATTTTCGGGTCATATAAGTTTGTTCCAATTTAAAACTTTTCAATCTTCATCTTAAAGTCCTTAATATGAGCCTACAAGGCCCAAAACATACATTAAAAGCGGTTCAGGACTAAACCGAGAACCTTAGAAAACTTTAGAAATTTTTACTGAAAATAGGGGCACACGCATGTGTGGACTTGGGGCATGGCCGTGTGGCTGGCATGGCCATGTCCTTAGCCCGTTCGCGAGCCTGACTTGTGTTTCGCGAGAATTCAAGATGTCACACGGCCTGCCACACGCCCGTGCTCATGGCCCATGTCCCTCACACGGCCATGACACGCCCGTTTCTCAGACCGTGTGTTAAAACTTTGACATTCTATTTCTGACGTCAGTAACATTTTAGGGTTACACGGCCAAGGCACACGCCCATGTGCTAGGCCATGTGGCAAATTTAATTTCGCATTTATGGTGCAGACTTCACACGGCCTAGGCACATGCCCATGTCCTATGGCCATGTCTTCCACACGGTTGAGACACACGGCCGTGCCTCAGCCCGTGTGGTTACTATTGGGCATTCTGATTTACCAAATTAAGGTGCAGGGGACACACGGCCAGACTACACGCCCACGGGACAGACCGTATGCCACACACGGCCTAGACACATGCCCGTGTGTCTACCCGTGTGGACAAAAACAAGGCTATTTACCAAGCCCTTTTTGCCACCCATACTTGCACCAACATAAGCCACAACCAAGACATACACACATGAAGACCACTACACTCCATTTACATGCAAAACTTATCACATACTTCACCATGCAAATTGCACATTCATGAAAAATATCATCATTTACATATATCAATATCAAGTATTAGCCATCATCCATGGCCTTTTACAAAATGAATCAATCTTCAAGACAAGGCAACACATTTGGCCAAAACAATATGACACTTGACAAAAGACCAAGTCCCTATACATGCCATACTCAAAATGATAAATCTAACTATACCAAATGTTTAGATTGATAGTGTGATCGAGCCTCTGACGTCCTTTGATCCCCGAGCTAGCTTGGCGATACTATAAGAAAATGGAAAGGAAAGGGAGTAAGCATAAAGCTTAGTAATTGCATGTAAATAAGTAACAACATCAACCATGCCTCTTTAAACACGTAGCATATTATAAAGCAGCACAACATTCTCAATTGATTTAAAGCATAACTTACTCATTTTCATCATTACTAATCATACAACATAAATCGAGCTCATTTCTCATGAATCTTGTGTAGGTACCTATATCACTTACAACATAGTCGCAACTTTTCTCACTTTTGACACAAGCTTTAAATTACCCGTTGAACTAGTTGGAATACCAAAGGATACCCGACAAGCCTCACACAAGAGGGTACGATGCCAATGGCATGTCCCAGATATGGTCTTACACTGGCTCACATGTCAAGGCCGATGCCATGTCCCAGACATGGTCTTACGCTAGCTCTCGTCTCAATTCCGATGCCATGTCTCAGACATGGTCTTATACTGGCTCACATAATGTGGTCGATGCCATGTCCCAGACATCGTCTTACACTAGCACACATATCAACACTGATGCCATGTCCCAGACATGGTCTTACACTGGCTCTCATAATGTGGCTGATGCCATGTCCCAGACATGGTCTTACACTAGCACACATATCACCCAAATGTCATGGCATGGATATCCAATCTATTCCTAAGGTTCAACCAGGAGTATACCACCTCAAATTTCATCATGCATATTCATAACAATAATCAAACATTTTATGCAATATCAATTGTTTAATGCATAATAACAATAGAGTTGTATTATTTATGTACAACTTAACTCGGTATACAAATTATGGGCGACTAGTTCGATTTAGCCCAATAGCTTGGTTTTCCCTCGGTCTAGGTCCGGACTCCGTTTTTCTTGATCTATAATGACAAAATTTACTAATTTAATCACCACATTAATCAAGACATTCCAAAATTCCTACTTTGGAAAAATTACCGTTTTGCCCTTAGACTTTCACATAATTATGATTTTGCCCCTAGGCTCGTAAAATGATTTTCATCAAATTTCTTCATTAACCAAGCCTAGCCGAATCTAATTTATACTTGTAGTAGCTCACAATTTCTATTATTTCACACATTTACCACCTATTTTATAAACTTCTCAAAATGGTCCCTTTTAGGAGTTTTCATGAAATCCCCTTTTACAAAAGTTGTTTATCTAACAACCAAAATTCATTTTCTTCCATAAAATTTCAGCAAAAAACATGAATACTCACATGGTAAAACCCTAGACTCTCAACCATTTTGCAAAATAGTCCCTCCATTAGTTAGCTTAAGCTACAAGGGTCCCAAAAGTACAAAAATTATCAAGAATGGCCATTAAAATCACTTACTTGCAAGGGTGAAGAGTTGCTGAAATTTCAAGCTTCCAAAACCCTTGTTTTTGCTGAAATTTTCGGTGGAAGAGGAAGAAGATGGGAAAAGATGATACTTTTTCTTTGTTTTATTTTATTTTATCAATTAAGTCACCTAAAATCTACCTAACCTTTGACCAATTTTCATGAATTAAAAATTCATGTCCAGCCACTATAATTTCATTGGTCTATTTGCTCAATAAGGACCTCTACTTTAGTGTTCCATAGCTATCTAACACCTTTAGCTTGTAGAACAAAACTTTTGCACTTTATGCGATTTAGTCCTTTTTCAAAATTAAGCAAGAAATCACTAAAATTAATCCACCAAAATTTTCATGCACTCATATAATCATGCTATAACACATAAAATAATATTAAAATAGTTTCTTCGACCTTGGATTAGTGATTTTGAAACCACTATTTTGACTAGCCCCAAAATCGGGCTGTTACACGATGTTTGTGAACCATGAATAATTGATTCTTGATATTGATAAAGCATATGGAAATTAAATTGACATGTTTCATTATTATGGCTGATAATTGGTGATTGATTGGATATGATTTAAGCATGATTTGGATGTTGATTTACTAGTCGCTTTTATTAACATTCACTGAGCTTTTTAAAGCTCACATCCTCACAATTTGTGCAGATAATTGTCAGGCTTGAGGAGCCGAGCAAGAGAGTTCCAAGAGATTTAGGCTTGGTAGAGACTTTATTACACATTTTAGAGACTGCAATAGGGCATTGAGGAACTCCTGGGAATTAGTTTAATTTTGGATGTAATTGGACTTTGGACATTGGACATTGGACATTTTATTTTGGATGGTTTTATAATAATTTTGAGGCATGTTTGAGTTTAATTATTGAATGATTTACGGTGTATTGTTGCTTGATAACATGGAGATTGATAACACGGTGTGTGAGGCATGAGATTTGTACTAACGATTGTTTAAAAGAAGCTTCCATGAAGTGGTTTACTAGCGACTAAGGTACACCACTTGTTTGATTTATTTGGTATTTGTTATGCATGAAATTGATTGCCTAATTCTATATAATTGAGTCTTGATTGATTTCAATAAACTCAATTGAAGGTGTATGTATATGTATGTTAATTAATCGCACTTAAATCGAGTTTTATTGGCCATTAAAATATGCAAAATCGGGTTTTAAAACGAGTTTTTCACAAAAATAGGTGCAGTGGTTTTCACACGGGCGTGTGTCTGTCCACACGGACGTATGAGGGGTTGCACACGGGTGTCACACGTCCATGTGAGGGGTCGCACATGGCCGTGTGGGTTTTGGGGGGGTTTGAATTTTTGTCTCTGTAAATTGGTATTCTAATTTGTTTAAGTTACAATTTAGTCCCTAATAATAGAACTTGAATTAGACATAGTAAACGAACTCAAGTTAAGCTGAAATTTTTTGGCTTGCATAATTTGACTAAAAGAAGGTCGGTAAACACTTTGAACTAAAATTGGGTTAGTTTTACTATAGGTGGTAAAATGACAAATATGCCCTTAGGTTAAATTACCTAGGAAAAGTTTAAAATTGGCTCATAATTTGCTTCTGCATTAATAAATAACTAATAATTAGATAAGATTGAGGTGTTATAAGGTCAGGGTGTGTCTTGGGTGGTCGTTAGCCGGAGAGTCACTTAGGTGGCTAATGTAATGCTTCGAATTCAAGTCAGTCCGTCTCGATTGGGTTTGGGGTGCCACACTTGCGACTACCTTGGCGGAGCCTTGGCTTACACCCTAAACCAGATAGTTACCTAACCTAATGCCACTTGGTGAACTCTCTATAGACAAATACCAATTGGCGGGTATTTGTTAGAAAACTGGCTCTGGTGGATTGATCCAAACTTATCAAGAGGCAATTAGCGTCTATACAAGTATGATAGTGAATACTTTGGTAGAGTACTTTGACTTAAAATCTTTAACAATAAATTTCCCTACAATATAATTCTTGGCGGACACTCCAATGAGTGAATACCTTATTGACAGATACATCATACGCGAATACTTACCTGACATATACAGGTTAGTTGGACCCTATTTGACAGATATTCCCGCCTTCAGAAAATCAAAGGGTTTTAAGAGAAACCCTTTCCGATAACAATGAACGTCATATACTGATTGGAGGATTGAATAGTTTATCATAAAGTTAGAAACAAAAAAATTCTCGTACAAGATTGACTGAATATACCAAGACGGGGAGGAGGGAAATCATTGCTTTTCCAAATAGTTTTTTTTTCCAAATTTTCTTATTGGTTAAGTTTCTTTCTGAAACCCTAGGTTTCTTTTCTTCCATCTTCTTCCTTCATATTTCTATTTACCTTACCGGAGTTGAGTTTCTCAGCTCTATCAAAACAATTCTCAGTTCCAAGTTCTCTCCTTCTTCTTTCATTCATTCTTGGCCATAAATCCCTTTCATATAAATCAAAATTAATTAGTAGACTCGACGAAGGTCATTGGTAGCACAACCATCCAAACTTATTACCCAATAAGGTTGGGGCATTCACCCTTATCCAACTTTTCGAATTTTGATACATTCCGCAAACGTTATGCAGGGTTAGACAATTCCAATAATCATATTGTATTCAATTCTATCATATAGTCCACATAAAAGAAGACACCTATACCTTTTTACAAAAATCACCAGATATTAAAATATCTTCTTGTCTTCACTCTGGACATCACACTCATCATAAAGGTGAAAATCTGAATGCCTCCAGATATACTAACGTCCGGAGTGTGAATATTGTAGCAAAAGTTATATATAAATGAGGCGGTGTCTGCAAGTATACAGGTCAGGTTGTAATATAATTACAACGAAGTAGGCGAGTACTCCGAGAATGGTACCCAAAGGAGACTAGTATTAGATCAATTTCAACCTAGACACCAAAAGATCTAATTAGTACTTGAAATAGGTTATATTACGAAAATATAAATAATAGGGATTTTGGGTTTTTATAATAACAGTAATAATAATAAGAAAAGAAAATAATATTGGGAATTTAAAAAGTAAAATTGATCAGATCTGATTCTCAGTGATTAGCTCGCTTTGGTAATCTTGATCGACTATCACTTCGGGCTCCTCGTTAATCAACTAGTCAGTACCATAGTAAGATCTTTCGATACGCCCACTAGAATAACGAGTCAGCAAAGACTACTTATCTTCCGACCTCACAGTCCAAACCGGCTCGGGGTTAAGGTGTTCATGGATAGGCCATACTAATTTTAGGTTAATTCCCACCTTTATAACTTCCTAGAGTCGTCAAGCCTAGGGTTTATGTTCTCTTTTTCCCAAACAGTTAATCCGTTGAGTAACCCTGCAAAATAGTCAACCCATCATACCTCCACTCGCTAATCCCCTATAGAATGATTAGTTCATCATGGTTTTTGTAAACAATATAAAACCAATATAAAACGTAAACATAATAAACGAATCGAAAGTATAAAGTTTAGGAAAAAAACCTGATTTGTATTAAGAACAAGAGTGAATCCACAAAGTCTGATCGCATCCACAAACCAGATTTCCCGAGATAAAACAAAGAACAAAATGAAATAAATTTAAAAACCTATGAAAAGAGAAAAAACTAAACTAAAATTAAAAAGAGAGATTCTAAGCTAAGTAATTTGTGTTCATAACATGTGCCAAATGAGCTTATTTATAGACTTGAGGTAGTCGTTCTCCTTAACCCTAGGTTAGCTGATGTTCATGAACTTTAAATTGGACTGTGCGGAGCAAAACGCCCTCTGGCTCATATTAATTCTCGTCTAGAGTCAATGTCGTGATACATTAGGACCTGTGACATCACGATGTGTTCTCCTGTTTGGCAATCAAATTTTAGAATTCGAGCAGGACTTCTTCTCCCAATTAGACTCTAATTATTCCAAGGATATTTTAGTATGATTAGAACTTTAATCTAATTCTATTTAAAAGGGTATTGTATCCCTGTTTGGAGATGTCAATCAGTAAGGGCTTTTTCTTTGAAGGCGACAAGATGTAGTCGCATATAAGTTTTGGAGAGAGTTTCGTGATAACTATGGAGAGAATTTTGTTCCCGAGTTAGGACTTTGTTTTCGGGTTTGGGATTGTACGTTTAGTACTTTTAGGTTTATTTTCTTCATATTGTACTCTTGTTTGTTTACTCATTTAGTGAAAAGCTAAAGCCTCCTTTGCCCGTGGTTTTTCGCTCTTTGAGGGTTTTCCACATAAAATATTAGTGTTCGTTCTTCTTCACTTTTATTATCTTGTTATTTCTACTGGTCGATCCCCAACACATACAAAGATCAAATTATGATAAATTAAAATAAAAAGACTAACTTCTAATTTTCATAAAATAGAGGTATGAAATTCAAAATTATACAACCACCACCCCAATTTTTTGTTTAAAAAAAGAATAAGCTAAAAGTAAGGAGGCCGCCTGACATTTTGGCTTCAACCCTTTTTACATTAAAATATTATTTTTAAAAATTTATTATTATTATTATTTATTTTTATTAAAATATTATTTTTATAACTGGTGTCGCCTGACACATTGGTGGCACCCAATTTTACTATAGAAAACATGCCATTCTCGTAAATAATCTACAACATGCCCCATTTTCGTAATTAATTTTTTTTTGTATTAGCTAGGCAAAAAAAAACCCGACCTTACCATAAACATTTTTTTATTCTTTTTGTTTTTAATAAAATTAAAATAATAGCAAATAAAAATAAATTGTGAAAAATTAAATTAAAAAATGCAACCTTAATTGAAGAAAATCATAAACTCAAAATTGTTAATATTAAAATAATGGAAAATAACAAATAATTTTTGAAAAAAAATCAAATTAAATATTGTAACAACCCGGTATAGTGGTGACAAAAAGTACGATTTCGAGTTTCGTTTTAAAGAACCGAGTCTGGAAATAATTAATAAAAATATTTACGGAGTTATGTTATAAATGAATTGAATCAAGGATAAGTAATTTAGTTGATTTGAGTATTTAATCTAGTCCAAGGATTAAATTATAAAATTAGATCACTATAAATTTTAATTTGAAAATAGTTAAAGGGACTAAAATTGCTAATAGCACAAAAGTTTAAGATGGCAATAAAACATGTCAAATTTGTGGTTGTGGCTGTTATATTATTATTATTATTATTATTATTATTATTATTATTATTATTATTATTATTTATTACAATAATAATAATAAAGTTGAAATGATTTAAGTGGAAGGAGAGAGAAGATTATCTTCTCTATCCTTCCACGCACGAAAAAAAGAGAAAAAAGAAATAGAAGAAATTTGCTTAGGGTTTTCAAGCTTTAACTCACAAATTGGTGAGTGTAATTTATTATTTTTCTTATAAATTTTATGTTTTTGATATCGTTGAATCATAATTTAATTAACTTGTGTATCAATTTATAAAATTGTTAAGGTTTAAGAAAGTTATTATTAATGATTTTTCTATATTTTTTATGTTAAATTGATAGATTTTTATTGTATATATGAAAAAGGACTAGATTTTGAAGTTAGATGTTAGATTTTTCACTTGAGAAAATAAAGTGGCCATATCAAGTAGAGTTGTTATGAGATTTTGTTAGAAGTCGATAATAGAGGGTCTAAAATAGAAGGAAATTAAGTCGGATTATAAATCAACGCTTAGAATGGAGAGTTATGCTTGTTTTGGTTTTAAGAATTTAAATTGAATGAAATGTAAAGTTTATTTGAGATAATAATTTACTGTGAATTGGGTGAATTATTGATGATGTTATTTGTTTATGTTAATTCTTAGATACTGACGATCCGATTTTTTCAAAAGCAAAGGAAAAAGCTAAAGTCATCGATGAATTGTTCGAAATTCCTTGTAAGCATCACCATATTTCAACTTATTATTTATTTTTCCTTTTATTTTCATTGTTAGGTAAGTTGGCAAAACGAAGGAAGCTACACATTAGTGGTTGACTAGAAATATAATATTGAGATTGAATATAATGATATAGAGTTAAATTGTATAAAAATTTGAAATAGTATAATTTAGTGAAGTTGCGCATTTGGCTTGAACATGAGACGACTCATGCCATGTTTTATATGAAATGACAATCAACGGAAAAGTTGTTATTGAGATCAATAGAATGGAAACTGAACTGAGAATGAAATTAGACTATGAGTTGTTGTAGTAATTATCGGGCAAAGTTGAGAATAATTAATGAGTTATAGAATCAAGTAATAATAATAATAATAATAATAATAATAATAATAATAATAATAATAATTGCTTCGACTATAAGTCGATGAGCGCTAGGCGCATTTTCCTTTGAACATCCCAACCGTGGCTTTCACAATTACTACTTTGGCTTAGCCGATGAGTGCTGGGTGCACTAACCATCGGACGTACCGATGAGTGCTAGGTACGATTATTGCTTCGGATCAACCGATGAGCACTTGACATAATTTTTTTAGTTCGGGACGTATCGATGAGGCACTGGGTGTCGAATTATAGTATTAGTAGGATCCGTAAATTAGTTCGGATCCGAGCTATGTATCAGCAAACATCAATATTGAGCAGGAAGACTGATTTGATTCAAATTGGTAAGGTAGTGCAATATGACAAAATGAGACAAAATTGAATAAGGCTGCATTATAACATCCTAGGAAGGGCCTATGCATTTTTCAGATCAATTGTATGAAATGACAAGTCTTAAGTATTATGAATAAATTTTTGATACTTTTGGAAACCTAGAAATGAATGAAAATGGAAATGAAAATGAAAATGGAAATGAAAATGGAGATGGAAATGAAAATGGAAATGGAAATGGACATTTTGGAAACTTAGACATTTTGGAAACCTAAACATTTTTGGAAATGATCCAAAATGGAAACTTGAACATTTCGGGAAACTTGGATATAAGAGATAAATAAAGGAGTTTTATTCACATAAATATGTGAATAATAAGAGATAAATAAAGGAGTTTTATTCACATAAATATGTGAATAATAAGAGAGAAATAAAGGAGTTTTATTCACATAAATATGTGAATAATAAGAGATAAATAAAGGAGTTTTATTCACATAAATATGTGAATAATAAGAGATAAATAAAGGATTATTTTCTAATGAGATAATTGAGGAGATAATTGATGGATTAAAGGCTTTTATCTTTTAAATAAAAGAGATAATATTATCAAAAAGAGGAGTGGTGGCCAAGTAAAGGACTCCTAGGTGATAACTTTGGCTATAAAAGGAGGACAGGAGGGCTACTCATCAACATTTGCTCCTCTTCCTCTCTGCAAAATTCTCCTAGGCAAAACCCCTCTCTCCGCGAATTTTCATTAAGCAAAAATCCTCTCTTTTTCTTCTATTTTCTTCTCCGTTCTCTCTGTTAAAATTTGAATCTTTGTGGATTCTAAGAAAGAGGCAATCATCCACAACATCAAAAGGGGATCTTTCGGAAATCTAAGGATCTAAGGTAAGGATTATAAATATAAATATGTGGTTAAAGATTATGATTCACGTTTTCAAAGTTAGATCTAATCTAACACGAAGTTATAGGATTTCAACAGGCTTATAAAGGAATCCTCTTGATTTGGAATCCCATCATAAGGTAAGGGATATTCGGCCAAGGCATAATTTGTTTAAGTGTTTTCCATTATTTCAAAAACCGAAAACTCGACATGGTTACATACCTAGTATTAGCCGATTTCAATGAAGAGGAATTCTAGCAACTGTTGGGACTTGATTAAGTCAATTCGGCAACTAGGAGTGAAAGATCTAGATCGGTAGATCGCTCTACGAATTCACTAAACTATTAAGCGAAAAGGTGTGTACTCTTACTAACTTTCAATAAATTGCATGGCAATCATTAGATATGTAAATATGTAATAAAGATGTGTGAATGTGGCTAAGCACCACAAATGTGGTAAGGAGTACCTGTGCACGTTTCCTACTTTTGATAGGATTGTGAATGTGATATATTTTGAACATGTGATTAGTAACATGAATGAAAATTTAGTATGTGAAATATGTTATGAAATAATTGGGGCATTCGGGATATTTGTGGAGGAAGAAAGTGAAGGTGATGACTACGGTCTCACCAACGTAAAGTGGTGACTACGGTCACATAAAGTGAAAAGTGGTAACTTCAGCCACATCTAGTGAATACAATGTCTAATGACACAACATAAGTGGGCGATGAGCACGTCGATCGCAAATGATCGCCTTCTCGATGGTGTGTAGCGGATGGAGGGTCGACTTAGTAGTCCCCGCGGTTATGCAAGTTTGGTACGGGTGGTGTGTAGTGGATGGACAAATAGGTTTGGATTTGGGTTGCATCATCCTTTATTTTGTATGAACATGATATTGATATGACTTGTATGCCCGATTTGTTGGAAATTAGTACTATGTACACATTGAGTCTGTTGACTCACCCGTTGGGGAATTATTTTTCAGTGATGAGCAAGTAATGGACCGGGTCGGCGGAGCTAAAGGTGGCCATGCATCGCTTGAAGAAATTATTTGGAATTTGGACTTTATGAAATTTTAGTACTTTAAACTTTATTTTGGGTTTGAATGATGTAATAAGGCCATAAGGCCCAATTGGATTTTCTTTATTTCTGTTTATTTTTATTTGAATATGATACAATTTATGTTTAATTAAAGATAAGTAAATTTATTTCTTTTAAAATAATAAACCCAAAAATTATTTTGTCACCTTATTTAAGTTGGATTTCCAGAATTTATTAAATAGGTTTCAAATTAAGCCCAACCCAAAACAATTTTTTTTAAATTACACAAATTTTCTCTAAGTCATTTAGAACATTGAAAACCGATTTATTTAAGGAACATACCAGATCCGGTTCAGGCTCGTGGGCCGGGTGTGGGGTGTTTCATGCATACATCGTTAGCATAAAAGTGTTAATAAGTTTGTTAAAATAGATTGGTTAGTTAAAATATCGCATTTGCTTTATTTGGGATACATGTGTATATTAATGTATTGGATATACTTTGATATGAAACATACTTGAATTGGTCTAAGGAAGAAACAATTCAATTGAGTCCAATTATTCAAATTTCATGTTTTATTGAGTAAGTTATAGTAATACCATTTGAAATTAATACTCACCGAATGGTCTTATTTTCATATGCAAGCTAGGTGTATTTTGAGATTTTGTACTCAGAGTCGTCAGCATCCAACCGACAAATTCTATACCCAACAAAGTTTGTATATTTTGTTTTGTTTCAAGTTGGCATGTACATGGTTTTTAGTAAAGTCATTTGGCTATAGATAGGTATTTGTGACATAAAAAAAGTAACTTTTAGTTGCTATAATTATAATATTATTAGTTAATTAAATGGTTTTAATGTGATATGCTTAGTTTGCGGCATGTTTTGGAATATCGAAGTGTTGGGAATTGATTTGGGGGATGATTTGAATATAGATATATTGTGAAATCTAAATTTTGCAGGGGGTTTTACGTAAAATAAGTAGAAATACTGCTGATATTTTTTTAAAAATAAATTTACCACTACATTACCATTTCAATAAAGTGAAATAGTAAAATAGGTTGTTTCGACATTTTAATGTGACATTTTATATTTGAATCCTCTAACTGGGTCGGATATAAGATGTCACAAATACAATTTTAATCGAAGAAAATCATAAACCCCTAATACTTAATATTTAATAATTTTGAAGAGAGAAAATATGACAATAGAAAATACTAAAATACGATAAAACGTAATATGAATGTGTTAAATTATATAAAATATGAATTATTAACTTATTCAAATTTACATAAACATGAGATTTATTTGGAGATATTATTATAATTATATTTGACAATTATATAACATGATTTAAACTCTACCATCCTTTAAAAAGATTAAATTAGATAAATATGGAGCTAATAAAAAATGTAAGATAAAATACAACATAATTTAATATATTAATTATTCGTATATTAAGATTTAATTTATATGAATAACTGACACTTAAACGGAATATAAGTGTAATATAGTAAAAAGTAATAAAAATTATTTATAGAGAAGGTTAGGGTTGAGTAAAACTCAATTCAATTAGAAAAATAAAAATAAAATTTAAATTTTGAGTTAATCGAATCGAGTTATTCGAGTTTACTTGAATAACTCGATTCGAATTTCGAGTTTGAGTCTATTTGAATCTCACAATTCGAATAACTCGAATAATTCGAATAACAAATTGAAGTAGATATCCTTTTGGTCTCTGTCAACTTTGAAAATAAGTAAATTAGTCTCTCTCACAACAAAAAGTACAAAATAATTCAAAATCATTTTTAAAATTAAAAATATTTATAAAAATTTCAAAATTTATATTTTAAAAAATTATAAAAATATAAAAAGTTAAAATTTCTAAATTTTCTAAAATAATAATTTTGGACCTAATTAATAATTTAAATTTATCATACTCAAGTATCTTTCTTTCTTTTTTTTTTTTGCTTTGAAATTTTTTTCAAATATATATGGTTTCAAATTTATGTGTTCTAACATGAAATTAGTTATATTGTAATAATATTTTTATTTAACATATTTAATTTTTTTAATTTACCTCAAATAATTTTACTTGATTCGACTCGACTCGACTCGAATTTCATTTCACTTGACTTAATTCTAAAAAAAAAATTCAAATTGAGTTAAGATGATAAAATATGACTCGTGAACTTGATTAACTCGAAATTTTTTCACTTGATTAGATCGAACGCTCACCCCTAGAAAAGACAATTAAGCTGCGGACACATTCTTGTGACTGCTTTTAGTCGACCTTTTGGGGTTTTCTGCTTCATCCAATCTCTTGATAAGATGTTGACAATTTTACATGATAATTTGAGTGGTTTAAGGAGACCACAGTCAGTAGAGATATAGGCAGGGGCGTAGTTAAGGAGATTGATAGGGATCCCGATCCTCTTAAAATAGAAATTATTTTAATTAGGCCTTTTAAAATTTTAAATTAGTAAATGTAAAATTGTATTTTGAACCCCTAAAAATTATGAAAATTTGATTTAATCCTTTAAAAATTATAAAGATATAAGTTACTGAAATGGTGAAATTGTATATTTTTATAGTAAAAATTTAATTTAATTTCGGCCCTCTAAATTTTTTTTTAATTTTGCCCTAGATGTAGGGCCCTTTTAGATGAATAGTATATTTACTTGCTATTAGTGTAAAAATAATAATAACAATAAAATTAAAAAGTATAGGTGAAAAAAAAAAAAGCGAGGTAAATTATATGTAAATTAAATTGTCAAATAAAGTATGAAATGTCAAAAACAACTCACAATATTGGCGCGTGAGTTTCAAACGAAACAAAGCGGCGTCGTTTAGAAATATGAAGTCTAAAAACATTTGGCACCGGGAAAAAAAAAAAAAAACAGGTATGGGAAGATGAAGGTTGAAGCCTTCCATTTAAAATCTGAAATAGAAAGAAAAGTAAATTAGTGTGTATGGAGAGGGCAGATCGTAACGAACATTAACAAAATATGGTTCAGCTTCAACAAGCTCGCTCAACTTTTCACTTCTTTCATTTAGATCTTTCTTCTCGCTTCTGATTCAAATCAGATCTTAAGAAAACCGTGAACCGCATCGATCTGATCTGCAAAATTACTAGGGATTTCGTAGGGCAAAAAATATAAACAAAAGAAGAAATGGCGGGGGCAGCATCTGCACTATTTCTTCTAGATATAAAGGGCCGTGTTCTGGTGTGGCGTGACTACCGTGGCGACGTCTCCGCTGCTCAAGCTGAACGCTTCTTCACCAAACTCATCGAAAAAGAGGTTTTTTTTTTTTTTTTTGGTGCAATTTCAGATTTCGATTTGATATTTTTTTTCCGTTTAGAATAAATATATTTCTTCTCTTTGTTGCTTTAATTTTTTTTTTTTAAAATTTGAATTAAGCTTAACTATACTTCGAATCAGTTTTTAAATTGATGGTGCTCAAAGTGGTTAGCGTATTATTGAATTTGGTGGACCTTTGGATTTGGTACGCAGGGAGATCCGCAGTCGCAAGATCCAGTGGTGTATGATAATGGAGTTACGTACATGTTTATACAACACAGCAACGTGTACTTGATGACTGCAACAAGGCAGAATTGCAATGCTGCCAGTCTTCTTTTCTTCCTTCACCGTGTAGTTGATGTAAGCCAATTCGGTAATTTTAGTTTTATGCCTTCTTTATTTTCAAATTTCAATTGCATTAAATTTTTTTTCTAAACATTTTTTTAATGTAGTACTAATTTGTGATCTCGATTCTCTATATTGATCTGAATTAATGTTTCAGGTTTTTAAGCATTATTTCGAGGAATTAGAAGAAGAATCGCTTAGGGATAACTTTGTTGTAGTGGTATGAGGAAATCAAACTTCCTTTTTTTTTTTTCAGGATAACTAGTTCCAGCTTTGTTGTTGGACGATATTGGTTTATAATCTTAGTAGAAGAGTTTATAATTGGCTCTTTTTTTATGCATTTTCCAGTATGAGTTACTTGATGAGATTATGGATTTTGGCTACCCCCAATACACTGAAGCAAAAATACTTAGTGAGTTTATCAAGACTGATGCTTATAGGATGGAAGTTACACAGAGACCTCCAATGGCTGTTACAAATGCAGTCTCTTGGCGGAGTGAAGGAATAAACTACAAGAAGAATGAAGTAGGTCACTTTTTTTATAGTTGTCGTTTTTGAGTTATTTATCAACACATTTGAGACACTAGCTTATGAAGATTCGTTCTTTAATTTCAGGTGTTTTTGGATGTGGTAGAAAGCGTGAACATACTTGTCAACAGCAATGGACAAATAATTAGGTCAGATGTTGTTGGGGCGTTGAAGATGAGAACTTATTTGAGGTGTGTTTTCTGGTTGTTTGATGATATATGGTATTGGTCCATCTTAAGGGAATATGCTTTAGTCAACGCAGAACTCTATCTTTACTTCTAGAGTGTAATTGCTTAATTTCGTGAATAATTTAAAATGGAAATATAAAAGAGTGTCAAATGTAGCAAAACTTATATTTAAACAAATATTGCATTTTAGAGAGAATGATGATACTGTATAATTTGCAAGTTGCAAATAAAAGTTAAGCGGATATCAATTTCTTTAGGAAAAAAGGTGATGCTGATTGAAGTGGTCGGCAATTGATATGACGAGACCTGGATTTAAAGATATATATATATATATATATATATATCTTTCTGCAATCATAAAAAGAGCATTATTAATTTGGAAGTGGGAATTGGTGTCTCTCCATCAGAATTTCGCACCCTTGTTTACTGCACCATTCATTTGAAACTTCTGGTTGCCGTGTCATTCATGCCGGTAATGCTGGAAGCTCTCAAAAGTTTGGCATGTTCTGTCTATGCTATATGATTGTAGGCAACTCAAACCTTCATACACAGACATTGTCTAAACTATTGCTTTTTCTTGATATTTATGACATCAAAAAGTATCCTTTCATTTTGGAAGTTCTATTTTAGGCTGTCTATTTATTTGGGTTCAATTATCCTTTTCAGTGGCATGCCCGAGTGTAAGCTTGGCCTAAATGATAGAGTATTGCTTGAGGCACAAGGACGAGCAACAAAGGGAAAGGCGATTGATTTGGAGGACATAAAGTTTCATCAGTACATAACCTGACTCTCTTTTCTACTTTCACTCTGGTTTTTATATATGCTTTTTCTTAAGCTTTGGGTGTAACAGCTACTGAAGTCTGATGGTGCAAATTTCCCTCATTAATGCTTTGTCCTAGGTGTGTACGTCTGGCCCGATTTGAAAATGACCGAACTATATCTTTCATACCTCCTGATGGTTCCTTTGATCTCATGACATACAGACTTAGCACTCAGGTTAACCATTTTTCTTATGAATTTTCACTCCCTTTCTTTCTTTCTTCTAATTGCTTATTCTTTTGATGACTGATTTTGGTGATTACTTCTGCTTTTAGGTAAAACCGCTCATCTGGGTGGAAGCTCAAGTTGAAAAACATTCAAGAAGCCGTGTTGAGATTATGGTAAAGGCCAGGAGTCAGTTCAAGGAGCGTAGGTATTGGGTTTTTATCCCTATTCCTACATACTCTTCTAATTTCCCTCATATCTAGGTGGGTTATTCAATGTTTAGATGACTAAGCACTGATGAAAGCATTATTGTTCTTTACAGTACTGCTACGAATGTTGAGATTATGGTGCCTGTGCCTGCTGATGCTTCCAGTCCAAATGTTCGGACATCAATGGGATCTGCAGCATATGCACCTGAAAATGATGCATTATTGTGGAAAATAAGATCTTTTCCTGGTGGGAAGGTATCATCTGCCAACTCCAAACTTATACAATTCTCTTGCTAGCCGTGCTACTAACTATTTTGAAATTCCAACATTAGGAGTATATGTTGAGGGCTGAGTTTACTCTTCCTAGCATAACAGATGAAGAGGCGACTCAAGAGAGAAAAGCACCTATACGTGTGAAGTTTGAGATTCCATATTTTACTGTTTCTGGGATACAGGTATGCCTTCATATGTTTTTTTGTTTTTTTAATTTGGTTATGCCAACTTTAACTGTTTTGTCACTCATCTGTTCTTCTCATTCTGATTGGGATACAAAATTGTAATTTCTTTTCCATAGTCTCCCTCCTTTTTCTTCCTCATGCTATCAGTCAAGAACTAGAATTTCTAACTGAATTGGGGAGAACATAACCTGTTTTAACTTCCATTGCTGATATTGATTTTCCTTTTTTATTCGGTTATGCCATCTGTAACTGTTTTGTCATTCTTCTGTTCTTCCTCATGCTGAAAGGGATACAAAAATGAAATTTCTTTTCCACAGTCTCCTTCCTTTCTCTTCTTCACACAGTCATCAGTCAAGAACTAGAGTTTCTAACTGATTTAGGGAGAACACAACTTGTGTTAGCTTCCATTGATAATATTTATTTATTAAAATACTAACTAATATCCTTGATTTTAAATTAACATCATAGTAATAGGGAACAAAAAAGTGAATACATCAAAAATAAAAACCACCTCTTTTGCACTTTGATATGGGTTTTGTAGTTGCCTAAGAGTTAAAAGTGAAAGATAGCCCAACTATTGGCCTAAATGTTCATAAAATTCCTACCCTACCCCTCCAGACAGGTGTCATTAAAAGAAGGCATGTAGTTAACTTTTCTTTATAGGATGGGTACCTTTTTATTTTGCAATGAGTGGAAATTTATGCTTAGACTTTAGAATGTCACCCCGTTTAGAACAATCATGTTACAGCTAAGAGATGTCGCTTGTTTTCCCAAGTAACATGTAAGTTACTTCAAATAGCATGTAGTAAGCTGTTAAGGGCTAGTTTGGCAATTCAATTGCGGTTGGAAAATGTTTTTAAAAAGCTTGGTTTGGAAAAGTGCTTTTGAAAAGTGTTGTGGAAAAGTGTTTTGTTAATTTTAAGTGTTTGGTATTGTTGTTAAAAATTACGATGGGAAGTTAAAATGTCTAAGAATGTTGGGAAGTAAAAAATAAGTTAATTTAAACAATTTAACATGATATATGAAATATAACTTTTAAATACCCTAAGTAATTAATATAAATTATTTAAAAAAAATTAATTTAAATACATATATTGTATTTTAGATATTAAAATCATAAACTTCGTCTTTGGATAATAATTTGGAAGCATTGATGCAGCTAAATCCTTGTAAATGGGTATGTGTGTTCAAAGGCAAACCTTACCTTTGCTGAAGTATTGATTAATTATTTATGGCTACATAGTAAGTTCATTAAAGATATTATTAGGGTGTTTTGATGGAGGAATAAATAAGGGTGTTTTTGATCATTTCACTTCAAAACCCCTTAAGCCAAAAGCACCTCATCTCAGTTTTTGGGTTTAGGTATAAAAGCAATTTCAAAAAGCTCTTTTGATTTCCAAAAACCAAGTATTTGGCAATGCTTGTGCTGCCAATAATTGCCTTTGGCAACTCAAAAGCATTACTGAATGCAGCCTAAGTCAAATTATCCAACCGGAAATTGCATGAAACATCGAACTTTTTGAGCTATTATGCACTGTCAAAAAGTGTGGTACGCTGTCTAGATTGTGTGGGGTAGTCAAGGCGGTGATGAATTGTTGACAGGTGGATAAAGTTGATTAAAGATGACAATCTAACATGACACCGGGCATGTCAAACATAAATAGTCTGCTGGTCAGACATATCCTGTCTCATTCGAAGATTATTTTGTGAAAGGACTATTTGGTTAGCATGCTAGTTTTACTCGCTAGCTAGATATCCATTATAAACATGCTAACCACACAACTTGTATAAATACGAGTCCATCCTAGTAGCCATGGAAACCACAGATGAGATTCAATGTAAGCATCCATAATAACCGCTTGGCAGCACTATGTAGATAACTCTTTGCTTTAGGAATTGCCCAGAATTAGATTATTATTGTTTCAATTTGCTAAGAAAAACAAAATCACTAAAAAAACACCTTGGGATTCCTAGCGTTGTGTTTCATTTGGTAATTTTTCTAATTTGCATGTTGGGGTTTTTGTAGGTTCGTTATCTGAAGATCATTGAGAAAAGTGGTTACCAGGCTCTTCCATGGGTACGGTACATTACAATGGCTGGCGAGTATGAACTAAGACTTATTTGATAGCCATTGGTTTTAAGTTGACATTTCAAATTCACCGAGTTTGAATCAATGGGGACATATGGATACAAGAAACTAGTTGGTTGATAAGCGAAGGCCCTATGAAGAGCATGCAAGTGTTTCGTCGTGAAAAATCTTTTCTTCTTCACATTATACTTTTTGTGCATTATAATTGTTTTATCTAGTAGGTGTGTAAGAGTTTTTAATCACCAAGAACCCTCTTTTTCCCCTTCCATTATCAAACTTCAAATTGAAAGCTATGAAATTCTTTTTCCCCTTTTTTTTTCGGTTGTCAATGGTTAATTGTTTGAATGTGTCCGCTCAGTACACTAGGAAATCATTGCTTAGAGCTGATTGTTTTTATGGAAAATGATTTTTTAGAAAATTATTTCTATAATCATAAGACATTTTTTCTTGGAATGTAGATTTTTGTACTTTGAGAAATTATGCGTGAAAGATTTTACCTAGTTTGGTTGTATTCCAAAAAGTTTGCGTTAATACGAAAATGATCCATCCATGATCCATCCTTACGTTTTTTATATTTATATCTTGTGAGCTCGTCTGGCATCTCAGCGACCTCACAGATCAATGTCTTTTTTTTACTATGAAGAATCACATTATGAGCTGAAGACACTTGTGAGTTCAAGACTTCGCAGTCTCTTATCATAGGGATTATGCACTTGACACAGTTAGAGAATTTACCATTCACATGTTATATATATCCGTTCTCTTGATATGATAGTCTACACTTATGAAGATAAGGTGTCAATATGTTGGTTAAATCTTAGGGAGTTTAGAACCAAAGATGGGTGTACATTAGATTTTGGGAATGATCAGGGAAAATCCCTTAAAATTCTAAGAGCATTAAGATAGAAGTCCAAGTCACACTTAAGTCTCTCAACCCACTTTTGTACTTCTTTTCTATCCAATTCTCTTCAAGTATTCAAATTTTGATTAACTTCACGTCTTTTCGCTCATTGGGTGAAATGTCATAAACCAACCGCACATTTCTTTTTGTATCAACAATTGGTGAAGTAAACATGGATTCACTGTTGACCTTCAAAATCAATCGAAAAAGATGGCTTATTTCAACAATTTCTCTAATGACCTAAAATTTCCCAATAACCAAAACTTCTCGAACTTCCTCTGTAACCAAAGTTTCCCCAATTACCAATATCAAATGATAAGTTTATTGGACAAGCACTTATTAAGTTGCTTTTGTAATGATATATAATAAAGGATAGTTCAATCACAGTACTTTAATGGAATGACTTTATGATTATAATGTTTTAATTAATATAAGAAGAGTTGAAACTTAATTACAAGTTATTTGAGCCCTAATTATATATGTTCAATTGGTCCCTCCTCCAGCTAGCTATAACCGAAAACGGATTGCATGTAGTGTTGGAAAAAAACCGATTTAAAAATGATTTTGTCACAATGAAAAATTAAAAGTTTTGAAAACTGTGTTGATTTGTGATATTTATAGTAATAATTCCCCCCTGAAAAGTACCTATGCTTTGAGTGAGATGGATCCTAGACGTTCTCAGCTTTTAACCGAACGGTCTTCTCCATCGTTCTCGTATCATGAATTGCTTTGAGTGTGGGCTCGGACTATTACAAACCAAACACATAACCAGAGACGATTTATTACTTTCAGTAGGAAAACAATTCTCTCACAATAGAAACTGGTAGAATTGTAATTTCCAAAAAATAAATTCTCACTACTTTATGACAGAATAATAATATATCAAACTTATATGAAAAACTTGTATAAATAGTTCTACCAGTGCCATCTATTTATAAGGAGAAATAGGAGAATCCTGATTGAATTAGTAAAACACAAACAATATTTATTTAATAGAAAACTAGTCTTCTAGTTTAACCATAAGAGAAAGGCGGCACTCCCTATTTAAATACACCATTGGGTCTCTCCTATATTGGGTCAAATTATGTGTTTTTTGAACGTTTAACCCAATAATTTATAATTTAATTTAACCCAATACATGTTTTTTCATTTCTCAAAATAAATATTAATTAATTAATTAATTTAGATAAATTAATTTTTCAATTAAATAATTTTCTCAACCCAATTCTAATTTCGTTAAAATCATGACAATTTTACCGAAAAAGAATATATGACTAAATATATTTAATTTTCATATTCAACGGATTCACAATTACTAATTAATTTAATTTCATTTCCGAACTTCAATTATTTAATTAAATAATAATTCGAAAACCTTAAATTAATTCTCAAGTCATTTCTATACTCAATGAGAAAACACGTTCATTTGCGAATGTGACCCATTTCTCTAACTTTATCATTTCCATCCACTTCTGTCCATTTGGTTTGACATGTAATTCATTTATGGTTTCAACAAGCTAGCGGAGGCACCGATTGAACATATGCAATTAGGGCTCAAATGATTTATAATTAAATTTTAGCTTTTCGCCTATTAATTATAAACTCATTTAGTCATAAAGTCATTATACTATAGTATCGTGACTGAGCTCTCCTTGAGTACATACCATTAGAAAAGCTACTCATTCAGTGCACGTCCAATGACCTTATCATAAGTGTGTTATCCTTATAGGATATCCTTAATCTTTTTGGGTAAATCTATTCTCCTAATATGATCTTATTTTCTTTTTCATGGTAATCATTACATTTTCCTTCATGAAAAGTCAATTACTATCAAATAGTAATCAAATTATTTATCACAAAGACAAATGACCCGTGGCCACGTTTACTTTCATCTATAATGTAATGTCAATAAGATGATATCATTTACTCATTTCTTAGGGGCTTAATGACAAATTTGGCCACTAACACTTGCATGTTTTGTCAAAATGGCCCTACTTGTATTTTTGAGCCATTTTTGGCTATCAACCTTTGTTCTTTTTTTCAATCTGCTTTTTCGAACAGTTTTAATGAAAGTATCGTTAAAAAAGTTAACGAGGATGATGTGGAATTCCATATGTTGAATATTTTTAATGAGATATAATTTATTACTTAGATAACTCAATAAGATAATTGCATGTGGAAAATAATAAATAAATAAATAATACATTATAGTAAAAAAAACTCTTAATTTAAAGAAAATAAATGTAATTATCTAAAAAAAACTAATTCAGTAGAAAAATTTCTCAATAAACAAACGTATGAAAGATTGAAACCTTTTGAAAGAAAAGAAAGATTGAAACATTGAATTTATTCATTAAATTTGTTAGAAAATGTAGTTTGAAAAAAAAAAAATCAAAAGTTGATGGCAAAAAAAGGCTCAAAAATACAATTAGGACCATTTTGACAAAATATGCAAACATTAGTAGTCAAATTTATCATTAAGCCCTTCTTAGGCTATGAATTCCACTATTGTGAATGATGCTATATATTGCAGAAGTCGTATACCCAACGCACCAGCTTTAAGTTTATTATCTATTTGAACTCAAGCTTTTACAAACATCAAAGTAGGGGTGAGCAAAATTCGGTTCGATTCGAAAAACTCGATAAAAAATTCAAATTTTGAATTAAATAGTTCGAGTTATTTGAGTTAATCGAGTTATTCAGGTCAACTTGAATAAAAAAATCAAATTTTTCGGTTTAACTCGAATATGAATTACACAATTCGAGTTATCCGAAAATTCAAATAACAAAAGGAAAAACTACGTCGTTTTGATAAATATTTACCATTTCTAAAGTTAAAAATCAAAACCATTAAGTTATTTGGCAAAACTACGTTATTTTTGTAATTGTTTATTCATTAAGTTAAAAGGCAAAACCATTATATTGTTTATGTAGTTAAATAATCTTGTACTTTGTCTACTAGTTAAATAATCGATCCATGTAAACGTAACATTGAGTATAAATAATAGGATTTTTTAACTCCACTCGACTTGACTCGAAATTTTTTGATTCGATTTGATTCAATTTGAAAAAATTTCAAATTGAGTTCGGTTGCTAAAATAGGATTCGTCAACTTGACTAACTCAGAATTTTTTTACTCGATTCGATTCAACTCGACCGAATACTCACCCCTACATCAAAGTATATAAGTTACGCATATATAGTCCATCATCCACTCAGGATTAAGGTACATCACACTATGTACATCACAAGTGAATAAATCAGTAAACGTATCTAGTTTCTATTCTACTTGGGTCATGTCCGATATATTGTCAATCCAGTTAATCACATCTATGTCTTTGGGAGTCATCCGCTTCGATGCTTAAGACAAAGCATCTCCTTAATTGGACTTGATAGACAACATATTAGTCTTTCGATCAATTTACTTATTTTCGGTTAGACCAAGGACATATTTATGTTCATTTGCTAATACAAGTTGTCTTTTCGTATTACCATCCGACCATGTAATACCGCTTAGTGTTAGTTAAATGTTAGATTACCAGTGAGCCAATATTTGCTTCCATTTTACTTTGCGTTCAAAAACCAATGAAGATAATATAAAATAGTGTTAATGTGATTAATGAATATTATTATTAAACCAATTTGTTTGAAAAATAAAAATATACAAAATAAATATACTATACTTAGGGCACTAGATCCAACATGTAGAACTGATAATATAGAATAAATGAAAACGACGATTAAGAGAAATGATCGCATCCCTATCCCCAGCCAATGTGTTTTCTCACTAAGTACAAAAGATGACTTAGAACTTAAATTAATTTTTTGAATTATTATTTAATTGATTTCAATTAAATAATTGAAGTTCGAAATGAGAATTAAATTAATTTGTCATAATAGTTTTATTGAACATGACAATTAAATATATTTCATCGTAAATTTTAATACGGTGAAGTTGTCATGACTTGAACGAAATTAGAATTGAATTGATAAAATAATTTAATTGGGTAAATTAATTAATTAATATTTTTGGAAATAGAAAATAATTATTGAGTTGAATAAATTATAAGTGTTTGTAACAAATCCAGATAACACATATAATTGTATCTAATATATGAGACGGGCTTGAGAGCTCATCCTATGTGAAATGGGTTTGTCAGTGCCCCATAGTATTCTATATATAGTGGAATATTGTATTTTTTATTAAAATATTATTATTTAATTACCCTTTATTTATGTAAAATTCTTGTACTTTTTTCTTATGTATAGGAACTACGAGATAACCTAAAACACACAAGGATCAATCGATCGAGCGTCGTTACTCTATCAAAAAATAGTGGTAATTTATTTACAAAATAAATTCTATTTTCTGTTAAGCTCAAAAAAAAATTCGGTTCCCATAGAGATAAAATTAACTTTCCCACTTAAAGTTAATCAAAGTTTTAGTTATGTGCATTTGGTTCGTTTTTTTTTAGCCTACACTTAAAGTAATTCGGGGTTCAAAGATAGCTGAGAAAATCGTTTGGTAAGAAGTTAGTAAACTATTTAGACCGCTTTGCTCAAAGCACAAATAATAGTTAGATTTAGGGTTTATTATATATATATCGGAAGGCTTTGGTTATAATAGAAAATGTTAAACTTCTGTTATGCAATGTTCGCTATTTTTTTAATCTATTTCCATTTTCAGTGATTGTACTTTGAATAGCCTAAATGATTTGCTAAAGGAGTGTGAAATACTGTAGCATCTTTCATCTTGAACTTGTTTAATATCTTTTCAATGTAACTAGCTTAGCGACAACTTCGAACTCCCAACTATTCTATCTCGGATTGTTCTCATCCCAAGAATTTGCTTAGCCTTTCTAAAATCTTTAATTGTGAACTTAGATGCCAATTGGTCCTTCAACTAGTTGATTTCTTGCATAGTAGGTCTTGCAATGAGCATACCATCCACATAAAACAATAAGATAATATACCAATCATCATAATATTTGTAATAACAACAATGATCCATCAAACCATGACTATCCATGAATGCTTCAAACCGTACAAGTTTTTTCAAGCTTGCGCACAAGACTTTCTTTACCCTGAATTAAAAATACCTTTCGACTAAATTAAATAGATGTCTTCATCCAAATCAACATGAAGAAATGTGGGTTTTACATCTAGTTGTTCAAGATGTAAATCTTCAAAAGTAACAATACTCAACATCAACCTGATTGTAGTTATATTAACAATAGGAAAGAATATTTCAGTACAATCTATACCTTGCCTTTGTAGAAAGCCTTTCACAACTAGCCTTGTACCTCTTACTACCATCATGGTACACATATTTTGCAATTCATCTTTCCTTTGAGGACTGCGGTTAGTACCCTGTCTAATTCTTTTGTAATGAGTTCATCTCGTCTTGGATAGTTTACTCCCACTTGACAAAATCATCCACTTGCCTTGCTTCATCGTAACATTTTGGTTCACTTGCATTAGTTAGTAATAAATAATACTAGGAAGGAGAATAGCATTGAACAAGTTTAGGGGTTTTGCTACATTTTGTAATTTGAACCTCACGTGTGACCTGTTTTGTTATTGTCGGAATATTATCTGAATTTCTTGTTGCCCTTCAACCACATCATCCTCATAAGTCTCTTCTAGCTCAACATGTTCACACTTTCGTTCTTGCTTTCCTACATTAGCAAACTCTGGTGTCACAGGCTGTGGATGATCTAGCTCCGAGGCACTTAAACATGCTTATCTTTATAAACATATGTTGAGTATGTCTCATATTTCAGTTAAATAAGAGACTGTTTGCAAGTCAAGTTAAACAAAATATATTTTCTTTCTAGAAGATTTAATATTTATTAGTATAATATATTTAGCATTTATTAATATAATTTATTTGACCTACGAATTTAGCCTATAAAATTGTTCTTTTACAACCTTAGAAATACATCCATTAGAGATCAGAACTCATAACACTTTTGGAGAATTTTGTGTTTATATTTTGAGGGTTCTTTGTTTTCGAGTTTCAAGGTTTAGTTTTATCTTCATCTTTTGTATTCTTCGTTCTTTTGCCATTATAGTTAAATTATCTTTACCCGTGATTTTTTTTTTCTCTTTAGAGTGATTTTTCCACATTAAATTTGTGTATTCAATTTTTCAATTTCTTCCATTATTTTTACTTGTTTGTTGCTTAATCGGGTCGATCCCTAACAACATTATTTCCATTGAATATTACATTTCTCCCTCTTAGAATCTTTTTATTCTCAGCATCCTAAAATTAGAAGCTAAAATAATTTCCACCATATCCAACGAAAAAGACGTTCTAGTCTTGGGTTCTAGTTTATCTCTTTATCGGAGTCGATATGCAGATATGAAGCACAACAAAATATCTTTAAATGCAAGAGGTTTACTTCTTTCCCTATCCAAACTAGATGGTAGTTATTGTAACAATGCCGACGCTTGGACTTCATCAAATTAATATCAACAGAAGTTAATTGACGAGTATCATGTTGAACTCATTGATATGATCCATAATTGAAGTACCTTTAGCCATCTTTAGATTGAACAAACGGCGTATTGTTTGACGTAAATGGCCTTTCATACATGTTTCGTAATGCGCTTATTGGATCAGCCGAAGTCTTTTCATTCCTGACGTTGTACACACAGTTTCTACCTAAAGTCAACTGAATAATTCCTAAGTTTTGCCTTGAGCTAGAGGAACAAAATGAAATAAGCATTAAAATGTTCCAGCAAAGCAAAACTGAGTACACGCTTGCTGCAAGAGGACTCTACCTACCCTGTAGACAGAAGTTTGCATCACAGCTAGGTCTAATACAAATTAAAACTAAATTATCGTCCAAGGATCTGACTGAAAAATGAAAAGCCATGTCTTCGTAGTGAGTTATTTGCTTCCATTGGGAAAGATGGCAGGCCTTGTCTCCTTTGTCTCTGGAAGCAAACGAAACATGGAAGATATTATAATAGTAAATTTGTCCCCTCAATGGGACATTTTTTCGATTCTGTAAATTGCATTCTGTTAAGAGTTAAGAGGAGACAAGAGATCCCATCCAAACCGTTCATTTCACTTACGATTTCTAAAAGCAGCTTTGGAAGAAGGTTCTTATTGCCAGCGGCATTCAAAAAACAATGGGGGATTGGCAAGCTTAGTTGGACAGGGCAAAGTCGAGACTTTTAGCTTGGGTATGTGTTTGATTTGATGCGATATATTTAATTTGTCAAAGTACTTTTCATGCATTTAAAATATAATTAAAACTAACATAGTTAAACAAGCAACATGGATGTGAAACCATCATAGATAGAATGAACTGTTTAAACCATAGAAATAAGCCCCAACCTTTTTTAAGACCCAGAAAAAAAGCATTCTATACTGACTCCGTATGGAGCTGAAGTCTAAATACTTAACCTATACACCTAAAGAAGAACGAAGGCTTTTGATCTTCATCAAAACTAATTATTTCCATTGATGATGGTGCCTTGGATTGCAGACAACCTCTCCAAGAGAAGGTTAAACTCCTCATCAGGACTCAGCATGCTAATCCTTGTATAATTTGAGTCCACCCCAAAATTTGTTCCGCCCCTTGTGACTATCTTAAGCTCTCTTAAGAGATTGTCACAGTTCAACCCGTCCTTGCTCTTCAACCATGCAAAGGCTGTACCAGGAAAAAGAAACCGAATTTCACAAGTTAAATGAAATAGCTGTTTTCATTATATGCCAAATTTATATGATCAGTCATTTACCAGGGCTTGGATCAGTGTATTTGCCAATGAAGTTGCAGTAATCTTGAGGGTACTTAGGCAGACTGAAAACTCCATTGCGTTTAACCACCTCACGCAGCTTTTCCCATCTATCAGACATGAGCCGCTGTCCATATTCAAAGAAATTCTCCTCTTTATCAGGCGCAGAATTCTGGCAGTCGTCACTAATCACTTCGAGAATCTTGGCAGCCCGGAGTTGGGATTCTTTCGACACCCCAATGCTACTCAGCTCCATGAACTTGACCATCTTGGTTGCCACTTCTATATCCTTAACTATAGCCCATCTGCAGAATAAAAAAAGCTTATAACTTGAATGATCAAAACATTTCGCAAAAAAAAAAAAAAAAACTTCCATCTTCTCGATTATTTCATGGCAGGAGATTCTTACCCAATGCGGGAACCAGCATGTCCAGTGGCTTTGGAGAAGGTGAAAAGCATAATATCATTATCAGCCTTACCAGTAATGGGGGTGTATTGAGGCCAATAGTAGGCTAAGTCGTGAATAAGTTTACCACCATCACGATTCACCACTGCTTCTCGAATTGCACCATCAGGATTGTTGGGCGAAGTGACCACCTCTATGTATGTTCCATCTTTATCAAAGGAGTAAGCATCGCCTGCCCATTTGTACAGCCCTGAACGGAGGAACTCCGTTTCCTCTGGATATGACTGTGAATTCAGAGGTAAATTTTAGCAAACAGATGGTAGGCAACAAGCGGAAAAGACGAGGTAGTGGCAGCACCAGGTTTAATTTCATCTTTTGAAGAAACTAGAGACATGAAACACATGAAAATGTGCAAATCATTTAGAATATCGCCATGGTCTCCGGAAAACGTGCGTAACATGAGTAATGTCTGGCTTTTGTATCTCAAAAACCGCTTATAATATAGTGTTGAATGTTTATGGTTGGGTATTTTTCCGCAAACAACCATGATGGAGTCCAATCACCCATATAAATCCTAGTTGGTGCTTAATAAATTTGATTAAGCTTGGCCCATGAAATGTCATTTTAATCATAAACATGGTGTAGAAATTTTTATAAAAAGCCGAAAGGTGAGTGGGTTTTCTCACCAGACCGTGGAGAATCTGGGGTTGACCCACCACATGGTTTCAAAAGCAAGACATGTCCATGTTACCATGTTCGCCCTAAGATCCAAAAATAATGCTTGCATGCATATGTTTGATAACTAATATGTTTTTAAGAAAACATGTTTGTTCCATTGTCCCCATTTCTTTCTCAGTAATTTGTCTATTCCACTTTTGACAACCCCTTAATGCAAAAGTTTCCCAATGTCATTGAAAAATGGAACCGAATGCATTAATGGAAGATGTTCTAATAAACATGGAAACTCCACTTGGCCCGTCCCTGAACCACCCTCAATCAATAAGATAAGAACCTATTAAATCCAATACGACAACATTGATTTTGACTTAACTGGGTTAAAAGAAAAAAAAAACAAAAAAGAAGTCAAAATCTCTCGTGCCAACCAAAATGAAGGGTTAAAAGTTTATCAAAGGGCTAACCGAGTAGAAAGGGGCGGCGGCGACGACGCTGAGGGGCTCAGTGTCAGGGTCGTAGGAAGAAGAGAGGGCGTAGAGCACGGCCTGGAAGAGCTGGGTTGAGCCATTGCCTACCACGATATATCGATCGTCGTCAACCACTGCATTTCCAACGACGCAATGCAACCTCCGGATGGCACGATCGAGCTCCGGCATCAAAAACCAGCAAAAGTGTCCCGCGTTGCTGAAGTAGCTCATCAAATTATGGCCAGAGATCACGACCGTACATTTCTCTCCCATTTGCCTCCAGTATGACTCGTACATGGTAGGATCACCACTGTGAAAAATAGAAATAAAACCAAATCCTATTATCATGCTTTCGATTTAGCCAATAAATCTAAAATCCCTCGCATTGCATGCACCAATGTGGGATTTAAGTGGAATACTGATTAATGTAACAGTCACAACCCCACAGAAAGGGAAAAATAATAAAATAGAGGTGAAAATGATTGAAAAGAAAAACATGCAATAGCCGATGAAATCAATGCAGGCGATGGACAAACCGAGCGAAGTTGATGACACGGTCGGAGGAGAGAGTAGTGGGTGCCTTCTTGGCGGAGGTCACGACGGATTTCGTAGCGGAAACTGCCTTCTCAAAGCCGGCCACCATCTTGGCTTCTATAAAAGTGAAAGTGAAATTATACTCTTTTTTTTTTTTAGCAAGTAAATAATGTTTTGGGGTATGATGTGGACGGAGGATGGATATGGGTTTATATATATAGGGGGGCAAAATTCAAGAGCTCAATAGATGCATGAACCCTAATTCATTTTATATTGGTTTCCAAAAAACATGTCGGATTCTGGTTTTTTGAGTGAATCAAACCAACGAAAAATTTAACAATGAGGCCTAAAAGGCAAAATATCTCGGGAATATTAATGACGATATCCAAAGATGTACTTACTATAATGAGAGTTATCTGTTTTAGACTTGGTACACCTCACTAAAGTTAAGGTGTTGAGTAGATTCTTCACAAAATTACAATTAATTCCCCTTTTTTTGGATAATTTTCAGTTCATTGCATTTTCATTATTCATAAATGTATCCTAAAGATATTTATTGCTAATATACAATTGATAATAATTGATTAAATTTTAATTTTGAAAAGAATTAGAATTCAACTTTCCATAAAAAAATTATACCCGTAAATGATGATTAAAGTTACAATGAATAAGAATCGACAGAAAAATAGAAGGATTTTCGTCCCATCGCCCCTACAACATTCATATTTATTAGAGGTGGACATAACCTTTTGCTTATGGAATCCCTTATTGAGGGAATAAAATTGAGGTGCTAAATCAAATAAAAAACTTGAGTGGGAGGGCTCTCTTCTAGCCTAGAGCCGTTTAGGAGACTTCGCTGCTATTAAAAACCTTGAGGACAAAAAAAAGAAAAAAAGAAAAGGAACCAAGTTGTACCAAGAAAATGCATCTTTTAGCTTATGGATTGATGATTCCAATCTCAAAGACATGCACATTAGTGCAGGTGCTTTCACTTGGTCTAATAATTGAATAGGCATCTAGGCAATCCAGTAAAAGTTAGACAGGATGGTATGTAATGAGAAATGGATTGATCTCTTTTCTTCGGCCTTTGGAGGTGCTGACCCACCATCCACTCGGATCACTCTCCCATCAAGAACAACTTTCACTATAGAATGTTTAAGTTCCAGCTCAAATGGACCTTGGATTAAGAATACGAAGAGCTAATTTAAGGGAAATGGCTAACTCCTCGTTCTCTCAACTCTTAAATCACCTTAAATGAGAAATTACAAGCCATTCAGCATGGCTTACAAGCATGGAAACTCTAGAAGAAACATCGACTTCCTCATAAAAAAGACTTGCTTATATCCAAGAAGAACCACTCACTCCTAAATCTAAAGAAGAAGCAATGAAGATAAAACGTCAACTTGATAAATTATGGAAATGGTGGAATGTCATTAGCTCCAATGCTCTACAATCCAATGGTTCAATCCACGGAATTGTAAGGCATGCTACTTCCATGCCACCACCCAAAATCATAAAAGGGTAAATGCTATCCACCGGCTCAGAGGAATGGATAGAATTCAACACTATTCTAGAATTCAACAAGGTTCTAGCATGGAGGGTTTCTTACATGAAAGCGGATGAGCTAAAGAGGGGTGAGCAAAATTCGATTCGATTCGAAAAACTCGATAAAAAATTCAAATTTTGAATTAAATAGTTCGAGTTATTTGAGTTAATCGAGTTATTCGGATCAACTCGAATAAAAAATCAATTTTTCGGTTTAACTCGAATATGAATTACACAATTCGAGTTATCCGAAAATCCGAATAAGAAAATACAAAATTACGTTGTTTTGATAAATTTTTATTTTTTCTAAAGTTAAAAGTCAAAACTATTAAGTTAAAAGGCAAAATTACATCGTTTTGATAAATGTTTACCCATTAAGTTAAAAGCTAATAGTTAAATAAATTTGTACTTCGTCTACTAGATAAATACTTGGTCCATGTAAACAAAACATTGAGTATAAATAAAAAGATTCGTTAACTTGACTCGAAATTTTTAGACTCGATTCAATTCGATTTGAAAATTTTTCAAATTGAGTTCGGTTGCTAAAATAGGATTCCTCAACTCGATTAACTCGAAATTTTTTGACTTAATTCGACTCGACTCGATCGAATACTCACCCTTACCAAGGAGACCTACTCTCCCCTTAGCTATTCACCATCACTGGTAACGTCCTCTTACTTCTCCTTGATAAAGTAAGTCATGAAGGCTTTCTTAATGACTATAAAACTAATAAATCGAGCGAATCTAGAAAATTTTGGTTGTGGGATAGTATAAGAATATAAATTGTTGGAGGGGCCAAATTTAAAAATTATCTGTTAAAAGGATTAAATTGTATAACTAAACAATAAGGGGTCTAAAATTGCAATATATCCATTTTGTCCAAGAGGCCTTCCTTCCCCCATTGGATTCACCCGTATAATAGATATTCTACCACCCTTTTCCGCCTCCTATTTTCAGACGACTGTCTCTTCTCTGTAGAAGCTAGTGAAGGAAGTTGTATCGCTATTAGAAATATTTTAGCTCTCTTTCAAGAGGCTTTGAGGCAAGAGGTTAAGACATCTCAATCGGCTATTTTCTTATCACTTGATACAAGACTTTTCAGCAGTCCATCCAACAAAACCTTGGAGTTGCTTTCCTAGACCTAAACTGGAAGTATCTTGGCCTCCCATCTATTCGGGGAAAAAAAAAAAAAAAAAAAGAAGGCCTTAAGATTTTCTCTTGAGAAAGTCAAATCCAAAGTGTAAAATTGGAAATGAAGGTTACTGTTTCAAACAGGCCGTGAAGTGTTTATTAAAGTGGTGTCCTCTTCTTAGTTTTCATCATACATTTTAAATTACCAATTTTCTTTTTTGTAATGAGCTAAGCTTACTCTATAACCTATTTTGGTGGCGGGGGCTTAGATGACGAACATGGGAAAACTCAATGGACGGACTGCTCCAAGCTTACGAGGAAAAGGAGTGGAGGATGTATTGCTTTAAAAAACTTATCATACATCAATTCGCTTTCATTGCTAAACAGGCATGACGACTCATCAAAAACCCAAATGCCCCTTGGGTGAATTTAGGAAGGGAATGTACTTTACTTTCTCTTCACCTTTCAACGCCTCCCCTACCCGAGCTCCCTCTTTGGCTTGGAATAGTTTTACCGAAGCTCTGTATTTCTCAACATAGGAATTCAATGGTGCATCAAAAACATGGAATGTGTTTCTATATGGGAAGAAAAATGAGTTCCAAAGCTACTAGAATGCAAAATTGGCTCACCCCCTTCATACTTGGACATTTTTACAATCGAGCTGAATAAAGTCTGAAAAAAAAAAAAATTAGGGATGAAAATTTGAATTTTCAATTCGGATATCTGATTTATTTTTTGCAAGTATTGTAAATTCAAATATATTCGAATTTTAAAATCACATCCATTGTGGGTTTAGAACGAATGTAGATAGATACCTTAAATATCTATTATCTAAATTTGCATTACTTATTCAGATATTCAAATTCACCGATTATATTATAATTTTTATTATATATATTTTAAAAAAGAATTTTAACGAATTCGAATTTAAATTTTTGGAAATTTAAATATCTGATTAGAAATTTTGAAATATTCTTTTTGGAAATTTGGATTTCCAGCAAATTTGGATAATAATAGTGCAATAATTTATAGATAATAGACATATTTGAATTTATTTGTGAATTTAAATAATTCAAAAAATAGAGATATTTGACCCGTTCCCCTTCCTAGATCTTTTTTGTTTCCTTTTTCACCAAAGGAAGTTGACTCAATCTAACAGATCTCGCTCGACTGTCTGTCGATCAACGACATTTTGGTTGGGTATTTCTTTCAAAAAGAAAGTACGATGTTAAAACGAGGTATCATTTATACTTAAAACACAATAGAGACAACAAAAAAGGAAAGATTATCTCGTAAGCCACATGGCAGAAAGCCTGAATGGGTAAGTATATGGAACCTCAATATCTTGGTAAAGATTAAGCACTTTATTTAAAGAGCTTGCCGAGATGTTATTCCTTCAAATGGTAATTATCCTCCGCGATGCAAAAGTTTGCCAGTAGGTTTTTTTAGATGTGGCGATAACAACAAAACAGTTGGACATATCCTCTACTTTTACCCTTCCGCCCAAGTGACATGGAGAGTGTCCATGTTTAACTATTGTCATGATTCTGTTTGAGTTCAAATCCTTTGTAAAATGGTGGTAGACTGTCATGAAGATTGTTCCCATCCTTGGTAATTTCTTAGGCCTGAGTTTTATACCATGGACTTCTTGTAAACTATGAAAGGCCAGAAACATGACAGTATTTGAGGGTGTTGTGAAGTGGCCATTCATGCAGTGGCGAACTCTTACTGCGAAGCTGCGAGCTCACTTGAAGTTGTGAGCTCAAGCAGGTCTACGAGCTCTACATTTGTGAGCTCACCAAAAGTTGCGAGCTCAACTAAAAGTGCGAGCTCAACTTAAATTGCTTGCTAAGTCAAATGTGAGCTGTTATGAGTTGTTGGCGAACCCTCAAATGTATTACAAGAAGGGTTTGCATATTCTGATAATGATATTTTGTAATTAGTCTACCTGTTTGAGTTTACTTGTCAAAATAAGTAGAGTTAGTATTGATTTGACTTTTTTAGGTAGTAACCTTTACCTAATCAATTTATGTATAAGTTTCATCTTTTTATTTTCAAGGTGTTCTAGTGAGGTTTGTTGAATTATCTGTAACCACTACACTTACATATTGTATTTCATGTGTAGTGAAAACGATGATGAAAATTTTGATAGCAATTTATCAAAATCTGCTAAGTATTTTTTTTTTCTTGTTTTATTCTCTCAACTTCTCAAAACGCCAACAATTGGCATCAAGAGCCTTAGTCTTTGGGGGCCTTGTGAGTGTTTTTTATTGTTGAAAAAAGAGTGTTGATTGTATCTTGCTCGTATTGCAATGTCATCTGGAAGTTTTACACCACCTCCACCTCCTATCTTTGCTGGAGAAAACTACCATATTTGAGGAGTGAAAATGAAGACATATCTTCAGACATATGATTTGTGGGAAGTTGTTGATTCAGAAAGAGAACCACCACCGTTACGAGCTAATCCAACGATAGCTCAAATTAGACAGCACAACAATGAGGCTGCTAAGAAGTATAAGGCTTTGTCTTGCCTTCAAAGTGGTGTGTCTGATGTTATTTTCACAAGAATCATGGCTTGTGAAACTCCCAAAGAAGCTTGAGATAGATTGAAGGAGGAGTTCCAGTGTAACATCCCAACCCGTATCCATCGCCGGAACAAGGTTACGGAGCATTACCAGTAATTACAGAACACTTTCAGATAATTCGAGTAAATTACTGTTCATAGCAAAACTGTCCACTTGTGTCATAGTCACTAAATTATTTATATCTTGAGCTACAAAATTCTAAATTAAGATCCGCTTGATTTTTCCGAAACTACACTCAAATATCTTTCTATCATAAAATTTTCAGAATTTATGGTTTAGCCAATACGTACAGTAAAATCTTCAAATTTACCCCTGTTCTACTGTTTGACAGCTTCGACCTTTCTTTACTAAAAATTAATTATCTCTTAGTACGGGGTTTGGAAGATGCTTCCGTTTGCTTCTATTGAAAATAGACTCATTAAGAATTTAAGCATATAAATTTGAACCCCTAATTATTTTTAAAAATTTTCGATGATTTTCCAAAGTCAGAATAGGGGAACCCAAAATCATTTTGACCTTGTCTCACAAAATTTGTTATATCTCATAATTTATAACTCCATTGCTTACACCGTTTCTTCTATGAAAAACTAGACTTAATAAAAATTTAATTTTATATTTTATTCAACCTCTAATTCGATTTCCACAATTTTTGGTAAATTTTCAAAGTCAAACTATGCTAACACATACATAATCACCATATCATAATTTCATAAATATACCAAACCAATCATCACTAGCCATTCCAATGGCTAGGTTTCAAACCACAATTTACAAGACAAGATTTAGTCAAATTAGCCTATACATGCCATTATAACCACAATTATTTTACCTTATATACTGAAATGAACTGTTGGATAGTGTGAGTGATCTCCGCCAAGCTTCCGATCCAACGAGCTTCCGATTTACTATAGAACAAGGGAAAATAAAACGGAGTAAGCATATAACACTTAGTAAGTCCGTATAACTTGGTAATTAACTTACCAACCGTTCCTATTCAAGTTAACATACAAGGTACAACTAAACCATTTGGTCATAAGCCCTTACACATATTCTCATTACCTATGTTAATCACATATTTCGTATAGACATCTAGAAACACATATATATATCCAACAATATTCAGATTCTCATACACATATTTTTCCACAACATATATTCACATAACATAAATACAAATTATCTCCATGTATTTCATATATATTTCATATTAATTTATCTCGAGTTCCGGTGTATTTCATGTCAGGTCTTTATTCAAAAAAATAAATCAATTACAGTACTGATAATCACTCAGGTAGTACATTCAAGCTGTACAAATCTATTCTAAAAAATGAATGTATTCATCAAACCATTTCATGTTCATATATAAACATTTCAAACTTCCATATTTCATTTCATGTAACATCATTTCATATTTTTCAGATAGATACATGTAAAAATTCATTTTCTTTTCGTATCAGTATTTTACCCGTTGAATTATTGAAAACATCGATGGATACACAGGTAGTACACTTGAGGTGTACAATTCCATAGTCCGTCAATTCATATCTAGTAGTACCTTTTAGGTACACTCTCGAAACCACATATCATACAAACAGAAATTACAGTCCAGGCTAAATTCTTCAGAACATATACTCTAAGGGCTTTGTCGGATTACGATCCGAGCTAAATCCTTTATATGACAAAGAATTCCCTATAGAGTCCGATCTGGATTACCAGTCCAGGCTAAATCCAGTCAATTAGGATTACCGGTCCAGGCTAAATCCTAATTGAAACATATACTCGAGAGGCTCATTTCGGATTACCCGTCTGGGCTAAATCCTTTACATAATGAGGTCAATAGGATTACTCGTTCGAGCTAAATCCTTCCAGCAACAAATGCATGACCTCATTCAATAAGGGTAATCACCATTATCCATCGACTTCCATTTATTCAAACGAGATTTAACATTTATCAGGCAATTATCGGGTTTATGTTCAATCTCATATATTTATGCATTTATGTAATTCACATTTTCACATTCAACTCAAGCACAAAAATAACATTTTTATCATTTATCACTTTATGGGTATTATCATTTATTTCAAATGTTATCATTTATCGGGCTTTATCAGATATGTAATCATTTCACATATATATTTATACAATCACATACACAATTCAATTCAAGCATAAAAACATGCATAGTTAAGTTATACGAACTTACCTCGATAAGTGTTCGTATACATAAAGTCTATTAATCCGACATATTCTCTTTTCTTCGTTCTAACTCCTTATTCGATCTACCTGGATCTATACGAGTAAATTTAACATCAATTTAATGTAATTCATACTCATTTTAGTCCAATTTACATCTTAGGCAAAATTACCATTTTGCTCGTAAACTTTTAATAAATGACGATTTCGTCCCTAGGCTCGGAAAATGAAATTCATGCAATTTATTCCTTGTTCCAAGCCTAAATATTTTCATATATATCAATAGTAGCCCTTGAATTCCATGAAATTTTAGAATTTTCCATAAATTCAACGACTTTACAATTTAATCCCTAAATCATGATTCCACTCAAAATTCTTTAATAAAATACCTTTACATATCCATTAACATCTCAATTTCATCATCAAATAACTAAAATCATATGAACTTATCAATGGTATCTTCCAAAACTTCCAACAAAATCAAAAACTAATGAAATAACAAATTGGACCTAATTGTAAAAGTCCAAAAACATAAAGATTTCAAGGAAAAAGCAAGAATTGAGCTTACTTGAAGTTAAAATATGAAAGACCAGCTCAAACCCTCTTCAATGGCTATTTTTGACAGAAAATTGATGAAGAAAATGTCTAGAAACTATTAAAATAACATTTGGCCATATAAACTTTATTTTAATTCCAATTTTGTCCCTAATCACATAAATATCTTTGATTTTTCTCACGTTATGCCGCCTCAGACATTTAAGATGGTCTATTTTCCCTTTTAGTCCTCCTTTACTTACTGTTAAGCTGTTTAATCACTTTAGCAAGTTTTGCATCTTTTTCAATTTAGTCCTTTTTAATTAATTGACTACCGAAACGTTAAAATTTTCGGACGAAACTTTAATACTATCATATTGACACTCCGTATGGCTTGGTTTATAACACCGAGGTCTCAATATCTCTTTTTCTCAATTAATTGACTTAATAATTTTTTTTATAAACACAAATTTACTAATTCAAAAATCTTTTAAAAACCACATTTAACTCATAAATATTAAATAATAAAATTTACGAGCTCATTTGTCAGATTTAGTGGCCTCGAACCAAAGTTTCTGAAATCACTGAAATTTGAGCTATTACAATTCTCCCCCTTAAGAATTTTCGTCCTCGAAAATCTCACCAGTAAAGAAGTTTAAATATTATATTTCTCATAATTTTCCTCCACCTTACATGCTAGAATTTCAACCAATCGCTCACTGAAAGTCATGTCAGGTTGAATTCCAATACCTATCAGAGAAATAACATGTGACAGATCTTATCGATACCGTCGAAACATATACACATAAATAACATTTATAAGTTCTATCAAGCTCTGACAACAATACCAATTGATATGCAGCAATTTCGATTCTTTTCAATAATCTCATATGACCTGCTAAACCATGGACTTAATTCGCCTTTACAGCTAAAACTGGAGAACTTCTTCCATGAAGAAATTTTCAAGAATATTTTGACACTATCTCAGACCTCCATTTCTTTTTATCTAAGATCCGCACAAGACCTCTGACAATCAGAAATTTTCTTAAAACTATCTCAGATCCCTTTCACTTTTTCTTCGGTTCAACAGATTAGATCAACTTCATGTATTCCTTTTTCTTACTAATCTCAGTCCAATACTATAGAGTTTTGCATTCATGGTCATACAGAGTCTCATACGGTACCATCTTAATACTTGACTAAAAATTAGTATCGTACGCAAATTCAACTCACATCAATCATTTCTTTTCCAATTGCCTTCAAAATTTTAGAATATAGTACCAGAACATATCTTCAAGAATTTAAATTACAAATTTCAAATTAACCATTCATCAGAAAATGACATATAGTACTAAAATATAACCACATACCCAGGGTTTCTTGAAATTTGTTCCAAAATTAGAACGTGAACCGTAGATTTCAGTAAAAAATAATGGAAACTGGCATCTCATGAAATTTGACAATCTCAGGAACAAATAATTCAAACAATCTATTAAGTAAGAAATCCATTCGTATTAGGATAATCTATACAGCCTTCGTCAACTGGTCAACAATTACTCAAATAGTATCTTTCTATTCATAGACAAGGATAATCTCGATATAGAATTCATAATAACTTTATCCCATTTCCATTTCAGTATCTTCATTGGCTGTAACAGTCCCGAAGGTAGCAATATCTGATGCTCAACTTTATTTTAATGACATATAAAGCATTTAGATACAATTTTAGAAATACCACATTTCATTCCGGACTACCATTATATCTGTTTTAAATCATTATGCATTTTATCATTCCTCGAATAAACAAACATAGTACCACTGTGAGCATTCATATAAAATTTTCTATACAAGCTCTAAATTCTTTGGTACACAGATTCTGCCTCTGAATAACTGACAATTATCAAATTCAATCTAAAATTCTAAATAAAAGTTGTTTTACTCTGTACCAATTTAACTTATAACTTTTTATCACCTTTCTAAGCTTCACTAATCTGTTGTAGAAACATCGGTTTAGCTTTTATCAACCAAAATTAATCTTTCATCAGATAATAGCAATCAGATATTTATTGCTCATAAAACAAACAGAGATTTTCTTTTCAGAATATCAACAACTATATATACTTTTCCCGAATGATACTCAATTACCAAGTCAGAGTCTTTCAATAGTTCAAACCATCTGCGCTGTATCAAATTTAGATCTTTCTATACCATCAGATACTTTAAAGTTTTATGATCAGTACATATATGGTATTTTTCACCACACAGATAATGTTGCCAAATTCTCAATGCCAACACAATAATTGCCAATTCAAGATCATATATCGGATAATTCTTTTTCTGAAATTTTGTCTGTCTGAAAGTATAGGCCCTTACTTTGCCTTCCTTCATCAAAATACAATCTAATCCATTCAAGGATGTATCACTGTAATAATAAATTCCTTACCTGATTCAGGCTGAACCAAAACTGATGCTTCGGTCAACAAAGCTTCCAACTGATCAAAAATTTGCTACCATTTATCGATCCATTCCAATCTCACATCTTTCTATAATAGCCATGTCATTGATGTAGTTATTTCAATAATTAACATCAAGGCTTTGAATTATTTCAAGTCGCAATCATCAGATAAATTTAAAACCATGGTGCTATAATAAATCTGACGCTTCAACAATATAGATAGAACAATACCTCAACTTTAATAATATTTCCCAAATAGAAGAGGAAAACCGACAGTAATCCCAATAGCAACGATGTCATAATAAAATTTCTATAATCAAATCCATATCACTTGACTTCCATGATCAAATCGAGATTATAGCGATAATACATGTAATTACCTTCGATCAATGAATATTCCGCATGCATGCATGAATGACCCATAATAATGACAAGAAAATCGAGATAATGAAATCCAAGTTGCGAAACTATACTGAATTTCTGAGAAGATAATTGTAACATCCCGATTTAGGGCCTAGTTAAAATAGTGGTGCGAGACCACAAATCCGAGGCATAAGTATGAGTTTTTGAGGTCTATGCCATGTTTGCATGCTAGTGTGAAAGTTTCATGAAGTAATTTTGTTAAATTGTGGTTGAACTGTCTAAAAGGACTAAATTGCAAAAGTTGCAAAATGTGAGATTCTAGAAGCTATTTGTGTGAAATTGCTTTAGAATATCAATTAGAAGTCCTTAATGAGTAATTTTCACAATTTCTAATTTTTGGACAAATTTGGGCATGGATGAGTTAAATTAGGAACTTTGTCAAAAAGGGTATTTTGGTCATTTGACAATTAAATGATTAAAATAGGAGAAAAGATGATAAAATTCATTCATCTTCTTCTCCAAGGCTGCCGAAAATTTGAGAGAAGCCATTGTTAGGGCTCTTCAACTTTTCAAGCTAGCTAGTAAGTGTATTCTAGCCCGTTTTTGATATTCTTCGTATTTTTGAAGTCCTAGTAGCATGAGTAAGCTATTTTTAGCTATATGATGAGCTAAAATGGATATTCAAAAATGTACCCATGTATGACATGCATGTATTTTGATGTTTTATGGAAGAATATGAAAGCTTGATGTTGTAGAAACATCTTTTACTAAGTGAATTCCATGAAAAATGCATGTAGGGACTAGTTTGTGAAAGTCTTGAGTTTGGTCATACATGTGAGAATTAGTGAGAATTGATGATAGCTTTAATTGACTAAGTGATTTGGCTAAGCATGAAAGGCTAGAAAGTTGAATAAAAATCACTTTACGGGCCTTGGGGTAAAAGTGTAAATATGAAAAGATTAGGGGCAAAATAGGGATTTTGCTAAAGTATGAGATAAAGGTCAATTTAGTCAATGTGTGTATTGAATGTGTTGATTTTTCATTATAGATCAAGAAAGATGAAGCCCGGGTCGAAACCGAGGCAAGGGCAAGGTCGTGGACTAAATTGCACATCTCCATACTTTTTGAGTACCGAGGTAAGTTTACGTATAAACGATGCATTATGTGTATACTTTGTAAATGCTAGCTAGAGTATAGCATGGTTGAGAACCTATATGGTTCATGTGGAACGAATGAGTTAGTTATAGTGAACGAATGAATGAATGAACTATAAAGTAGATATGTGAATGTGTAGTGATAATGCTTGATGGTAAGCTAAGTGCGATGCTACCCCAATACTTAGCAACGATGAGCTGGGCTATGTGCGATGCTATCGCTAAGTATATTGTTTAGTGGGCTAAGTGCGAGACCTCTATGATTACCTTATTGGTAGGCTAAGTGCGATACCACCTTATTGTATCGATTGTGGTAGGCTAAGTGCGAAACCACCGAGAGAGTAGCTGTGTGGATGTATTAGTGAGTAGTGTAGATGTGTGGATGTGTTATTGTGAAATAATGATGTGTTGTATATTGTGTAAATGTGATATTGAATGCAGGGGTGCATGTCAATGGTTATGAGTATGTGACTCATGATGTGTTGGAAATGTGGTAAGGGATAGAAAGAGTAAGCATAGTTGTGAATTACTTATGTTAGTATAATGCTAATTGTTGTTTAGCTTATATTATGATGCTTAATTGTTTATGTGTAAACTCACTAAGCTCAAAGCTTACTCCCTTTCTTTTCCCTTGTCTTATAGAGTGATAGAGTTGAATCGAGATACGTGGATCAATTGGAAGATCGCCCACACTATCAACACACTCTAGTACATTGGATTAAACGTTTTGTATATGGCATGTATAGGGGCTAAACAAGTTAGTGATTTTTGGTTGTAAATGGCTAAGTGTAACACCCCAAACCCGGCCCAAACACCACGACCGGATCTGGCATGTCACTAAGAAGACTTTATAAAACATGTCGCGTTTTGTTTTGTTTTAAAAACATAGTTTTGGCGTTTATACGGGAAAAACTTAATAGGTTGATAAATTGTAAAAGAAATAAATTTTATTTAATGCCTTAATGAATATAAAACTGGAATTTTCCTTCGATTTTTATCATTTCAGTACATCCCTTAGTTTAACCTTTTACGTAGGATTTTAGATGTCCAAAAACCCGAAAACCCAAAAGAAAACATAAAAGAATTATAATAACCGGTGGCCTTATTACAATAAAATATAAACCAACTAATTAAAAATATTAAAATTAATTAAACTAGTAAAGTCTTTTGCTGAATCCAAATACTCTCTCGCATGGCCACCTTGCGCTCCTCTCCAGCCCGGTCCGATGCGCTAAGTGCTACCTGAAAGATGTTAAATAATAGGGTGAGTCGCGAGACTCAGTGTGCACCCTCATGCACCATTAGATTTGGGCCTTAGCCCCACAGAACATAATAACAGATTTATATATATAACAGAAATTATGCAAGCCCAACCCAATCCTAGGTTTCCATCCGCTACACACCACCCTTACCTGCCAGTCACACCATTGGGGATTTCTACAATCAACCCACACCGCTACACACCATCGATGGAAGTCGTGCTGCTCATCGTCAGATCATGGCCGTAGCCACTACAACAGGTCATGGCAAAAGCCACTACAACAGGTCACGGTAAAAGCCGCTACTACAGGTCATGGAAAAAGCCGCTACAGCAGAACACTTCCCCTTTCTTCAAACCCAACCCCATGCAATCACAGAAATTGGCATACTTATCACATATGTCATCTTAATAGGAACATTCACTTAGGAATGACAGAGATCACTAACCTGGTGATTCGCCTTTACCCTCCTGGGGTTTCAACCGTTATGCCGGGATTTTGGCATTTTACAGAATATTTCAGATTAATAAACATAATTTTTAAACAGGCAATCTAAATGGTGTGGAAGTGTTACACACCTGATATCACGTAGTTTTACACCCTTAGTCAATATCCTTACTATCTGGATCTACAACCCTTAGTCTGAAACCTTGCTTAAAAGCCGAAAGAACACGAAGATTTGGGCTCCCCTTGAAATCCCGAAAGTAACACGATTCGTGTGTTACTAAACTCTGACTTAGAGATCTATGCGATTGACTCCTCTTCAGTTTCCTTCGAGATTCAGCACAAGCAGATACCACAGAGAAAATTCGGCAATCACAGAAGATGAGATATAGGGATTTCGGCTTTTAAGAAAATACCAGAAAAGATGAACAAGAGGGAGATTTTGGCTACAAGAACAAACAAGAGTGTAGTTTCAGTTTTTATTGAATGGGAGAAGAATAACAATGGGGATCAGGAGATTCGGCTAAAAGGAAATTTCCAAAGAAAGAAGAAAGGGTAAGGGAGGTGGTGATTTTCGGCTTTTGGAAAAGAAAAGATGAAGAAAGAAAACAACAGAGATGGCTCTTCAATTTTTGGCACACCCTTAGCCTATACTCAACTGATTTTCCCCCCTCTCCTGAGTTTGATTTTCGGCCAACACTAGCCTTCCTGATAGATCCTCATCCTATCCCTTATCCCTATCAAGACACCCATCCAAAAGAGGCTTAATTATCTCCAACTCTTCCCCCTCCTTTATCAGCTTTAATTATCCACATATTAACAATAAAACTCCTATAATTTAGCCTTGTTGCCGTCCCCCCTTAGTCCCCTTATAAGTGCCGAATTTGGCCCAAAAACATGGGCTCCAAGTGGCCAAAACTTGGGCCTCCTCCTTTGCCATTAACGCCAACTCCCTTCCCTCTTAGTGGCGCCATTTTGCCACAGGCCACAAGCCCAATACTTTATTTTAAGCCCTAGAGTGTCTAAACAGAATACTTAATCAAGGCCTCAGCCCAAACCTGAGCCCTATTTGCACCTCAAATTCTCAAATTAATACTTTAATCATATCTACACATTAAACGCATAAGCCCAAAAATTTAGGATGTTACACTAAGTCATGTTGGCCTTTAGATGGATAATCTATTTTGTATAATGCCATAGTTGTTGGCTATTTTATTATATGAAAAGATGTAGTTATCCATGTAAGATTGTGTTTCAAATTGAGTTGATTATGGATGTGTTGAATGAGTACATGTTGTGTATGCTAGGGGGGTGAGAAGGGGCATGACAAATAGCTTTGTTCTTGTCCATGTGGGTAGACACACGGGCGTGTGTCTAGACCATTTGTGACACACGGTCAGCCCATGGGCGTGTGACTTGGCCGTGTGTCCCCTGCATGTTAGTATTTTAAGTCAGATTAGACCACGGACTAGTCACACGGGCGTGTGCCTAGGACATGTGAGTTATTCAGTGTTGGCCACGGGCTAGCCACACTGGCGTATGTCTAGACTTTAAGGCCGTGTGAAGTAGTCAGTGTGCACCACGGGTGGTGAACACGGGCGTGTGACCTAGCCGTGGGACTTTGGCAGAATGGTTGAGTTTTTTGCACAGGTTGTGGACATAGGCGTGTGTGACTACACACGGGCATGTATCATCTAGCACGGGCGTGTAGTCCCTGTCTAGATGGAGAAAATTTTTGAGATAGTAAGAGTTTCCGATATGGTCTCGAGAGCCCTCGTGTGTTTGATTAAGGCCTCGTAACTCGAAAATGAGGTTGTCGTGGTGACTTAAGGAGAGTAGTCACGTTGAGCCTAAGTGGCGACCAAGTAGTTTTAATCCGGTAACACCTCGGACCCGGTTCCGGCGGGGATTACGGGTAAGGGGTGTTACAATAATCCATATTGAATAATAAAAAGATCGATGACATCTCAGAGAAAGTCCAAAAGAGTAATATTGCACATTCACACTATAAACAGTCATAATAAAGATAGTGTAACTTGCACATTTGCCATTCAGAACTTCAACCAACAGAAGTAGAAAATAGTATCATACGAATTTCATCATCAAATCTTCTATCAAACATGCTAAATCAGAAAACCAGAGAAAGATAGAGCAATACCGTTCATGAATCAACCAGACTTACAATAATTTCCGTCTATTACTATGTTTAGCCAACCTTTCCATATAATGATTATAGCATCTGAACATAAACAGTTATATATATACCTCTGAGAATAACAGTACATATAGAATACTCAAATAAAATCCCCAGAAGAGATTGCTGTAATATACTCGATTATAACAGCTGTATTCAAATATTTTTGCAATTTCATCACTATTCCACTGACTAGTATAGTCATCAATAATCTCGCATCATTAAGTTCGCTCAAGAAGTTAATTCAGAAGAAATTTTCAGTTAACCCGTTTTGTAGATACCATATCTGAATAAGTCTATTTCTCATAACAACTTCTTTCTTTAAAAATGGCACTGCATATCCCAAATAGTTTTCAGAAAAATCTGATATCTCTCTTCAAAACCCATCTTTATTTACTAACCCATTCTCAGTTTTAACTGCTTTATTTATCATTCAGCCACTGAACTCTTCAGTTCCACATTTCTAAACTAAATCAATATAAATCTTATAAATTTCATTACATATAACTGTACTAATAAGGGGGTGGAGATCGTAAAGCCTCACAATTTAACTTTCATGTATATACTTATATAACATAACATTTATCATTCTCATATATTATAAAACATTTATCCGTACCTTTTCGAATTCTATTTCATCATAAGTAACATTTTACTCAGATACTTGAATATCACTTTAATAATTATCGGAATTAGCTTGGTTGGAAAGCATCTCTGTCTATTTGTGAAACAATTCTAATCAGAGTCGGGAGATATCACACTATCATAGGTTATATAATGGCATTATTTCTAGACTTCACATATTCTACGTTTAGTCTGAGAATCGGCTAAACCGTAGCTCTGATACCAATAAATGTAACACCCCAACCTGTATCCGTCGCTGGAATAAGGTTATGGAGTATTACCAGTAATTACAGAACATTTTCAGATAATTCGAGTAAATTACTGTTCATAGCAAAACTGTCCACTTGAATCATACTCACTAAATTATTTATATCTTGAGCTACAAAATTCTAAATTAAGATCCACTTAATTTTTCCAAAACTAGACTCAAATATCTTTCTACCATAAAATTTTCAAAATTTATGGTTTAGCCAATAAGTACAGTAAAATCTTCAAATTTACCCCTGTTCTGCTGTTTGATAGCTTTGACCATTCTTTACTAAAAATTAATTATCTCTTAGTACGGGGTTTGGACAACGCTTCCGTTTGCTTCTATTAAAAATAGACTCATTAAGAATTTAAACATATAAATTTGAACCCGTAATTATTTTTTTAAAATTTTCGATGATTTTCCAAAGTCAGAACAGGGGAACCCAAAATCATTCTGACCTTGTCTCACAAAATTTATTATATCTCATAATTTATAACTCCATTGCTTACACCGTTTCTTCTATAAAAAACTAGACTCAATAAAATTTAATTTCATATTTTATTCAACCTCTAATTCAATTTTCACAATTTTTGGTAAATTTTCAAATTCAGACTATGATAACACATACATAATCATCATATCATAATTTCATAAATATACCAAACCAATCATCACTAGCCATTCCAATGGCTAGGTTTCAAACCACAATTTACAAGACAAGATTTAGTCAAATTAGCCTATACATGCCATTATAACCATAATTATTTTATCTTATATACTGAAATGAACTGTTGGATAGTGTGAGTGATCTCCGCTAAGCTTCCAATCCAACGAGCTTTCGATTTACTATAGAACAAGGGAAAATAAAATGGAGTAAGCATATAATGCTTAGTAAGTCCGTATAACTTGGTAGTTGACTTACCAACCGTTCCTATTCAAGTTAACATACAAGGTACAACTAAACCATTTGGTCATAAGCCCTTACACATATTCTCATTACCCATGTTAATCACATATTTCGTATAGACATCCAGAAACACACATATATATATCCAACAATATTCAGATTCTCATACACATATATTTTTCCACAACATATATTCACATAACATAGATACAAATTATCTCTATGTATTTCAGATATATTTCATATTAATTTATCTCGAGTTCCGGTGTATTTCATGTCAGGTCTTTATTCAAAAAAACAAATCAATTACAGTATTGATAATCACTCAGGTAGTACATTCAAGTTGTACAAATCTATTCTAAAAAATGAATGTATTCATCAAACCATTTCATGTTCATATATAAACATCTCATACGTCCATATTTCATTTCATGTAACATCATTTCATATTTTTCAGATAGATACATGTAAAGATCCATTTTCTTTTCGTATCAGTATTTTACCCGTTGAATTATTGAAAACATCGATGGATACACAAGTAGTACACTTGAGGTGTACAATTCCATAGTCCGTCAATTCATATCTAGTAGTACCTTTTAGGTACACTCTTGAGCCACATATCATACAGCAGAATTACCAGTCCAGGCTATATTCTGACTGTAACATATACTCTAAGGGCTTTGTCGGATTACCAGTCCAGGCTAAATCCTTTATATGACAAAGAATTCCCTATAGAGTTCGATCTGGATTACCAGTCTAGGCTAAATCCAGCCAATTAGGATTACCTGTCCAGGCTAAATCCTAATTGAAACATATGCTCGAGAGGCTCATTTCGGATTACCCGTCCGGGCTAAATCATTTCCATAATGAGGTCAATAGGATTACTCGTCCGAGCTAAATCCTTCCAGCAACAAATGCAGGACCTCATTCAATAAGGGTAATCACCATTATCCATCGACTTCCATTTATTCAAACGAGATTTAACATTTATCAGGCAATTATCAGGTATATGTTCAATCTCATATATTTATGCATTTATGTATTTCACATTTTCACATTCAACTCAAGCACAAAAATAACATTTTTATCATTTATCACTTTATGGGTATTATCATTTATTTCAAACGTTATCATTTATCGGGCTTTATCAGATATGTAATCATTTCACATATATATTTATACAATCACATACACAATTCAATTCAAGCATAAAAACATGCATAGCTAAGTTATACGAACTTACCTCGATAAATGTTCGTATGCATAAAGTCTATTAATCCGACATATTCTCTTTTCTTCGTTCTAACTCCTTATTCAATTTACCTAGATCTATACGAGTAAATTTAACATGAATTTAATGTAATTCATACTCATTTTAGTCCAATTTACATCTTCAAAAAAATTACCATTTTGCCCCTAAACTTTTAACAAATGACGATTTTGTCCATAGGCTCGGAAAATGAAATTCATGCAATTTATTCCTTGTTCCCAGCCTAAATATTTTCATATATATCAATAGAAGCCTTTTAATTCCATGAAATTTCAGAATTTTCCATAAATTCAACAACTTTACAATTTAATCCCTAAATCATGATTTCACTCAAAATTCTTTAATAAAATACCTTTACATATCCATTAACATCTCAATTTCATCATGAAATAACTAAAATCATATGAACTTATCAATGGTATCTTCCAAAACTTCCAACAAAATCAAAAACTAATGAAATAACAAATTGGACCTAATTGTAAAAGTCCAAAAACATAAAAATTTCAAGGAAAAAACAAGAATTGAGCTTACTTGAAGTTAAAATATGAAAGACCAGCTCAAACCCTCTTCATTGGCTATTTTTGACAGAAAATTGATGAACAAAATGTCTAGAAACTATTAAAATAACATTTGGCCATATAAACTTTATTTTAATTCCAATTTTGTCCCTAATCACATAAATATCTTTGATTTTTTTTTTGATGTTATGTCGCCTCAGCCATTTAAGATGGTCTATTTTCCCTTTTATTCCTCCTTTACTTACTATTAAGCTATTTAATCACTTTTGTACTTTTTCAATTTAGTCCTTTTTAATTAATTGACTACCGAAACGTTAAAATTTTCTGGCGAAACTTTAATAATATCATATTGACACTCCGTAAATATTTATAAAAATATTTATGGCTCTTTTTATAACACCAAGGTCTCGATATCTCTTTTTCTCAATTAATTGACTTAAATTTTTTTTATAAACACAAATTTACTAATTCAAAAATCTTTTAAAAACCACATTTAACTCATAAATATTAAATAATAAAATTTACGAGATCATTTGTCAGATTTAATGGCCTCGAACCACAGTTTCTGACATCACTGAAATTTGGGCTATTACATCCAGGGGACTGAAAAGACAAGGCAACAACAACTTTTGAATTTGAGAAAAGACTTTGAAAACCTAAAGATAAAGGAGACTGAAATGATCAAGTAGTATACAGGCAGGACCATGTCCATTTTCAACAATATAAGGCTGCTTAGTGATCAGTTCAGTGATCAAAGGGTTGTTGAAAAAGTCATCACCACTTTAACAGAGAAGTATGAGTCGAAGATCTCATCATTGGAGGACTCGAGAGATTTGACAACAATCTCTCTTTCAGAGCTCATCAATGCTCTATATGCATAGGAGCAAAGAAGAGCGAACAGAGAAGAAGGGCACGCAGAAGGTGCTTACTAAGCAAGGAATAAGGAGACTCCATGTTCTTTAAGCAACAAAGGCAAGAAGAAATGGAATCAAACAAAAGAGATGGTGAAAAGAAAAAAGTATCCACCATGCTCGAATTGCAAGAAGATGGGTCATTCAGAAAATTTTTACTGGATAAGACCTGGTGTATATTGTAAAAACTGTAAAAAATTTGGCCATGATTTTAGATTTTATAAAAACAAAGTGCAGCAGCAACTGCAGCAGCCTAATCAGGCTCAAGTTACTGAAGAAAATCAAGCTCAAGAGGAGCTCACATTTACTGCCTCATGCTTTGCAGTAAACAACCATGTAAAGAAAAATTGGTTGATTGACAGTGGCTGTACGAACCGCATGGTTTCAGACGAAAACATGTTCAAAAGAATTGACAAATCATTCAGTTCGAGATTTAGAGTTGGAAATGGCTAGATTATTGAAGCAAAAGGAAAGGGAGATGTTCAAGTTAGCACTCCTATAGGTAAAAAAGTTATTACTGATGTTCTTTTTGTAAATGATATAGATCAGGTTGGTCAGCTTGTTGAGAAGATTTATTCTATTGTTTTTGAAAAGAATAAGTGTGTTGTATCTGATTCAACTGGTCATGAGCTTATGTTAGTGAAAATGGGTGACATGAGCTTTGTTCTAAACTGGAACTTAGTTACCTTTAAAGCTTACTCTAACTCAACTGATGGTACTGACTTGTGGCACAAGAGACTAGGGGATGCCAATTACAAATCGCTTGGCATGTTGTATAATCTGGGTTTGGTTGAGAACATGTCTGAAGTCGAAGAGAGAACTACAGTGTGCGAGGTATTTTAGTTTGGGAAGCAAGCAAGACTTCCATTTTCTGGGAACAAGGCATGTCGAGCTATTGAGAAGCTACATCTAGTTCACACTAATGTATGTGGACCAATAAAGACTGCTTCACTTAGCAATAGCAGGTACTTCATTTTGTTTATTGATGATTACACTAGATATTGTTGGGTGTATTTTTTGAAGGCCAAGTCTGAAGTTGTTGAGATCTTTTGAAAGCTTAAAAGTTGTTGAGAATCAAGCTTGTTGCAAGCTGAGAATACTCAGGTCAGATAATGAGACTGAGTATACTTCTGAGAAGTTTCAGAAGTTTTGTGAAGATGTTGGAATCGAGCATCAGTTGACAAACACATACACCCCTTAGTAAAATGGTGTGTGTGAAAGGAAAAATAGAATGGTTATGGACATGTTAAGATGTTTGTTGTTCGAGAAGAAGCTACTAAATAAGTTGTGGGCTAAAGCTGCGAACACCTCTATTTATCTATTCAACAGATTGCCAATAAAAGTTGTGAAGGGTATTACACCATTTGAAGGATGGTTCGGGTTCAAGCCATCAGTGTCACACTTGAAGATCTTTGGTTGTTTGTGTTATGCTCTAATTCGTGCTGTCAAAAGGAATAAGCTAGAGAAAAGAGCTTAACCATGTATGGCTACAGTAGTTGCAAGAAAGGGTACATAATTTTTTATCCCTTCACTAGTAAAGTGTTTGAAAGTAGAGATGTGAGGTTCAGTAAGGAAGCTTTATGGAATTGGGAAGCTACAGAAGCTGAAATGGTTGGACAAAGTTAGTCTAAGTTGAATGTGCGAACTGATGAAATTCAGAATCAAGATGCTGATTGTTTTGATGGCTTACCAGTCAGAGGCACCATGCTTGTATCTGAGGTATATGAGAGGTGTAATAATGTCAAAATCAAGCCTACGAGCTATGAAGAGGCAAAAAAAGAAAATGGCTGGATTGAAGCTATGGAAGCTGAGATAGCTATGATAAAAAAGAATGAAACCTAGGAGTTGGTTGAAAAACCAGTTTGCAAGAAGGTCATTGGTGTAAAATGGGTCTACAAAACCAAGTTAAATGTTGATGGTTCAATGAACAGACTCAAATCTAGATTAGTTGCAAAAGGATTTAGTCAACAATATGGTGTTGACTATGCTGAAACCTTTGTACCAGTAGCTAGACTACATCAGATTGCTACTGACTATGGCAGCTCAAAAAGGGTGAAAGATACATCAACTTGATGTAAAGTCTGCATTTCTCAATGGTATTGTAAAGGAGGAAGTTTATGTTGAACAACCATAGGGATTTGTAGCTGATGGCGAAGAGTATATGGTTTGCAAGCTAAAGAAGGCTTTGTGTGGGCTAAAATAAGATCCGCGAGCCTAGTATTAGAGAGTTGACAAGCATTTAGCGAGCTTGAGATTTGAAAGGAGTGTCAGCGGACCCACCTTGTATATAAAAAAGGAAGGAAATGAGACATTGCTGATAGTATCCTTGTATGTTGATGACCCGCTAGTTACTGGTAGTGGTGGAAGGCTGCTAAATGAGTTTAAGTAGCAGATGCAAGCTGAATTTGAAATGTCTGATCTTGGAGACATGACTTATTTTCTTGGTCTGGAAGTGTTTCAGTCAGATCAAGGTATCTTCATCAGTCAAAAGAGCTTTGCATTGAAGATCTTGAACAATTTTTGTATGGAAAATTCCAAGCTAGCAGGAACTCCTATTGCTCAAGGTGAAAAATTCTCAAGCCATGGTAATTTTGAAAAGGTTGATGGAAGTAGTTATATGAGCCTTATAGGATGTCTGCTTTATTTAACAGCATCGAAACCCGATATTATGTTTTTTGTAAGTTTTCTTTAAAGGTTTATGCACTGTTGTAATGTTGTGTATTTTAAAGCAGCGAAGCGAGTTCTCAGATATGTCAAATGAACCCTAAGTTATGGAATTGAGTATGTGAAGGAGAATTATTTGAAGTTGATTGGTTTTACAGACAGTGATTAGGCTGGTTCTGTTGAAGATATGAAGAGCACTTCGGGGTATTTCTTCACTTTGGGTTCAAGTGTATTCAGTTGGAGCTCAAGGAAGCAAGAAATAATCGTGCAATCAACCACTAAAGCTGAGTACATCGCAGCAGTTGCAGCAGTAAGCCAAGCACTTTGGCTAAGAAAGTTGATGTCTGATTTGAATTTGAAGCAAGTGGAGGCAACAGAGATATATTAATCAATCTGCTGTTGCAATTATAAAGAATCTTGTAACACCCCTTACCCGTATTCGACGCCAGAACAGGGTACGAGGCATTACTGGACTCACATCACAAGCAATCACACAATTTCGAGTCATAAAATTTGCGTCCAAATTAAAATCATTCATAATCGATCAAAAAGTCCTTATACAAGCCTACGAGGCCCAAAACATGCTTTGGAAGTGGTTCGGGACTAAACTGAGAACTTTAGAAATTTTTACAAAACTTAGAAAATTTTTCATGTTACAGGGCTCACACGCCTGTGTGGTCCAAGGGACACGCCCGTGTGAACCTAGGACACGCCCGTGCTTCAGACCGTGTCCAAATTAGGGTGCTCTCTGACTTGTGCCACACGACCGTGTGCTAGGCCATGTAGCACACACGGCTGAGACACACGCCCGATTCTCTGCCCGTGTGCTCAATTCTGAACATTTTATTTTTCCAAAATTAAAGTGCAGGGGACACACGGCCGAAACACATGCCCGTGGGGCAGACCGTGTGTCACACATGGCCTAGACACACGCCCGTGTGGACAAAAACAAGGCTATTTACCAAGCCATTTTGCCACCCTCACTTGCACACATCAACATAACATCACATGGCACAAATTCAAGCATATAGGAGTAACTAAACAACCACAACCAAGACAATAATATGTCATTCTTATACCATCATTTATCATGCTTAAAGCATTATACTTAGCCCATTAAAAACATACTAATTTCACATTCACAAGAGGGCATTATCATACGAATAAACTTATAATCAACATAAGCCATCATTCATGGCTATATATAAGATAAAGCATTAACAATTACAAGCCAACACATATGGCCAAATTAATCATGACACATATAACAAATTGACATAGTCCCTATACATGCCTTAGACTTAAAATGCTTGAATTCATTTATACCCAAAATGATAGCTTGATAGTGTGATAGGATCTCCTGTGATCTCCAACCCGAGCTAGCTTAATAACCCTATAAGACATTGGAAAGGAAGGGGGGTAAGCTATATATATAGCTTAGTAAGTCTGTACGAAAATAATAAACAACTCTTACCAATCATTTACCAAGTCCAACAATATAAACATAAGATAGTACAAATTGCTATAAATCTCACAGTTATAATTTATTCAGTCACATTGTTTACTCTATCAACTTATAAGCATAATTTAACATATCCTGGCATTAGCCTAACAACCGTAATCTCTCCTTTGCAACATATTACAAAAATTAACAACTCATTTCAAACCTCATAGTAAACATGTGCATTAACCTTGTGTACTCATATCTTCCCGTACTTCCATAACCATTTTAAATGGGCAATTATGCCAATCTTCCCTTTTTCTCATATCCGATAACTCACAATTTAAGTGAATAAAACATGCTATGTCATAACTCAATTTGGCCCGAAAGCCAATCCCATGATCTTCAACCGAATTTACCATGAATTTCATACATCACAAGTACAGACCAATAGTCACAAGGTTTTCATAAAATCATTATCGTGGAAAATCATGAGCTCACAATTTCATGAAGTCAGTGCTTATAAACTTTATGTACATACCTGTACCAATTCGTAATACTTACATACTCTTTCTCTTCTTTAACATACCCATTGAATTTCCCATTGAACCATTTGGAATACTAAAGGATACTCGGGGATCTCGTACACACAGTATCGTACCAATTCCATATCCCAGATATGGTCTTACATGTAATCTCGTATCGATGCCAATAGCCCAACTATGGTCTTACACGAAGTCTCATATCGATGCCATATCACAGATATGGTCTTACACGTAATCTCAGTAACCCTAATGTCATGACATTTGTATCTTATCTATTCCTAAGGTTCAACCGGACTTTTGCTGTATCGAAACTCTGCCGGTCATTTCCGTAGTATCGTATTCAATAGCATTCACATTTCATTTCAATAATATAGCATTTACCACAATTATATCAATTAAGGATTTATACACATATAATTTAATTCTTATTAAACATACAAACTTACCTCGGCATAAAAACGGCAAAAAGGACTAAATCGTCAAATACTTGTTTTTCCCCCGTTCTAGGTCCGAACCTCATTTTTTCTTGATCTATAATATCACATTTAACTTATCTAATCATTATTCTATTCAAATCAGCCCAAAAATCACATTATGGCAAAAATTACATTTGTGCCCCTAAACTTTTGACATTTTACATTTTAGTCCCTAGGCTCGTAAAATGATTTTCATTCAATTTCATTACACCCAAGCCTAGCCGAACCTATATCATGCTCATAACAGCCCACATTTTTCATTTATTCACACTTTTACTACTCATTTTACAACTTTTACAAACAAGTCCTTTTAGGCATTTTTACCGAAAATCACTTAGCAAAAGTCGTTTAACAAACAACAAACATGCATTTTCCACCATCAAACATCAAAATACATACATGTTTAATATGGTTCAAACCCTATACCTTGATCATTTCTTAAAAGTGGTGGTAGAAATAGATAGATCATGTTACAAGGATTTCAAAAATATAAAAATCATTAAAAACGGGGCTAGAACGAACTTATAATCGAGCTTGAAAGTGGCCAAACCCTAGCCATGGTTTCCCCTTGTAAAATTCGGCCATGAGGAAGAAGATGGACAAATTTTGGCTTGATTTTTGCTTTTTAATTCATTTTAATAACCAAATTACTAAAATGCCCTTAATGAAAAACTTTAGAAACATACCTAACCATGTCCATTTTTGTCCACCAACTTAACCAATGGTCTAATTACCATTTAAGGACCTCCAATTTAAAATTTCATAACAATTAGACACCTTTAACCTATAGAACTCACATTTTGCACTTATTACAATTTAGTCATTTTGATTAAATTGAGTGCCCAAACGTCAAAATTTTCGAACGAGATTTTCACGAAATCATTCCATAAAACTGTAGACCATAAAAATATAATAAAAATAAATTTTTCTATGTCGGATTCGTGGTCCCAAAACCACTGTTCCTACTAGACCCAAAATCGGGCTATTACAAATCTCGTCTTCTATGGAAAGACAAAACAGTTCAAGATAAAGTATCATTTTGTACGTGAAGTCGAGCAATTGAATGAAGCGAAGCTGGTTCATTGCAGCTCAGATGTTCAACTTGCTGATATTCTCACAAAACCTCTTAGAAGAATAAGGTTCGAGAGGCTAAGAGTTGATATTGGAGTTCGCAACATTGTTGCCAAGGAGGAGTGTTGTGAAGTGGCCATTCATGCAGTGGCGAACTCTTCCCGCGAAGCTGCAAGCTCACTTGAAGTTGTGAGCTCAAGCATGTCTGCGAGCTCAAGCAGGTCTGCGAGCTCACCAAAAGCAGCGAGCTCAACTAAAAGTGCGAGCTCATAAAAAGATGCGAGCTCAATTTAAATTGCTTGCTAAGTCAAATGTGAGCTATTATGAGTTGTTGGCAAACCCCCAAATGTATTACAAGAAGGGTTCGCATATTCTCCTAATGATATTTTGTAATTAGTTTGCTTGTTTGAGTTTACTTGTCAAAACAAGCAGAGTTAGTATTGATTTGATTTTTTTAAGTATTGACCTTTACCTAAACAATTTATGTATGAGTTTCATCTTTGTATTTTCAAGGTGTTTTAGTGAGGTTTGTTGAATTATCTGTAACCACTACACCAATATATTGTATTTCATGTGTAATGAAAATGATGATAAGAATTTTGGTAACCATTCATCAAAATCTGGTAAGTATTTTTTTCTTATTTTATTCTCTCAACTTCTCAAAACGCGAACAGATGGACATGAAAAAAAGAAAAAAAGAAACCAATATAAGTTTGGAATGAAGCTTCCATGGATGCCACGAGTTCATGAACACATATCTCAACTCCTCTGAACCGAGACCAATAGCCCAAACTATAACTTCTTGGACTTCGCCTCTGGAGCAAGTAGCTAAAATCAACTGCAGTCAGGGGCGAAGCCAGAACAATTTTTCAGGGGGGCCGAATGAAATTTTAATTTTTTATAGTTTATATCTTTATAATTTGAAAAGGATTAAATCGAATTTTTATAATTTTAGAGGGGCCAAAGTGTAATTTTACCTTTACTAATTTAAAATTTTAAAAAAATTTTAAGAGCCTAAATAGTAATTTAACATTTTAGGGGGCCGGGGCCCATGCACTTCCCAACCTTCCACGACTACAAATCTGACCTACAAAAAGGTTAATTTATTGTACAGTGGGGGTTGCAGTAATACCTAGGAACTATCATGGACATATTCTAACTAGAGCCAATGCGCGAATGCTTTCCTCTTAAGCAGTGGCGGCTAAAGACTTGGCAACAAAGCTTGGCTCAAGACTTTTATGACATCAACATTGGCAGAATATTATTATCGAAACTGACTACAAAGTTGTGATTTTGATGGCAGTTTGATAACTGGGTTTTGATCTCTTAATTGCTAGCATTGTTTATTTAAATATGATTTTAGAAAATTATTTTATATAATTATTCTTCTAAAAATAATAAAATATAATAGCAGAATAATTATAAAGTAAATATTTGTCTTTGTACAAAAAAAATATTTATCTTGTAAAAAGCCATTGAAATTCTGAATTAACTAAAATTGTGATTTCGATAGAAATTTGACTAAAATTGTGATTTTGGTAGAAATTGGTTAGGGAATAATGATAAAAGGGTTAGGTTGCAGAGAGCATCATCAACAAAGGAGATAATGTTCCACCAAAAAAAAAACAAAACAAAGGAGATAATGATATAGATAGAATGTAATTAGTAGCAATATTTTAGATTAATGGCGTGTAATTATTTTTTTCGAAATATGAAAATGTTTTAGTGTTGTAATAAATATAATATAGAAAATATTTGGTTTAGATGTATTTTAGTTCGAAAGATATTTTAGTTCGAAAGGTGTCCGCAGACTGAACCTTCCTTTAGTGCAAACTCTCAAAGTATCAACAAAGTGAATGGTGTCTAGTCACTTGAACTATCACTCTTAAAGTCAATATCGAATTTTTTTTACACATAACCGTAAAGTCTTATAGTAAGAGTTTTTTTGCTTTAGCACCGTTATTACTATGTGCTCATCCATTTCATGAACATGTACGAGAGAAAACCATAAAGAAAATCTCGCTGAAACGGCACCACTTCATGTCCATATAGGTGGATTTCATGACAATTAATGTCCATCCATTAAGAGTAAAACTCATCCTCCTAAAATATAAACACTAAATCCTGATTCTTAGTGCACATTGTTATTCGATAACTTGTTATTACCCTTTGAACCTCGAAACTAACTTTTTGGCTAGAATAAGGTAGGGTTTCCATTATTAATGATGCGATTAGGATGGTTTTAATCCCATCTTAGTGGTGATACTCTTAACCAAATCCCTTGACAAACTTTTTGTCAATGGATCCACTAAATTGTCACTTGACTTAACATATGTAACAGTTATCGCACCGTCCCTAATCAATTGTCTCACATACCCATGTCTCAAACTTATATGTCTAGACTTTCCATTGTACACCTTATTATACGTTCGAGACATGGTGGATTCACTATCACAATATACGGAAATGACGAACCTACATTGTGGCCACAACTTTATATCTAGCAAGAGATCTCTTAGCCATTCTGCTTCCTTTCCAGTAGCCGCCAAGGCTCTTCATAGTTGAATGTGAGATGCAAGTTTGTTTCTTGGAGGTCCAACTAATGGCTCCACCTCCGATCCTAAAAATCCATCCCGATGTGGACTTATTGTCACTTAGACTTGTAATCCAACTTGCATCTGAGTAACTTTCTAGTACCGTGGGATAATCACTATAGAATAATTCCAAATTTTTTGTTTTCTTAAGATAGCCAAGAATCCTACAAATTCCTTTCCAATGATAGGTACAAGGACAATTTATAAATCTCACCATTTTACACACAAAAAATATGATATCGGGTCTAGTGTAATGCATTGCATACATTAGACTTCCAATTGCGTTGGCTTACTCAAGTTTCGCTATGCCATTATTGTAACATCCCTAACCCGTATCCGTCGCCAGAACAGGGTTATGGAGCATTACCAGAGTTTTCAAATTAAACGACCAAAAAATTTCAAACATTTCAAATCATATCGATAATAATATTAAAACCAATCCAAATCATACATGTTGTCCCTTATATGAGCCCTCGAGGCCCTAAAAACACGTTAGGAACAAGTCGAGACTAAATCGGAAACTCAGAGAATTTTTCAGAGAATAGCAAAAATTTTCAATACTGTAAGGGTCACACGGCCAAGAGACATGCTTGTGTCTCAGGCCGTGTGGGCATTCGAAGTAGGGACACACGGCGGTGTCACAGCCCGTGTCCATGCCCATGTAACTCACTGACTTGGGTCACACGGCCATGCCACACGCTCGTGTGACAAGCCGTGTACCATTCGAAATAACCTTACACACCCGTGTGCCAGGCCGTGTGCTAGGCCATGTAACAGCCTGACTTGCAACCCTTTGAAAGCTACAAGGGACACACGCCCGTGTGTCACACACGACTGAGACACACGCCCATGTGGACAAAAATAGGCTATTTTACAAGCCATTTTTCTCACCCATTTTGGCATGTACCTACACCCAAAATTTCACATATATACAAGCTATAACAAGGCACCAAAATCATGTAAAATCAAGCTATATGCATATGGTATATTAACATACAACCAATATACCCGTAGGCACCTCAAATGTCAACATATAAACATGCAACCATGTAGTCAATTTAGCCAAATAATATTCACTATCTTTTAAACTAAATTTGTTTCAACATATGCCATTAAAATTTACCTAGCAACTGAACACCAAGAAGATACCATTTGTATCATTCCACTACTATCACCAATAGACTTATATGCCATTGAAAACAAAGATACCGAATCCACATTTAGAACATATCACATAACCTATATAACATGCCTTTTCAAACTAGCCTTTCATCTTTAATTATTCAAACACTTAACCAAATACAAAGACTAGCATAACAACTTAAATTCATCAACAATAAACCATTCATAAGTGATTGCATTCATACCAATTTATCAAGTCAAAAGATACATATGTACAACATAGAAAACAAAGTATCCAAACATACAACTTAGTAATTCACTTTTATACCAAAATCAACAAGACACAAATACATATATACTTATAACCACATATACATGCCACAATCCAAAAAAAGTTCAAAAGCTACTAACGATGATGAATAGTGTGAGCTGAAGTTGCGATCTGTCCCAAGTTAGCAAAAGTAATCTACAAAACGACAAATAAGCTCATATAAGCTTATAAAACTTTATAAGTACATAGCAATTTATTTAACTTAACATTAAATGAATGAACTTTTATTTTACTTAATAAATGTTACCGAAATGTAATCACGGCACGAAAGTGCTATCAGGGGTACCGAAGTACAACAGGGTCACGTAAGTGCAATCAGGGGTACCGAAGTACAATAGGGGCACGTAAGTGCGGTCGTGGTACCGGCAGTACAGGCAACGCGTAAGTGCGTCGAGTACCAAAGTACAATAGGGGCACGCGTATAAAGCGATCAGGGTACAATTATATACATAATAATTAACTACTTGATTATAAAATACAAATACATAAGGAAATCAAATGATATAATTTAATTACTATGAACTTACATAGACAAGTATTGCGTAGGAGTATGATTGGTTAATCCGCGATTTTCGCCTTTCTTCGATTTAAATCCGGTTGAGATTTATCTTGATCTAAATAAATAAATTCAACCAATTTAATAACTATTCTATTCAATTCAATCCAAATTCACATGTTTGCAAAATTACTCTTTTGACCCTAAACTTTTAATTTCTTTTCAATTTAGTCCCTAACTCATAAAATGAAAATTCATGAAATTCAACCACAAACCATCATAGAAGAATATCAATTAGGTCCCTAACAAGCCTTATATTTCATTTATTTCACCATTTCACCATGTATAGTTTTCTATTTTTCAATTAAATCCCTATTTGTCAATTTTATAAAAAATCACTTAACAAAAGTATTTTATCTATCAACAACTAACCATTTTCTTCCATAAAACATCCAAAATCTTACACAATCATCAATGGAAAAACCTAATAGTTTGATAGTTTCACAAATTAGTCCCCGGGCTAGCTAGATTAAGCTACAACGATCCCAAAAATATAAAAATCATTAAAAACGGGACAAAGAACATACCAATCTAGCAAGGAATTTGTTGCTGCAAGCTCAAGCTCAAAAATGGCATCCACAAGATGTAATTTTCGATTCTTAATCGAAGAAATAAAGATGATACTTGATTTGTTTTATTTAATTATCATTTATTTACCATTTACCTTTATAACCTTTTAATATATTTCAAATTTCAAGAATACTAAGCCATCATATTCCACTATCAATATTTATGGTCTAATTACCACATAATGACTTATATTTTAAGATTCCATAGCTATTTAATACATTTAGCCACTAGAACTCAACTTTTGTACTTTACGCGATTTAGTCATTTTTATCAAATTGAACACATAAACGGTAAAATTTCTTAGCGAAATTTTTATACGACACTACTGTCATGCTGTAATCGTTAAAATATTAATAAAATAAATATTTCCATGTCAGATTTGTGGTCCCGAAACCACTATTCTGATTTCACTAAAAACGGTTGTTACAACTCTCCACGCCTAAAAAAATTTTCGTCCCCGAAAATTCTTACAGGAAAAGAGGTTTGGATATTGTTTTCTCATAGCTTCCTCGGGTTCCCAGGTAGCTTCTTCTATTTCGTGTCATTTCCAAAGAACTTTTACTAAAGCTATGTTCTTATTTCTCAATTCTTTCACCTCTTGTACCAGAATTCTGATCGGTTCGTCACTGTACGAAATATTAGGCTGAATCTCGACATCCGTCGGGGAGATAACATGTGAAGGGTCAAATCAGTACCATCATAACATAGACACATGAAAGAAATTATGAATCTTTTCTAATTCTGACGGTAAAGCTAATCGATACGCAACAGGTCTAATTCTTTTAGTAATCTCATACGACCCGATAAATCGTGGACTTAACTTTCCTTTGCGACCCAACCGAAGAACTTTCTTCTAGGGTGACATTTTCAGGAATATTTTCTCACCAATTTGAAATTCAATATCTTTACGCTTAAGATCCGCATATGATTTTTGTCGATCTGAAGCTGCTTTCAAACTATCTTGGATCATTTTTACTTTTTCTTCAGTCTCACGAATTAAATCAACCTCGTGTATCTTTTTCTCACTGAGCTCAGCCCAATATAATGGAGTTCAGCATTTACGACCATACAAAGCTTCATACGGTGCCATCTTTATACTAGATTGAAAACTGTTGTTGTACGCGAATTCAACAAATGGTAAATATTTCTCCCAGTTGCCTTCAAACTCTAATACACAGCATCCAAGCATATCCTCGAGAATCTGTATTACTTGCTCGGACTGACCATTGGTCCGAGGATGAAATGCAGTGCTAAAATGCAACCGTGTACCTAAAGCTTCCTGTAACCTTTTCCAGAATCGTGACGTAAACCGCGGATCTCTATCCGAGATGATGGAAACTGGTACCCCATGTAATCTGACAATCTCAGAAACATATAACTCAGCTAATTTCTCAAGGGAGTAATCTGTACGTATCGGAATAAAATGCGCTGACTTCATCAAAAAATCAACGACAACCCAAATGGCATCTTTCTTTCTCGGAGATAGGGGTAAACCCGATACAAAGTCCATAGTAACTCGATCCCATTTCCACTCCGGTATCATTATTGGCTGCAATAAACCAGAAGGCACCTGATGTTCAGCTTTAACTTGCTGACATACTAAACATCTCGATACAAAGTCTGAAATCTCTCGCTTCATACCTGGCCACCAGTACATCTATTTCAAATCGTTGTACATTTTAGTGCTACCAGGGTGAACGGACAAACTACGACAATGAGCCTCTTACAAAATCTTTTGAATTAACCCTGAATCCTTCAGTACAAAAAATCTGCCTTTAAAAAGTAAATAATCATCGAACCCAATTTGAAAATTTGAATCAAGAGTTGATTTGCAAAATTTCCGTTTAGCTACTAACGCATCATCGCAATTCTGAGCCTCACAAATCTATTGTAAGAACAATGATTTAGCTTTTAACTTAGCTAAAATAGAACCATCAATAGACAACGACAACAGCGTATTCAACACTCGCAAAGCAAGCAAATATTTTCTACTCAAAGAATCAACCACTACATTTGCTTTTCCCGGATGATAATCAATAATTAAATCATAGTATTTCAACAACTCGAGCCATCTGTGCTGTCTCAGGTTCAAATCTTTCTGTGACATGAAATACTTCAAACTCTTATGATTGGTAAAAAAGTGACATTTTTCTCCGAACAAATAGTGTCGCCAATTTTTCAATGCAAACACAATAGCTGCCAACTCTAGGTCATGTGTCGGGTAATTTTTTTCATGCTGCTTTAATTGTCTAGAAGCATAAGCTATTACTTTGCCTTCCTGCATCAAAACAGACCCTAATCCATTTAAAGATGCATCATTGAAAATCACAAATTCTTTACCCGATTCAGGCTAAACTAGAATGGGTGCCTCGGTCAACAGTGCTTTCAACTAATAAAAAATTTGTTGACACATTTTAAACCATTCGTATTTCACATCTTTCTATAATAGTCATGTCATCAGTGTAGCTATCATCGAGAATCCTTTGACGAATCTTCTGTAATATCCAACTAGTCCTTGAAAACTTATAATCTCAAATATATTTCTTAGAGGCTTCCAATAAACAATAGCTGAACTTTTGCTTGGGTCTACTCTGATGCCATCTGCCGACATAACATGTCCCGAAAAACAAACTTCTCGTAGCTAGAATTCAAATTTACTAAACTTCGCGAATAATTATTTTTCGTGTAAAGTTTGCAAAATAATTCGCAGATGTTCAGCATGCTCAGATTCATTCCATGAATAAACCAAAATATCATCAATGAAACCCACAACAAATCAATTTAGATACAGTCTAAATATTCTGTTCATCAGGTCCATAAACACTACAGGTGCATTGGTTAAACCAAACGGCATCACTAAAAATTCATAATGTCCGTACCTGGTTCTGAATGCAGTTTTTGGCACATCTGAATCTTTAACTCGCAACAGGTAGTAGCCAGAACGAAGATCAATCTTTGAAAATACTGTTGCACCTTTCAACTGGTTAAACAAATCATCAATACGCGACAATAGATATTTGTTCTTTATTGTCACTTTGTTGAGCTGTCGGTAATCGATATATAAGAGCATAGATCCATCTTTTTTCCTAATGAATAAAATAGGAGCACCCCAAGGAGAAAAGCTAGGCCGAGCAAAGCCTCTCTCTGCCAACTCCTGCAACTGTGCTTTCAACTCTTTCAATTTTGTAGGTGCCGTTCTGTATGGTGCTATAGATATCGGGGATGTTCCCGGCATCAAGTCAATTCCAAACTCAACCTCTCGAGTTGGAGGTAGCCCAGGTAACTCTTTTGGAAACACATCTGAAAATTCACACACCACTGGAACCAGTGCTAGTTTTATTTTCGAGATTCTGGAGTCAACTACATAAGCAAGATATGCTTCACAACCCTTTTTAACATATTTCTATGCCGTCATAATAAAGATTATACTAGTTGTATCGTCTAGTCTGCCTGATTCAATTCGGACCTGTTTACATCCGGACATTTAAGCACAATAAATTTTCTCCTACAATTCACAATAGCATCATGCTGTGTTAACCAGTCCTATAACACCCCTTACTCGTATTCGAAGCCGAAACAGGGTACGAGGCATTACCGGGCATAAACACAAGTAATCATACCAAACCGAGACGTGAATCTCCATCCAAATTTAAAAATTTTCATTTACATTCCTATCGTCCCTAAAATGAGCTTACGAGGACCAAAACATGTTTTGGAAGCGGTTCGGGACTAAACCGAGAACTTTAGAAAGTTTTATGACACTTAGAAAATTTTTGCTAAAATAGGGGTCACACGCCCGTGTGGGTTCGAGACACGCCCGTACGACCCTGAGACACGCCCGTGCTACAGGCCGTGTTCAAAATAGGGTGCTCTCTGACTTTGCCACACGCCCGTGTGCTAGGCCATGTGGTATATTTAATTTTCATAATTTTTCATAAAATAGGTGCAGACTTCACACGGCTGAGACACACGCCCGTGTCCAAGGCCGTGTAGCACACACGGCTGAGACACACGCTCGTGTCTCTGCCAGTGTGCTATATTCTAGACATTCTGTTTTGCATCAATTAAGGTGCAGGGGACACACGGCCAAAACACATGCCTGTGGGGCAGACCGTGTGTCTGTAGCACCCCAAATCCGGTGACTACGTTACGACCAAATTTGGTATGTTACAGGAAGAGAAGTTTATAAAATTTCGATGGAAACTTTAGCTTGGAAAAACTTTATGAACAATGTTTTTATCTTGCAAATAAATTTTAAATCTCATCCAAGAGTTTCTCATCATTTTCTTTTTCATGAATTAAAAGTCGTAAATCATTTTATTTTACGAAGCCGAAATTGGGGATTCTATAGACGTGACAGTTGAAAACAATGTTGAGTTCTTAAGAAAACTCCGGATTGTTTAGCTTACACTTTTATTCGCTTGTCATCTTTGTAGTTACACCTTTTTAGAAAAATAATTGTAATATTTTTATTTTAGAAAAACTCCATGTTTGTCACTTCAGAAATATATAATAGCAGTGTTAAGGAAAATCCCAATTTAAAGTCGTAGAGGCCTTATTACATTGCAAAATCCCAAAATTAAAAAGTACGTTCAAAATAAGGAAGAAAGTTTACGAGAAATAAATATTGCATGGCCACCTCAAGTCCACCTCGGCTCCAAGTCCGCGATCTAGGGGTTACCTGCAAAATTAAGCAGAGGGGTGAGTCACCGAGACTTAGTGTGTAAATCCCCTTATAACGCAATCTGGCCTTAAGCCCACAGTTGCACATCGGGCCTTAGCCCACTCAATATAGCATATAACACATGCATGCAATGCAGCCCACCCCATCCTAGTTTTCCATCCTCTAGGTCACCTGAATCAGCCAAACACCCGTGGCATTATGCCACTATGGTTCTAGACCACCGCGGTCCCAGACGACTCGTGACAAAGTCACTTAATATATATATAATTGTGGGGCCAACCCACCGTGACAATCTCTGATAAGTATATGTATACGTGGGGCCAACCCACTGTGGTCTCAGACCACCGAGACAAGTCACTGATATATGTATTGTAACACCCCGTACCCGAGACTGATGCTAGGGCTGGATACGAGACATTACCATACTTGGATTCACTTAAACATTCTGTTATAGGTGGAAAAAAATTGTTCCGACATAAAAACTTCTCTTTCTTAGTCTAACCATACATTTCATGGGCCTACAAGGCCTTAGGCACATAACCGATAACTTTCGGAACTTAATCGAAAACTTTTCTTTGAAGCAGGGTTCACACGCCCATGTCTACAAACCGTGGGGAGTTACTGACTATATTCACACGGCCGTGCATGATTAGACACGCCTGTGTATAGGCACACACACCCATGTCCCTAGTCCATGCCTAAAAACCCAGGCATTCTGCCAATTTACCCACGGCCAAGGCACGCCCGTGCTACCCAACCGTGGTCGACACTGACTGAATCCACACGACCTGAACACGCCCGTGTCCTAACCGTGTGTTATACACGGCTCATACAAACGGCCGTGGGATATGACCGTGGTATATTCTGACTCATAACATTATGGTGCAGGGTACACACGGCCTAGACACACGCCCGTGCGTCTAACCGTGTAGGCACTTAAAGGCTATTTACCAAGCCATTTGCCACCCTGAAATCAAGATCAACTCAAACTCAATTCAATGCATCTCATAGACAATACTACATACTTCATTGACTTCAATAAACATACATACATAGACAATTTTGACCAATCACCTGGCCAAATACTAAAGAATAATAAAAGAGGCATACACTTCATTAATTTCATCTTCATTGAAAAACAAAGAGTTTGCCAAATATTTGCCTAGCTCAAGAAATCATTTACAAAATGACTTACAGTCAACAGTTTAACTAACAATTACAACTTGACAAAATACCCAAGTCCTATACATGCCATATTCAAAACAAGTCTAAAATTGTTATACCAAAGTGTTGTTGATAGTGTGATCTCCGAATCCCTGTGTCTACGATCTTTGAGTTATCTTGGTAATACTATAAGAAGGAAGGGCAATGAAAAGGGGTAAGCAATAAGCTTAGTAAGTTGCATGATAATAATTAGAAATCATACTCCTCAGAAAAGAATAATACATCCATAGTATTAGATAATTATATACAAACCAGGACTTCTTGACAATCCTTACTTACAATCGCCCATATCTAACGTTTATCGTAACACATATAGAGCAAATTTCTCATGACTCATTCAATAGCACTTGTATTCATTCATATCTCTACGATAAGTATAAGGTCAATATCACATTCTTTAAGTGGTCTTACATGAAGTCTCCTCTAGATACCGATGCCATGTCCCGGACATGGTCTTATAGAGAATTACCTCTATGTGCTAATGCCATATCCCGGATATGGTCTTACGCCAGCTCTTGTCCCAACGCCGATGCCATGTTCCAAACATGGTCTTACATCAGCTCCTGTCCCAACACCGATGCCATGTTCCAAACATGGTCTTACACTGGCACTCATATCAACGCCGATGCCATGTTCCAAACATGGTCTTACACTGGCACTCATAATGTGGCCGATGCCATGTCCCAGACATGGTCTTACACTGACACTCGTATCAACGCCGATGCCATGTTCCAAACATGGTCTTACACTGGCACTCATAATGTGGCCGATGCCATGTCCAAGACATGGTCTTACACTGGCACTCGTATCAACGCCGATGCCATGTTCCAAACATGGTCTTACACTGGCACTCATAATGTGGCCGATGCCATGTCCCAGACATGGTCTTACACTGGCACTCGTATCAATGCCGATGCCATGTTCCAAACATGGTCTTACACTGGCACTCATAATGTGGCCGATGCCATGTCCCAGACATGGTCTTACACTGGCACTCACATTGGATGATAGTATTTTTCGTATACCTCATGTCCATTAGAACTTCGCCATCACATTCATATAAACTTCTCAATTTATTGAAGTATCATGCATCAATAAGACATCAAGCATTCTCAATTATGCTAATACAATATTGTATTAAAAATCACACACAACTTACCTCGTTTTCAAAATGAGCTAGTTTTTCAGTTTAGTCCACGATTTTGTCCTTTCCCCGATCGAGGCGAATTCTCGTCTCCTCTTGCTCTATAATAGAAAATTAGCTCATTTTAATCATTACATTAACATAAGCATCTCAATAATTTTGCTTAGGTAAAATTACCATTTTACCCCTAGATTTTGGCAAAATGACCATTTTGCCCCTATGCTCGAAAATTAATCCTAATCACATTTTTATCCTCCACAAGCCTATGCAAACATTTAATGCTCTTAAAGCTATCATCAAAAATCAATATCCTACATACTTACTACAAAAGTTATAACCTTTTCATTAAGGTCCTATTTGGTGTTTTCATGCTAACACCCTTTTTAAAAGTTGTTCATCTAGTAACTAAAACTCAAGTCCTTCCATAAAAATGCAGCAAATAACTAAGGTAGCTCTCATGGTAGAACTCTAAACCTTTCACAACATTGCACAATAGTCCCCTCATTTGAAAGCTTAAGCTTTAGGGGTCTCGAAAGTACAATTATTTTCAAGAAAAGTTCACTAGAACACTTACTTGAGTAGATGAGAGCTTGCTGAAATTTTTGAAGGTTTTTACCCCTTCTATGCTGCAAATTATTGGTTGAAGATGATAGGGGAAAATATGATATCTTTTCTCTCCTTATTTTATTATTATAAGTCAAATTAGTCCACCTACTACTACTAACTTTGACTAAAATTGATAATCTTGTCTCCCATGCTTTCTTATGGCCGGCCAAGCCTCTTCCAAAGGCTAAATTGCCTTTTAAATACCCCCAATTAACAAATCATGGCCATATGGTACTTTTAGCATGTAGAATGGAACTTTCACACTTTATGTGATTTAGTCCTTTTTTTTGCAATTAAACATGAAATCGATAACATTAAAGTACCAAAATTGTCATGTTCATATGCTATTATGTTCTAACTCATAATATATCATGAAAATAATTTTCTCCAATCTCTGATTAGTGATCCTGAGATCACTATTCCGACTAGCCCCTAAATCAGACTGTTACAATTCTCCCCCATTAAGGATTTTGGTCCTCGAAAATCTTACCAGTGAAAAGGTTGGGGTATTGGTTTCTTATCGTCTCCTCGGGCTCCCATGTGGCCTGTTCTATTCCACACCTTTGCCATAGGACTTTCACTAGGGCTATGCTTTTATTTTTTAACTGCTTGACCTCACGAGCCAATATTTTAACTGGTTCTTCACCATAAGTCAAATCTGATTGTATCTCTACCTCTGTTGGCTCTATAACATGTGAAGGGTCTGAATGGTATCGGCGCAACATAGATACATGGAAGACGTCATGAATCTTTTCTAACTCAGGCGGCAAAGCTAGTCGATAAGCTACCGGTCCTATCCTTTCGATAACTTCATAAGGTCCGATAAAACGCAGACTCAATTTGCCCTTCCGTCCAAATCTGAGGACTTTCCTCCATGGTGATACTTTCAGGAACACTTTATCACCAACCTCGTACTCTATCTCTTTCCTCTTTAAATCTGAATAGGACTTCTGTCTATCTGAGGCGGCTTTTAGGCAGTTACGAATCATTTCCACTTTCTCTTCAGTTTTTTTTAACAAAATCAACCCCGTGTATCTGTTTCTCTCTGAGTTCTGACCAATACAAGGGAGTTCGACACTTACGTCCATACAATGCCTCATAAGGTGCCATCTTCAGACTTGACTGAAAACTGTTATTATAGGCGAATTCCACCAATGGTAAGTATTTCTCCCAACTACCGTGGAATTCCAAAACACAACATCTAAGCATGTCTTCTAGTATCTGAATTGTTTTCTCCGACTTCCCGTCGGTTTGGGGATGAAAGGCAGTACTGAAACTCAATTTCGTGCCCAAAGCTTCTAGCAGCTTTTTCCAAAACTGTGACGTAAATCTCAGATCCCTATCTGAAATGATTAACAACGGTACACCGTGAAGTCTCACTATCTCAGACATGTACAAGTCTGCCAATTTATCGAGTGAGTAGTCGACTCGCATTGGTATAAAGTGGGCTAACTTAGTGAGTCTATCAACCACTACCTAAACTGCATCCTTCTTATTGGGAGTCAACGGTAAACCCATCACAAAATCTATAGCAATACGGTCCCACTTCCACTCAGGAACCATAATAGGCTGAAGTAAACCCGAAGGTACTTGATGTTCAGCCTTCACTTGTTGGCAAATCAGGCATCTTGTTACAAACTCAGAAATATCTTTCTCCATACCCAGCCACCAGTACCATTTCTTCAAATCTTGGTACATCTTTGTGCTGCCTGGATGCACGTTCAGACATCCGTTATGAGCTTCCTGCAAAATTTTGCGAATAAGCTCGTCATTCCTGGGTACACAGACCCGATCTCAAAATGTCAAACATCCATCAAGATTTACTCGAAAGTCTGACTCAACGCTCGACTCACATAAAGCTCTTTTGGCTTGCAAACTGTTATCGTCCTTCTGAGCTTCACAAATCTCTTGGAGGAACAATGGTTTAGCCTTTAACTCGGCTAATAGGGAACCATCATCTAACAATGTCATCTGGGTGATAATAGCTTTTAATGCAAATAATGATTTTCTACTCAAAGCGTCATCGACTACATTTGCCTTTCCCGGATGATAGTCAATTACTAGTTCATAATTTTTAATCAATTCTAGCCATCTTCGTTGCCTCAAATTTAATTCCTTTTGGGTCATCAAATATTTTAGGCTTTTGTGGTTGGTAAAATTCTGACACCTTTAACCATATAAATGATGCCTCCAAATTTTCAACGCAAACACGATTGTGACCAACTCTAAATCATGAATCAGGTAGTTCTTCTCGTGCGGCTTCAACTGTCTAGAGGCGTATGTAATCACTTTACCCTCTTGCATAAGTACACAGCCTAAACCGTTCAAAGACGCGTCACTGTAAACCACGAATTCTCTTTCTGACTCAGGTTGCACTAATACATGAGCCTCAGTCAACAGTGTTTTCAATTTCTCAAAACTCTGTTGACACTTTTCCGTCCAGTCAAACTTTAAATCTTTCTGCAGAAGTCTCGTCATTGGTGTAGCTATCATAAAAAACCCTTTGACAAAATGCCTATAATAGCCTGCTAGGCCTAGAAAACTCCTTACTTCAGTTACGCTCCTTGGCTATTTCCATTCGATAATTGTCGAGATTTTACTAGGGTCGACTCTTATCCCATCTCCCGAGACAATATGCCCCAAAAATCCCACTTCCTTGAGCCAAAATTCACTCTTACTGAATTTAGCATACAATTATTTTTCTCTTAAAACTTGCAGAACTATATTCAAGTGCTCAGCATGATCATTCTCATCTCGAGAGTAGATCAGTATGTCATCGATGAAGACCACAACAAATCTATCCAAATAGAGTCGAAAAATGCGGTTCATCAAATCCATGAAGATAGCGGGGGCATTCGTTAGACCAAAAGGCATGACCAAAAATTCATAGTGGCCGTACCTAGTTCTAAACGCGATTTTCGGTATGTTCGAGTCCTTGACTCTTAATTGATAATACCCTGACCTCAGATCTATCTTAGAAAATACTGTAGCTCCCTTCAACTTATCAAATAGATCATCAATTCTCGGCAACAGATACTTATTCTTCACAGTCACCTTGTTGAGTTGTCGATAATCTATACATAGTCTCATGGAACCATCTTTCTTCTTCACGAATAGAACGGGAGCGCCCCATGGAGAAAAACTCATCCTCACAAAACCCTTATCCATTAATTCTTACAACTGTGCTTTTAGCTCTTTTAGTTCAGTTGGAGCCATTCTATACGGAGCAATAGAAATAGGGGCAGTACCCGGAACTAGATCAAATCCAAATTCAATTTCTCTCTCCGGAGGTAGCCTTGGCAACCCTTCTGGAAAAACATCTAGGTATTCACATACTATGGGTACTGACTCAATTTTTGATTCAATCTCTTTAGTGTTTAACACAAAGGAAAGATAAGCCTCATACCCCTTCCTTAGGTATTTCTGAGCTAACATGGTCGATATCACTATTGGTGAACTATCCAATTTATCTGACTCAACACAAATAAGATTACCGTTTTCATCTCTCAACTCTATATGCTTCCTCCCACAATTCACAATTACATTATGAGTAACTAACCAATCCATCCCGAGAATGACATCAAACTCGTCAAACGGTAATATCATAAGATCGACAGGGAAACAATGAACCTTAATTATCAAAGGACACCCTTTACAAACTCTATCAACCAAAACGCACTTACCTAGGGGATTTGACACTCTTATGATGAATTTAGTAGACTCTATAGGCATACTCATGCTAGAGACTAGTTTCATACATATGTACGAGTGGGTACATATGTACGAGTGGGTAGATCCCGGGTCAATTAAAGCTATAACACGAGTATTATGGAGAGAAAAGATACCCGTGATTACGTCGGGGGAAGACGCTTCTTCACGTGCACGAATGGCATAAGTCCTTACCGGTGCTCTACCCTCAACTGTAGCAGCTCGTTCTTTAGGTGGATTCTTGTTTCCCATCTCACTCCTCGGATTTTTCAACGGTCTAACTGTAACATCCTAGGAAGGGCCTATGCATTTTTCAGATCAATTGTATGAAATGACAAGTCTTAAGTTTTATGAATAAATTTTTGATACTTTTGAAACCTAGAAATGAATGAAAATGAAAATGGAAATGGAAATGGACATTTTGGAAACTTAGACATTTTGGAAACTTAGACATTTTTGAAACCTAAACATTTTTGAAATGATCCAAAAATGGAAACTTGAACATTTCGGGAAACTTGGATATATGAGAGAAATAAATGAGTTTTATTCACATAAATATGTGAATAATAAGAGATAAATAAAGGAGTTTTATTCACATAAATATGTGAATAATAAGAGATAAATAAAGGAGTTTTATTCACATAAATATGTGAATAATAAGAGAGAAATAAAGGAGTTTTATTCACATAAATATGTGAATAATAAGAGATAAATAAAGGAGTTTTATTCACATAAATATGTGAATAATAAGAGATAAATAAAGGATTATTTTCTAATGAGATAATTGAGGAGATAATTGATGGATTAAAGGCTTTTATCTTTTAAATAAAAGAGATAATATTATCAAAAAAAGGAGTGGTGGCCAAGTAAAGGACTCCTAGGTGATAACTTTGGCTATAAAAGGAGGACAGGAGGGCTACTCATCAACATTTGCTCCTCTTCCTCTCTGCCAAAATTCTCCTAGGCAAAACCCCTCTCTGCCGAATTTTCATTAAGCAAAAATCCTCTCTTTTTCTTCTATTTTCTTCTCCGTTCTCTCATCAAAAGTTTGAATCTTTGTGGATTCTAAGAAAGAGGGCAATCATCCACAACATCAAAAGGGGATCTTTCGGAAATCTAAGGATCTAAGGTAAGGATTATAAATATAAATATGTGGTTAAAGATTATGATTCACGTTTTTTCAAAGTTAGATCTAATCTAATACGAAAGTTATAGGATTTCAACAGCTTATAAAGGAATCCTCTTGATTTGGAATCCCATCATAAGGTAAGGGATATTCGGCCAAGGCATAATTTGTTTAAGTGTTTTCCATTATTTCAAAAACCGAAAACGACTTGGTTACATACCTAGTATTAGCCGATTTCAAGGAAGAGGAATTCTAGCAACTGTTGGGACTTGATTAAATCAATTCGGCAACTAGGTAAGTAATTCTACTTCTAGTAGGATTTGGTTTTAAGACCAAATAGGTTTATTTATATGTTTTAATTAATGGCCGAATATAGGAGTGAAAGATCTAGATCGGTAGATCGCTCTACGAAATTCACGGAAACTATTAAGCGAAAAAAGGTGTGTACTCTTACTAACTTTCAATAAATTGCATGGCAATCATTAAATATATAAATATGTAACAAAGATGTGAATGTGGCTAAGCACCACAAATGTGGTAAGGAGTACCAGTGCACGTTTCCTACTTTTGATAGGATTGTGAATGTGATATATTTTGAACATGTGATTAGTAACATGAATGAAAATTAAGTATGTGAAATATGTTATGAAATAATTGGGGCATTCGGGATATTTGTGGAGGAAGAAAGTGAAGGTGATGACTACGGTCTCACCAACGTAAAGTGGTGACTACGGTCACATAAAGTGAAAAGTGGTAACTTCGGTTACATCCAAGTGAATACAAAGATGTCTAATGACACAACATAAGTGGGCGATGAGCACGTCGATCGCAGCGACGCCTTCTCGATGGTGTGTAGCGGATGGAGGGTCGACTTAGTAGTCCCCGCGATTATGCAGGTTGGTACGGGTGGTGTGTAGCGGATGGACAAATAGGTTTGGATTTGGGTTGCATCATCCTTTATTTTGTATGAACATGATATTGATATGACTTGTATGCCTGATTTGTTGGAAATTAGTACTATGTACACATTGAGTCTGTTGACTCACCCGTTGGGGAATTATTTTTCGTGTGATGAGCGGTAATGGACCGGGTCGGCGGGAGCTAAAGGTGGCCATGCATCGCTTGAAGAAATTATTTGGAATTTGGACTTTATGAAATTTTAGTACTTTAAACTTTATTTTGGGTTTGAATGATGTAATAAGGCCATAAGGCCCAATTGGATTTTCTTTATTTCTGTTTATTTTTATTTGAATATGATACAATTTATGTTTGATTAAAGATAAGTAAATTTATTTCTTTTTAAATAATAAACCCAAAAATTATTTTGTCACCTTATTTAAGTTGGATTTCCAGAATTTATTAAATAGGTTTCAAATTAAGCCCAACCCAAAACAATTTTTTTAAAATTACACAAATTTTCTCTAAGTCATTTAGAACATTGAAAACCGATTTATTTAAGGAACATACCAGATCCGGTTCAAGCTCGTGGGCCGGGTGTGGGGTGTTTCAGTTGGTATCAGAGCCCAGTTTTAAAACTCTCGACCTGTGGGCTCAGGCCAAAATGTTTTCAATTCGAGCCCAAATGAATTTCTTTGAAATAAGCAGGTTTTATGGCATGGCACCTAAGTCTCCGACCCGCAGTCCACCAGGTAAGTACCTTAAACCATCTGTGTGATTATGTGAATTATGAATTGTAAAAGTGTAGCAAAGGCATGGAACGTAGAATAGTGTGATAGGAACTTGAACCCTAGGATTAGACTACTCAAACACTTGAAACTCATAAGACTTAATGAACTTAACAAACCTATGACTAAGTTATTAAGCTAGGGTGTGGCAACCCCACGCATGTCTAGGATTGGATCCGGAAGAGCACAGTATTTAAGCGGTCCTAGTGACTCACCTCCTCTTCGCAGTATCCTACCTGGTGCGTAGCTTCGGTTCGCCCTAACTCGAGAAGGCTCGGTGGTGTGGCAACCTGCATGCGCATGTCTAGAAAGGTCGGTGAGAGCTTGGTATTTAAGCGATCCGCGTGACTCACCTCCTCTTCATTCGAATCTCGCTCAGTGCGTAGCTTTGGTTCACCCCGACCAAGAGGGCTCGGTCATAGGCTAAACACAAAGAATAAAACCCGAAAGGGACTTAGCCGTTTTCTTTTATAAAAAAATAAAAAAATGTATAACCAAAATTTAGTTTTAAAACTCTTAGAAACTTATGAGAACTATTTTACAACATTTTCTTCTAAAAAAATAAAAAAAAAAATACCCTTGGTTTATAAAATGACCAAACCACCCATAGTTTTAACAAAATTTCATTACTTTATCAAATGTTCAAAAAACCTAATTTGTAAAATATCAAACTATCTTGATTTTGGAAAATTACAAAATTGCTCCTAACTTACGAAATTACCAAAACGCGACTCGATTTCCAAAACTTTTACAATATCATTGCTTTGAAAAGTGTAACTCTCAAAGGAACCCTCAATGTTTTACAATCTTGGAAAATATCCCTAACTTAATAAATTTTACAAATTTACCTGATTTTTGAAAATTTACTGAAAATACCCACAGTAGGATAAAATTACGAAAATGCCCTGGTAGTGGAAAAGCAAAATAACGAAAATACCAACATAAATTACAACGTTTCTTTGAATGAACGAAAGTTCATATTTGTTGATGGATGAATGAATGAATGCAAGATCAGTATGCATGTATGAATACGAAAGAACCACTCTTAAACTCTTCTTCATAAGATATCATTGCGGGTAATAAGTGAAACAAGAATACTAATACATAAAATTCCTTAATCGATCTCGTCGATAATGAGCTCAAGAGGGCGTGGTCGCCGTGGGAAGAGGTAGAGGAAGGATGACTCGTTAGATCGGGACAAGGTTCGACAATGAGATACCACCACCACCATCACCCCCCCACCGCCAATGTTGAGCGGCGAGGCCTCGCATGAGGAAGATGCTGTGTCGCAGTCGTCTTTGCGAGTTTTGGAATTGGTGGCTGGTGCAGGAAACAATTCAGGAAATCGTAAGTCTGTGCCTGAGCGGCTCCGTGCTAATGGAGCTGAAATGTTTAGAGGAGTATCGGGAGTGGCACCCAGCAGATGGTGAGTCTCGGTTGGAAGCAACTGAGCGCATCATGGATGAGCTCGACTTGACCCCCGAGGAGAAGTTGAAAGGGATGACGGCACTGTTATGCGATGAAGCGTATCAATGGTGGTTAACCGTTCGGGACGGTGCCACGGCGGAAGATCTGACCTGGGAATATGCTAAGGAAGCATTTGAGAAGAAGTATGTGGGAACCAGGTATATAGATGAGCAAAGGAAGGCTTTTCGGGGTTGGTACAAGGAAGTAAGTCCATCACCGAATATGAAGCGGAATTCTTGAGGTTGAGCCGATATGCCCGAGGAGTAGTGGCGATCGAGCATGAACAGCGTGTTCGTTTTGAGGACGGACTTAGGGACGATTTGAGACTTTTGATAGCACCGCATCGGGGCGGGAATTCTCTGCCTTGGTGGAAAAGGCTAAAGTGGTGAGGGAATTAAGGACGCCACCAAGCGGTGTGGATGAAAATAAGCCCAAAAGAGGTTTTGGGCCATCCGAAAAAGGCCACAAGAGGCCTAGAGTTGACAGCCACAAAGTCAACAGTGCCGGTGCACGGGCCGGCAATTTCGCCCTTGTGAACATTGTGGAAGGAAGCACGGGGAGAGTGTTGGAAAAAGGCGGGACGATGTCTCAAGTGTGGGTCCAAGGACCATATGATTAAGGATTGCCCCAAGCTATTAGATGAGAGCCAACCAGCACTCGAGTGCTAACCAGCCGGTAGAGGCGGACAGCAGACCTCAAAGAGGTCGTGGGTCGACCAACAGAGGTAGTGACAGAGGCCGTGGAGCTCGGGGCGAGTGCGCTAACGCCAAGCAAGGCAACCGGGTTTGGTTTACGCGGTTCATTGGAGGGAAGAGGGAGACGCGCCGGATGTTATAACCGGTACGTTCTTTATTCATGACAAACCCTATTTTGCTCTTATTGATGTGGGCTCAACTCATTCCTATGTTGCATGTAGTGTGGTTGAAACACTAGGCCTAGACTCTGAACTTTCTCGATAGGCGGATAATCGTAGTAAGCCCTTTAGGCCAAACGGTGTGAGGATATATAGGATCTTTCGGAATGTACCCCTAGAGATTCAGGAGAGCGAACTTTCTGGGCCGACTTAATGGAATTACCCTTCTGGAGAGTTTGAGCTTATACTTGGAATGGATTGGCTAGTAGAGCATCGAGCCGTGTTGGATTGTGCGGCTAAACGTATGGAACTAAGAACCCCGGAAGATGAGGTAGTAGTGATGATCGGAGAAAGGAGGAACTACTTGTCTAACGTAGTTTCAAAGACCAAGGCCGAGAAAATGGTTAAGAAAGGATGTAAGGCATTCTTAGCCTTCGTGAGTGCGTTAAGAGGAGAAGAGGAAGGTGTTAAGGGAGTTAGAACAGTAAGGGATTTTGAGGATGTATTTCCGAGAGGAGTTGCCCTAATACCCCCGGATAGAGAAGTGGAATTTGGAATAGATTTGCTACCGAATGCAGCTCCCGTGTCAATCGCTCCTACCGAATGGCACCAAAGGAGTTAGTGGAGCTCAAGGCTCAAATCCAAGAGTTGTTGGATCGTGGGTTCATTCGACCCAGTGTGTCTCCGTGGGGAGCACCGGTTCTCTTTGTGAAGAAGAAGGATGGAACTATGCGGATGTGCATAGATTATCGCCGATTGAACAAATGACCATCAAGAACAAGTATCCTTTGCCAAGGATAGATGACTTGTTCGACCAACTGAAAGGGGCAGCTGTGTTCTCAAAGATCGACTTAAGGTTGGGGTATCATCAACTGAAAGTGAAGGAGGCTGATATTCATAAGACCGCTTTTAGGACAAGGTACGGTCATTTTGAATTTGTGGTGATGCCGTTTGGGTTGACGAAACGCACCGGCGCGTTCATGGATATGATGAATAGGGTTTTCCAACCCTACTTGGATAGATTCGTCGTGGTGTTCATCGACGACATTTTGGTGTATTCCAAGACGGAGGAGGAGCACGATGAGCATCTCCGAGTTGTGTTAGAAGTGTTAAGGAAAAAAGCGACTTTATGCCAAATTCAGCAAGTGCAAATTTTGGCTCAAGGAAGTGGCGTTCCTAGGACATGTGGTATCCGCAGAAGGAATAAGAATGGATCCTAGGAAGATCGAAGCGGTGTTGGATTGGAAATCACCTAGGTCGGTGGCTGAAATCGAAGTTTCTTAGGCTTGGCAGGCTATTACGTAAGGTTCGTGGAAGGATTCTCGCCAATAGCCGCACCTTTGACAAAGTTACTAAGGAAGGAAGTACCGTTTGTGTGGACGGATAAGCAACAGGAGAGCTTTGAAAAGCTTAAAAGGTCTTGTGAAGCTCGGTGTTAATTCAGTTAGAAGGCGTAAGGACTTCAGTAGTATATTGTGATGCTTCGCACACGTGGGTTAGGCTGTATGCTAATGCAAGAAGGAAAGGTAGTCGCTATGCATCTCGACAGTTAAGGCCGCATGAGGTGAACTACCCAACTCATGACTTGGAACTCATGGCGGTGGTTTTCGCCCTCAAAGTTTGGAGGCACTACCTTTATGGAGAAAGGTCAGAATTTACACGGACCACAAAAGCCTTAAGTATTTGTTGACTCGTAAGGAGTTGAACTTGAGGCAACGAAGGTGGGTGGAGTTATTGAAAGATTATGACTGCTTCGATAGAATACCATCCGGCAAGGCGAATGTAGTAGCCGACGCCCTAAGTAGGAAGGTTGTGTCGGATTTAAGGGCTTTGTTCGCTCACTTAAGTTTGTATGAAGACGGAAGCTTTGTTGGCGAGTTACAAGTCAAGCCAACTGGGCTGAAGGAGGTGAAAGAGGGACAGGTTAGGCGGATAAGGACTTAAGTACTAAGTTACAGCAAGTAATACGGCAAGGAGGATTAAAGGATTATGGCGTCAATGATGAAGGAGTACTGTGCTACAAGGAAAAGGTTTGTATGCCGAGGGATAAGGAGTTGAGACAAAGGATTCTTCGGAAGCGCATGGTAGTCCTTATGCTATGCATCCCGGAGGCATCAAGTCAGTATAGAGATCTAAGGGAACAATTTTGGTGGTCGACCAAACGAGAGGTGACTGAATTTGTGGGGAAATGTTTGACATGTCGACAAGTAAAGGCTGAACACCAAGTCCCATCAGATTGCTTCAACCAATTGAGATTCCCCAATGGAAGTGGGAAAGAATTACCATGGACTTAGTTAGTGGGCTTCCCCTTACGCCCACTAAGAAGGACTCGGTATGGGTGATAGTGGACCGTTTGACCAAGTCCGCACATTTTATCCCCGTGAGGATCGACTATTCCTTCAAAAGTTAGCCAAGTTATATGTGGCGGAGATCGTGAGGCTACACGGGTACCGATGTCGATCATCTCCGATAGAGACCCAAGGTTTACGTCTCGATTTTGGAAAGCACTTCATCAAGCATTAGGCACTAAGCTAGACTTCACTACGGCTTTTCATCCACAATCAGACGGGCAGTCTGAACGGGTTATACAAGTGTTGGAAGATATGCTAAGAGGCTGTGTGATGGATTTCCGAGGAAGTTGGGAAGATTACTTGCCTCTAGCTGAGTTCGCCTACAACAACAGCTATCAGGCAAGCATTCGGATGGCACCATACGAAGCATTGTATGGAAGGAAATGTAGAACACCAACTTGTTGGACCGAGTTAGGAGAACGCCGCGTTTTGGGTCCAGAGTTAGTGGCGGAAACTGAGGAGAAGGTGGAATTAATTCGGGCACGGTTGAAAGAAGCTTCTGATAGACAGAAGTCGTACGCAGACCTTAAGAGGAAAGAAATTGAGTTTGAAGTAGGAGACCAAGTGTTTCTAAAGGTCTCACCTTGGAAGAAGGTTATGCGGTTCGGTCGCAAAGGGAAGCTAAGCCCAAGGTTTATAGGGCCTTATCAAGTATTGAAGCGAATTGGGCCAGTGGCATACCAATTAGAGTTGCCACCAGAATTGAAGCAGATGCACGACGTATTTCATGTATCCATGCTACGTCGCTATCGATCGGATCCGTCTCATGTGGTACCTGTTGAAGAAGTGGAGTTAAGGCCAGATCTATCCTACGAGGAGGAGCCGATTCAGATCTTGGAACGTGACGTGAAAGCACTACGAAAGAAGTCGGTGCCTTTAGTCAAGGTGTTATGGCGCAATCATGGATCGGAAGAAGCTTCGTGGGAGCCAGAAGAGACAATGCGACAAAGAATAATACCCTCAATCATTTAGTTAGGAAATTTCGAGGACGAAATTTTATTTAAGGGGGGTAGAACTGTAACATCCTAGGAAGGGCCTATGCATTTTTCAGATCAATTGTATGAAATGACAAGTCTTAAGTTTTATGAATAAATTTTTGATACTTTTGGAAACCTAGAAATGAATGAAAATGAAAATGGAAATGGAAATGGACATTTTTGGAAACTTAGACATTTTTGGAAACTTAGACATTTTTGGAAACCTAAACATTTTTGGAAATGATCCAAAAATGGAAACTTGAACATTTCGGGAAACTTGGATATATGAGAGAAATAAAGGAGTTTTATTCACATAAATATGTGAATAATACGAGATAAATAAAGGAGTTTTATTCACATAAATATGTGAATAATAAGAGATAAATAAAGGAGTTTTATTCACATAAATATGTGAATAATAAGAGAGAAATAAAGGAGTTTTATTCACATAAATATGTGAATAATAAGAGATAAATAAATGAGTTTTATTCACATAAATATGTGAATAATAAGAGATAAATAAAGGATTATTTTCTAATGAGATAATTGAGGAGATAATTGATGGATTAAAGACTTTTATCTTTTAAATAAAAGAGATAATATTATCAAAAAAGGAGTGGTGGCCAAGTAAAGGACTCCTAGGTCGATAACTTTGGCTATAAAAGGAGGACAGGAGGGCTACTCATCAACATTTGCTCCCTCTTCCTCTCTCTCAAAAATTCTCCTAGGCAAAACCCTCTCTGCCGAATTTTCATTAAGCAAAAATCCTCTCTTTTTCTTCTATTTTCTTCTCCGTTCTCATTATTAAGTTTGAATCTTTGTGGATTCTAAGAAAGAGGGCAATCATCCACAACATCAAAAGGGGATCTTTCGGGAAATCTAAGGATCTAAGGTAAGGATTATAAATATAAATATGTGGTTAAAGATTATGATTCACGTTTTCAAAGTTAGATCTAATCTAACACGAAGTTATAGGATTTCAACAGGCTTATAAAGGAATCCTCTTCAGATTTGGAATCCCATCATAAGGTAAGGGATATTCGGCCAAGGCATAATTTGTTTAAGTGTTTTCCATTATTTGAAAAACCGAAAATCGACTTGGTTACATACCTAGTATTAGCCGATTTCAAGGAAGAGGAATTCTAGCAAATGTTGGGACTTGATTAAATCAATTCGGCAACTAGGTAAGTAATTCTACTTCTAGTAGGATTTGGTTTTAAGACCAAATAGGTTTATTTATATGTTTTAATTAATGGCCGAATATAGGAGTGAAAGATCTAGATCGGTAGATCGCTCTCTGACGGAATTCACGGAAACTATTAAGCGAAAAAGGTGTGTACTCTTACTAACTTTCAATAAATTGCATGGCAATCATTAAATATATAAATATGTAACAAGTATGTGAATGTGGCTAAGCACCACAAATGTGGTAAGAGTACCTGTGCACGTTTCCTACTTTTGATAGGATTGTGAATGTGATATATTTTGAACATGTGATTAGTAACATGAATGAAAATTAAGTATGTGAAATATGTTATGAAATAATTGGGGCATTCGGGATATTTGTGGAGGAAGAAAGTGAAGGTGATGACTACGGTCTCACCAACGTAAAGTGGTGACTACGGTCACATAAAGTGAAAAGTGGTAACTTCGGTTACATCCAGTGAATACAAAGGTCTAATGACACAACATAAGTGGGCGATGAGCACGCCGATCGCAGCTGATCGCCTTCGATGGTGTGTAGCGGATGGAGGGTCGACTTAGTAGTCCCCGCGGTTATGCAGGTTGGTACGGGTGGTGTGTAGCGGATGGACAAATAGGTTTGGATTTGGGTTGCATCATCCTTTATTTTGTATGAACATGATATTGATATGACTTGTATGCCGATTTGTTGGAAATTAGTACTATGTACACATTGAGTCTGTTGACTCACCCGCTGGGGAATTATTTTTCAGTGATGAGCAAGAATGGACCGGGTCGGCAGGAGCTAAAGGTGGCCATGCATCGCTTGAAGAAATTATTTGGAATTTGGACTTTATGAAATTTTAGTACTTTAAACTTTATTTTGGGTTTGAATGATGTAATAAGGCCATAAGGCCCAATTGGATTTTCTTTATTTCTGTTTATTTTTATTTGAATATGATACAATTTATGTTTGATTAAAGATAAGTAAATTTATTTCTTTTTAAATAATAAACCCAAAAATTATTTTGTCACCTTATTTAAGTTGGATTTCCAGAATTTATTAAATAGGTTTCAAATTAAGCCCAACCCAAAACAATTTTTTTAAAATTACACAAATTTTCTCTAAGTCATTTAGAACATTGAAAACCGATTTATTTAAGGAACATACCAGATCCGGTTCAAGCTCGTGGGCCGGGTGTGGGGTGTTTCACTTCCCTTAGGGGTACTTCCCGATCTCGCATTCTGAGGCCTTCCTTTCACATCTACCTCGGGGCAGTTTCTAATAAAATGGTCCAATGACCCACATCTGAAACAACCTTTCTCATTAGCTCGGCACTCACCAAAATGGTGCCCGCCACACTGAGGGCATTCCGGTCTATTTGGACGGACGTTGCCCACACTAGCAACTGATGTAGATTGCCCTTTTGATCCCGAGAATTGCCTGCCCTTATTTCGGGTTGAAAACCCCGCAGAAGTGACTGATCGAGTAGTGAAATCCCTCGCTTTCTTGGATGAGGATAGGTGAGACTTGTTCAATTGTCTCTTCCTCGAGTCACGAGATTCGTATTCTGTTCGTCTCTTCTCTTTAGCCAACTCTTTGGCTTTACAGACCCTATCTACCAACACTACAAACTCCTTTAATTCGAGAACTCCCACGTATAAGCGGATATCTTCATTTAATCCATCCTTAAACCTCTTGTACATGATGGCTTCGGTAGACACGCACTCTCGTGCATACTTGCTAAGTCTGACAAACTCTCGTTCATAGTCGGTCACTGACATACAGCCTTGCTTCAACTCCAAGAATTCCTTTCTCTTGTGGTCGATGAATCTTTGGCTGATATACTTCTTCTGATATTCTTCTTGAAAGAATTCCCAGCTAACCCTCTCCCTCGGTACCACCGACACCAAGGTGTTCCACCATCGGTAGGTCAATCTCTCGGAGAGATATTTGCACACTTTAAGCACTCCTCGGTGTGCAGGGATAACTCATCGAATACCCGAATGGTATTTTCGAGCTGCACTCGCTTTCTCGGGTCATCATCCTTATTCGCCCGAAATTCTTCTACTCCCTTGCTTCCGGATCTTATCTACCGGAGGCCTTTCTCTTCTCGCCACCTCAACCACTTGAGGAGCTACTGGAGCGAGTTGAGGGATAGGTGGGGGCGGAGGGGGCTGAGCATTGGGATTTACTTGGGTATACTCAGTATACCAGTTGCTCATCATGTGGAGAAAAGCTTCTCGGGCCTCATTCCCCTGACCCAAGGTCTCGGGTCTACTATTAGCTGGCGCGGTCCCTTGAGCAGGAGCCGGCGGATTACTCGCAGCATCATCGGCTGCAGTTCGGTTTGGATCAGAATCCATTTACTACATAAAACACAAATTTATACGTCAGGAGCCATCACACTATCATTACTCAGACACTCTTACATAAGGCATGTATAGCTAGACTCGTACTTATGCTACGTTAGTCCTAGAATCGACTAAACCATAGCTCTGATACCACTAAATGTAACACCCCGTACCCGAGACTGATGCTAGGGCTGGATACGAGACATTACCATACTTGGATTCACTTAAACATTCTCTTATAGGTGGAAAAATTTCATTCCGACATAAAAACTTCTCTTTCTTAGTCTAACCATACATTTCATGGGCCTACAAGGCCTTAGCCACATAACCGATAACTTTTGGAACTTAATCGAAAACTTTTCTTTGAAGCAGGGTTCACACGCCCATGTCTACAAACCGTGGGGAGTTACTGACTATATTCACACGGCCGTGCATGATTAGACACGCCCTTGTATAGGCACACACGCCCATGTCCCTAGTCCGTGCCTAAAAACCCAGGCAATCTGCCAATTTACCCACGGCCAAGACACGCCCGTGCTTCCCAACCGTGGTCGACACTGACTGAATCCACACGACCTGAACACGCCCGTGTCCTAACTGTGTGTTATACACGACTCATACAAACGGCCGTGGGATATGACCGTGGTATATTCTGACTCATAACATTATGGTCCAGGGTACACACGGCCTAGACACATGCCCGTGCGGCTAACCGTATGGGCACTTAAAGGCTATTTACCAAGCCATTTGCCACCCTGAAATCAAGATCAACTCAAACTCAATTCAATGCATCTCATAGACAATACTACATACTTCATTGACTTCAATAAACATACATGCATAGACAATTTTGACCAATCACCTAGCCAAATACTAAAGAATAATAAAAGAGGCATACACTTCATTAATTTCATCTTCATTGAAAAACAAAGAGTTTGCCAAATATTTGCCTAGCTCAAGAAATCATTTACAAAATGAATTACAGTCAACACTTTAACTAACAATTACAACTTGACAAAATACCCAAGTCCTATACATGCCATATTCAAAACAAGTCTAAAATTGTTATACCAAAGTGTTGTTGATAGTGTGATCTCTGAATCCTTGTGTCTACGATCTTCGAGTTATCTTGGTAATACTATAAGAAGGAAGGGCAATGAAAAGGGGTAAGCAATAAGCTTAGTAAGTTGTATGATAATAATTAGAAATCATACTCCTCATAAAAGAATAATTCATTCATAGTATTAGATAATTATATACAAACCAGGACTTCTTGACAATCCTTACTTACAATCACCCATATTTAACGTTTATCGTAACACATATAGAGCAAATTTCTCATGATTCATTCAATAGCACTTGTATTCATTCATATCTCTACGATAAGTATAAGGTCAATATCACATTCTTTAAGTGGTCTTACATGAAGTCTCCTCTAGATACCGATGCCATGTCCCAGACATGGTCTTATAGAGAATTACCTCTATGTGCTAATGCCATATCCCGGATATGGTCTTACGCCAGCTCTTGTCCCAACGCCGATACCATGTTCTAAACATGGTCTTACATCAGCTCTTGTCCCAACGCCGATGCCATGTTCCAAACATGGTCTTACACTGGCACTCGTATCAATGCCGATGCCATGTTCCAAACATGGTCTTACACTGGCACTCATAATGTGGCCGATGCCATGTCCCAGACATGGTCTTACACTGGCACTCATATCAACGCCGATACTATGTTCCAAACATGGTCTTACACTGGCACTCATAATATGGCCGATGCCATGTCCCAGACATGGTCTTACACTGGCACTCGTATCAACGCCGATGCCATGTTCCAAACATGGTCTTACACTGGCACTCACATTGGATGATAGTATTTTTCGTATACCTCATGGTCCATTAGAACTTCGCCATCACATTCATATAAACTTCTCTATTTATTGAAGTATCATGCATCAATAAGACATCAAGCATTCTCAATTATGCTAATACAATATTGTATTAAAAATCACACACAACTTACCTCGTTTTCAAAATGAGCTAGTTCTTCGGTTTAGTCCACGATTTTGTCCTTTCCCAGATCGAGGCGAATTCTCGTCTCCTCTTGCTCTATAATAGCAAATTAGCTCATTTTAATCATTACATTAACATAAGCATCTCAATAATTATGCTTAGGTAAAATTACCATTTTACCCATAGATTTTGGCAAAATGACCATTTTGCCCCTAGGCTCGGAAATTAATCCTAATCACATTTTTATCCTCCACAAGCCTAGGCAAACATTTAATGCTCTTAAAGCTATCATAAAAAATCAATATCCTACATATTTACTACAAAATTTATAACCTTTTCATTAAGGTCCTATTTGGTGTTTTCATGCTAACACCCTTTTTAAAAGTTGTTCATCTAGTAACTAAAACTCAAGTCCTTCCATAAAAATGCAGCAAATAACTAAGGTAGCTCTCATGGTAGAACTCTAAACCTTTCACAACATTGCACAATAGTCCCCTCATTTGAAAGCTTAAGCTTTAGGGGTCTCAAAAGTACAATTATTTTCAAGAAAAGTTCACTAGAACACTTACTTGAGTAGATGAGTGCTTGCTGAAATTTTTGAAGGTTTCTACCCCTTCTATGCTACAAATTTTCGGTTGAAGATGATAGGGGAAAAGATGATATCTTTTCTCTCCTTATTTTATTATTACAAGTCAAATTAGTCCACCTACTACTACTAACTTTGACTAAAATTGATAATCTTGTCTCCCATGCTTTCTTATGGCCGGCCAAGCCTCTTCCAAAGGCTAAATTTCCTTTTAAAGACCCGCAATTAACAAATCATGGCCATATGGTACTTTTAGCATGTAGAATGGAACTTTCGCACTTTATGCGATTTAGTCCTTTTTTTGCAATTAAACATGAAATCGCTAACATTTAAGTACCAAAATTGCCATGTTCATATGCTATTATGTTCTAACTCATAATATATCAGGAAAATAATTTTCTCCAATCTCGAATTAGTGATCTTGAGATCACTATTCAGACTACCCCCTAAATCGGACTGTTACATGTATACGTGGTTCCAAACCACTGTGGTTCTTAGACCACCGTGACATTAGTCACTGATTCACACTTCCCCTTTCATTCATATCCCAAAGCCCATGCTCATTTTATCATATTAAAAATGAATGCAAACATACTTTCAATGTGTAATGATAATTAATTCATACACGCATATAATCGAAAGTATCATCATAGCGAGAACTTACCCGATGTCTCCAACCTTACCCCAAGGGTATCTCGACTATCTAAGCGATCGTTTTGACTTTCACCAACTCGCTTATTAACAAAAATTACTAAAGTAAAGTGTGAGCGTTACACACCTGATAACGCGTAAAACTAAACTCTCTACGTCGACATTTACACTAGCAGGGATAACGGCTATTTGTCTATCCCAGGCAGATGTCGGCTCCCTACCACAGCCTGGCGGAAAGTCTCGAACTGCCGACACCGCATGTCATTTGAATGACGGGTTGGCGACTACTCGCACACTACCCTCAGGCTCCTTAAACGCCCTCTCCTTGGATCGGCTAGCACTCATGTCCATGATGAAAAACCTTGATCAATACTCAAAGAGAACCCTTTGATTGGCTAACCAAAAGATTTGATTAAAGCCGAGTAAAACGGAAGAGACTAATCGTATAAGACTAAAGAAACTCCTTACCTTAAGAACCCGAATGGAGTGATCAGATTCAGCAATCAACAGACCCTCCAGCCTCGGACTACAAACACTCGGCTAATGGAGTTTCTCAGAGTAATGTCCTAAAAAGAGAGAAGAAGAAGAAAGGAAAAGAGATTAGCCGAAATCTAACCACCCAAAACAAAATAGCCATTCGGCTATGGCCACACAGAGTCGAGAGAAAATAAAGAAAGAAACGAAAGAGTCTCCCTTTACCTTAATCAACAGAAACCGATTGAAAAGAATTCCTGGCCAAAGGTTCGCGATGTTCAGCTAGCAGTAAAAGTGTAAGATTCGATTAGTGTGATGACAAAGGAGATTCGGCTATGATGAAAATGTGTAGAAACGAAATAGAGAAAAGAATGAGAAATATGTTTCGGCTAGAGAAGATAGAAGTAGGGGAGAAGAGAGTTTCAGTTTTTGAAACGAAGAGAAGGAAGAAAGGTGAAAGAGATGAGTAGAAGAATACCAAAGTTTGACTAACAGGTCAAAGAGGGTTCGGCTAAATGTCAAATAAGCAAAAGAGATGAGAAGAAGAAGTTGCAAATTTTGGCACAAGAAGAAGTAGGAAAAACGAATGAGAAAAAATAAAAAGAGAACTCAAAGAGACTTTGCAAAAATCGGCACTCACCCTTAATGACCCAAAATGCCAAAATGAAAACAAATTGCCTATGACCTATAGGAATTTCGGCACACTCACCTCCTAGCAACCTGAACCGAAATCCCCCTTCAAGCACCCCACAATCGGCCAACACCTCCACCGTCATCTAATCCCTTGCTTTGCTCCTAATTTCACTCCCCATCACCCATTCAAATTGGTTTGACCAATTCAAATTCCTTCAAGCATTCTTGTCCATCCATTTGAATGCATTGACCCATTCAACCATCATCCTTGAAGAGTACCTGCCGTATCCATCTTCTCTCCCTCCTGTCGCCAAAAATAAAGCTCCACTATGAGGCTTATAGGATTAAAACTCCTCTCCTTCTGCTCCTACAAGTGACGCCACCCCCACTTGGACACAAGCTTCTTTGTGTCAACAAACACAAGCAAAAAGACTTAAAGCCTGCTCCTACTAGCTCTCCCCCTTACATGCCCAAAACAGAAAATTTTACCAAGGCTCAGGCTTGAACTCGAGCTTCACCAGGACCCCCAAACACAACTAAATAACAAGCAGAACAAACCAAGCACACCAAACACATAAAAATGAAGAACCCCTAATCTAGGATGTTACAGTTCTACCCCCTTAAAGAAATTTCGGCCTCGAAATTTACCTGATAAAAAGAGGTGAGTGTATTGCTGTTGCATCACATCCTCTGGCTCCCAAGTGGCTTCCTCTTAACCATGATTCCGCCATAATACTTTAACCAACGGATCTAACTTCCTTCTCAATACTTTAACATCTCGATCTAAGATTTGAACTGGTTCTTCCTCAAAAGACAAATCAGGTCTTACTTCAATTTCTTGCACCGGCACTATGTGAGATGGATCTGAACGGTAGCGCGTTAACATCGAGACATGAAATACATCATGTATCCGACTCAACTCCGGAGGTAACTTGAGCTGATAAGCTACTGGTCCCACATGCTTCAACACTCGATAAGGCCCGATAAACCTAGGGCTCAACTTGCCCTTCCGTCCAAACCTTAAAACCTTCTTCCAAGGTGAGACTTTCAGAAAAACCCGATCACCCACTGCAAATTCTATTTCCTTACGCTTCAGATCCGCATAAGATTTCTGCCTATCGAAAGCTTCCTTCAATCGATCCCGAATTAACTTAGCCTTTTCCTCTGTTTCTAAAACTAATTCCGGACCCAACAAATGTCGCTCACCCAACTCTGTCCAGCAAATTGGAGTATGACACTTACGACCGTACAACACTTCGTAGGGTGCCATCTGGATACTGGATTGATAGCTATTGTTGTACGCGAATTCTGCCAACAGTAGAAAATCTTCCCAACTACCCCTGAAGTCGATAACACAGCCTCTCAAAGATATCTTCCGTAATCTGGATTACCCTCTCTCGATCGACCATCGATCACGGATGAAACGCCATTGTCTTTGAAATCCAATCTTGTACCCAACTCTTTATGCAATGCTTTCCAGAACTGTGATGTAAACCTGGGGTCTCTGTCTGATATGGTAGACACTGGTACCCCATGTAACCTCACAATCTCTGCTACATACCGCTTGGCTAACTTCTGCAGTGAGTAATCAACACGAACCAGTATGAAGTGAGCAGACTTCGTCAACCGATCGACAATTACCCACACTGAATCTTTTCTAGTAGGCGTAAGAGGTAGCCCACTAACAAAGTCCATAGTTATCCTATCCTACTTCCAAAGTGGAATCTTCACTGGCTGTAACAACCCCGAAGGCTACTGATGTTCTGCCTTTACCTGCTGACAAGTCAAACACTTACTAACAAACTCGGTAACTTCTTGTTTCAGACCTGGCCACCAAAACTATCCCTGCAAGTCACGATACATTTTACTCCCACCGGGGTGCATAGCATATGGACTACTATGCGCTTCTGCGCAAATTTTCTATCTTAACTCGTAATCCTTCGGCATACAAGCCTTTCCACGAAAGCACAATACCCCATCACTGTTCAAACTAAAGTCTTCTGTCTCACCACTTTCCACTTGCTGAAATCTAGAACTTAACAATTTATCTGACAACTGCTTCTCTTTAACTTGACTTACCCATGAAGGCTTCACTTGAAGTTCAGGTAACAAGCTCCCATCATCATACAAACTGAGATGAGCAAACATTGCCCTCAAATCACATATCACCTTACGGCTTAACGCATCCGCCACTACATTAGCTTTACCTGGGTGATACTCAATCGAATAGTCGTAATCCTTTAACAATTCAATCCACCTCCGCTGTCTTAAATTCAACTCCTTCTGGGTAAGGAGATACTTCAGCCTCTTATGATCGGTGTAGATAACCGACTTCTCTCCATACAAGTACTGCCTCTAAATCTTCAGAGTGAACACTACCGCAGCTAACTCCAAATCATGCGTGGGATAGTTCACTTTATGAGGTCTCAATTACCGAGACGCATATGCTACCACTTTCCCTTCTTGCATCAACACACATCCTAACCCTGTGTGCGACGCATCACAGTAGATAACAAACTCCTTCCCAGCCTCAGGCTGAATCAACACTGGTGCCTCCGTCAAAATCCTTTTCAACTTCTCAAAGCTTTCCTGCTGCTTATCTGACCAGACAAACGGTACCCGTTCCCGTAACAACTTGGTTAAAGGTGCAACTATTAACGAAAATCCTTCAACAAACCTTCTGTAGTTCCCAGCTAACCCCAGAAAACTTCAGATTTCCGCTACAGACTTTGGTGGTTTCCAATCTAAAATAGCTTCAATCTTTCGAAGATCAACTCTAATTCCCTCGGCAGACACAACACGCCCCAGAAAAGTAACTTCTCTCAACCAAAATTCGCACTTGCTGAATTTGGCATACAGTTGCTTTTCCCTCAAAATTTGCAGATCAATCCGAAAATGCGAATCGTGCTCCTCCTCCGTCCTTGAATATACCAAGATATCATCTATGAACACTACAAAAAATCGATCCAAGTAGGGTTGGAATACCCGGTTCATCATATCCATAATTGCAGCTGGTGCATTTGTCAACCCAAACGGCATCACCAAGAACTCGTAGTGACCATAACGAGTTCGAAAAGCAGTCTTATGAATATCCGCCTCCTTGACCTTAAGCTAATGATAACCTGACCTCAAGTCTATCTTCGAAAAGACAGAAGCGCCTCGCAGCTGATCGAATAGGTCGTCAATCCTTGGCAAGGGTTACTTGTTTTTAATCTTCAGCTTGTTCAATTGCCTATAGTCAATACACATCCGCATCGACCCATCCTTTTTCTTGACGAATAGCACCGGTGCTCCCCACGGGGACACACTTGGTCGGATAAAACCACGGTCCAACAGTTCCTGAATCTGAGCTTTAAGTTCCACCAGCTCCTTCGGCGCCATCCTAAATAGAGCAATGGACACCGGAGCTGTTCTCGGAAGAAGATCAATGCCGAACTTTACCTCGCGATCCAGAGGTAACCCTGGAAGCTCTTCTGAAAAAACATCGGAGAATTCCTTCACCATTCTAACATCTCTTACAGACAACTCCTTAGCTTCCAACGCACTGACGAAAGCTAGGAAAGCCTCACACCCTTTTCTCACCATCCTTTCAGCTTTTAAAGCAGACACCACATTGGACAGGTAATTCCTTCTCTCACCTATCACCAACACCTCCTTATCCTCACGAGTCTTCAGTATCATGCGCTTAGCAGCACAGTCCAAGTTTGCTCGATACTTAACTAACCAGTCCATACCTAAAATCAAGTCGAACTCGCCGAACGGCAATTCCATCAAATCAGCCGGGAAAACAATCCCTTGGACTTCTAAAGGCACACTCCTAAATAGTTTGTTCACCACTACAGATTGTCCTAAAGGGCTAATCACAGTCATTTCTCTAGAAGCAACCTCAGATTCTATGTTCAAAGTTCCAGACACATTACTAGCAACATACGAATGCGTCGACCCAATATCTATCAGTGCGGTATAGGGCAAACCAAAAATAAGGAACGTACCAGTTATGACGTCCAATGCATCGCCCTCCTCTCGGTGTCTAGCTGCGTAAACCAACCCAGGCTGTCTCGCATCTGTATTCCCAGTACCTCTACCCGGTGCTCCACGCCCTCGACCAAAACCATTTCCTCCCCTAATCGGACCACGACCTCTCGGTGGTTGCTGCCCACCTCTTCCTGACTGAACATAACCCTGACCTACTGACCGCGCTCTGTTTGGCTCTTGCGGACAGTCCCTTACCCGATGATCTACTGATCCACACTTGTAACATCCATTACTTCTTGCCCAGCACTCCCCCAAGTGAAACTTCCCACAACTAGCACATTGCTGAGGCCGACCAGCAGCAACAGGCTTATCAACTCGACTCGGCCCATCGAACCTAGGCCTCTTTTGGAAACCCCCAGCTGATCCTGATGACCAAAAATTCCTTTTATTCCTACCCCTATCCTTATCTTGATTCTACCTTTCAGATCGCTTCACCTCTTCGGCTATCTTATAGCCTTTTCCACCAGAATAGCAAACTCTCTTTCCAGTTGCGGAGCTATCAGTACTCGTAGCTCGTCCCTAAACCATCCTCAAATCGAACACAACACTCATGATCTGTTCCAACAATACCCTGGGCCTAACGGCTTAAATGTAGGAATTCTGCCTCATATTCAGCCACCGACCTATTCCCCTGGACCAAGTTCAGAAATGCCTTCCTCTGAGCGTCCACATAGCTTGCTCCAACATACTTACTTTGGAATGCTGACTTAAACAAGTCCCAGGTAATACGGTCCGCTGATGTACCATCTCTTACCATGAGCCACCACTGGTATGTCTCATCTCAAAGAAGAGACACAACTCTTTTTAACTTTTCCTCCGTGGTACAGTCAAGGTCGTCTATGATCCGCTCAACCGCTTCCAACCAATACTCAGCTACGTTAGGAGCCACACCAGAAATGCCCCTAAACATCTCAGCCCCATTAGCTCGGAGTCGCTCAGAAATAGATTTTCGAGCTACTGACCCCGTGCTTGCTCCATCAACCTGCTCCAGAACACGCAACATAGCTTGAGACACAGCATCGTCTCCCCCAGTTTGGTCTTGAAATCCCGCTTCCGCAATTGGTGATGCTGTCACTTCACCTTCTAGCCTATGCCCTGATTCCGAGGGTTCAGCCTCAACTCCTCGGCCTCTACCACGGCCTCGTATACCATGTCCCCGTCCTCTAGCACTTATGACTATGAATTTGACTTAATCTGATTAAAATTTTTATGAATTAGTACATCTTCCACTGTTTGTTAACGGATAGCTTATGTAAATAGTATTAGAAGTGATTTTCGCAAATCGCATACCTAAGAGTCTCATTTTCTAAAGTTGAATTTCTTAGCACTAGCAATCACAAAGACAATACAAGCACTTCATACAAATCAACCAATAGTCGAAAGACTTACTGTGTGGATTTGGTGCCGAGACTCAGTGCCATACTTCCGAAAATGTGTATTTTCTAAACCATTTTCCAAACCAACTTTTGAAAACATTTTTGAACCCCTAACCCACAGTAGAGTTTTGCAACCGGGCTCTGATACCATAATTGTAACACCCCAAATCCGTTTAATACGTTACGGCCAAATTTGGTATGTTACAGGAAGAGAAGTTTATAAAATTTCGATGGAAACTTTAGCTTGGAAAAACTTTCTGAAAAATGTTTTTATCTTGAAAATAAATTTTAAATCTCATCCAAGAGTTTCTCACCATTTTCTTTTTCATGAATTAAAAGTCGTAAATCATTTTATTTTACGAAGTCGAAATTGGGGATTCTATAAACGTGACAGTTGAAAACAATGTTGAGTTCTTAAGAAAACTCCGGATTGTTTAGCTTACACTTTTATTCGCTTGTCATCTTTGTAGTTACACCTTTTTAGAAAAATAATTGTAATATTTTTATTTTAGAAAAACTCCATGTTTGTCACTTCAGAAATATATAATAGCAGTGTTAAGGAAAATCCCAATTTAAAGTCGTAGAGGCCTTATTACATTGCAAAATCCCAAAATTAAAAAGTACGTTCAAAATAAGCAAGAAAGTTTACGAGAAAGAAATATTGCATGGCCACCTCAAGTCCGCCTCGGCTCCAAGTCTACGATCTAGGGTTTACCTGCAAAATTAAGCAGGGGGCGAGTCACTGAGACTCAGTGTGTAAATCCCCTTATAACACAACCTGGCCTTAAGCCCACAGTTGCACATCGGGCCTTAGCCCACTCAATATAGCATATAACACATGCATGCAATGCAGCCCACCCCATCCTAGTTTTCCATCCTCTAGGTCACCTGAATCATCCAAACACCTGTGGCATTATGCCACTGTGGTTCTAGACCACTGTAGTCCCAGACCACTCGTGACAAAGTCACTTAATATATATAATCATGGGGACAACCCATCTTGGTCTCAGACCACCGTGACAATCTCTGATAAGTATATGTATACGTGGGGCCAACCCACTGTGGTCTCAGACCACTGAGACAAGTCACTGATATATGTATACATGGTTCCAAACCACCGTGGTTCTTAGACCACCGTGACATTAGTCACTGATTCACACTTCCCCTTTCATTCATATCCCAAAGCCCATGCTCATTTTATCATATTAAAAATGAATGCAAACATACTTTCAATGTGTAACAGATAATTAATTCATACACGCATATAATCGAAAGTATCATCATAGCAGAACTTACCCAATGTCTCCAACCTTACCCCCAAGGGTATCTCGACTATCTAAGCAGTCGTTTCGGCTTTCAGCCAACTCAGTTATTAACAAAAACTACTAAAGTAAAGTGTGAGCATTACACACCTGATAACGCATAAAACTAAACTCTCTAAGTTGATGTTTACACTAGCAGGGATAACGGCTATTTGTCTATCCCAGGCAAATGTCGGCTCCCTATGACAGCTTGGCAAAAAGTCTCGAACTGCCGACACCGCACGTCGTTTGAATGGCGGGTTGGCGACTACTCGCACACTACCCTTAGGCTCCTTAAACGCACTCTCCTTGGATCGGCTAGCACTCATGTCCATGATGAAAAACCTTGATCAATACTCAAAGAGAACCCTTTGATTGGCTAACCAAAAGATTTGATTAAAGCCGAGTAAAACGGAAGAGACTAATCGTATAAGACTAAAGAAACTCCTTACCTTAAGAACCCGAATGGAGTGATCAGATTCGGCAATCAACAGACCCTCCAGCCTTGGACTACAAACGCTCGGCTAATGGAGTTTCCCGGAGTAATGTCCCAAAACGAAAGAAGAAGAAGAAAGGAAAAGAGATTAGCCGAAATCTAACCACCCAAAACAAAATAGCCATTCGGCTATGGCCACACAGAGTCGAGAGAAAATAAAGAAAGAAACGAAAGAGTCTCCCCTTACCTTAATCAACAGAAACTGATTGAAAAGACTTCCTGGCCAAAGGTTCGCGATGTTCGGCTAGCAGTAAAAGTGTAAGATTCGATTAGTGTGATGACAAAGGAGATTCGACTATGATGAAAATGTGTAGAAACGAAATAGAGAAAAGAATGAGAAATATGTTTCGGCTAGAGAAGATAGAAGTAGGGGAGAAGAGAGTTTCGGTTTTTGAAAAGAAGAGAAGGAAGAAAGGTGAAAGAGATGAGTAGAAGAAAACCAAAGTTCGGCTAACAGGTAGATGAGGGTTCGGCTAAATGTCAAAGAAGAAAAAGAGATGAAAAGAAGAAGTTACAAATTTTGGCACAAGAAGAAGTAGGAAAAAAGAATGAGAAAAAATAAAAAGAGAACTCAAAGAGACTTTGCAAAAATCGGCACTCACCCTTAATGACCCAAAATGCCAAAATGAAAACAAATTGCCTAAGACCTATAGGAATTTTGGCACACTCACCTTCTAGCAACCTGAACCGAAATCCCCCCTTAAAGTACCCCAAAATCGGCCAACACCTCCACCATCATCTAATCCCTTTCTTTGCTCCTAATTTCACTGTAACACCCTAAAATTCAAGTATCGATTTATTGCATGTTTTGGTGTTTAGTTTATGAAGGAAAAATTTTCTTATTTCTTTTTATGCCTATTATAGTCCTGAAGAAGAGTATAGAATTATTCGGGTATGGAATGATTTTTTATATAGTTTGAGAATTTATTGAAGTGGAGCAAGTGGCATTGACACTTAAGTTAAATTAAGTGTTAAATAGTAGCATAAGATGAGTAAATGGCAAGGTGGTGTTGGCGCATGGGTTATAGCTTGAGGAGAGTGGTTCGAATCCCTTGGATGGCATTTTGACAACTTTTATTTTGCTCTTCTATGGTAAGTGTCGGCCAAGCTTATTTATGGTAAGTGTTGACCTTGTTATTTTGGTTAGTATATCATAGGAATAAGGTAAGAGTGAATTTTTGGTAGGGAATCAAGAAAATATGGAAAGATATGGAGACATAGGGCAAGTATCAAGGAAAGTGTTTTGGAAATAAATTCATGGTCATTTGACCAATGAATTTGGACTGCAATATGGCTAGGGGAAGCTTAGGCGAATTTTGCTAGTAGTTGGCTAGGATTAGGAGTTTGTTTTGGTCATTCCTAGCATTTTATGCAAAGGTTTGCAATTCTCTTTTCAACCTTTCTCCCTTGGCCAAAATTGAGCTTTTGGTAAACCTTAATCTTTTGACCATTTGGTCATTTTTGCATATCACACTAGTACTCTTTTGTTTGCTTTGTCATAGTGCCGAAATTGCTAACACCAAAAAGACCATTCTTTTTCCTTCTCTTTTTCCCATTGCCGAATGTACCTTGCTTCTTATCACATCTTTTTCTTTCTATTTTCCTTCTCTTTGAAAACCGAATCCTCATCATCATCTTTTTCTTCCATCTTTTATTTCTTTCTTTTATTTCTTTTCAATCAAAATTTTCTCCATTAATTCTCTCATGGCCGAATGTTGATGTACCCATAGCCGAATCATATTTTCTATTTTCTTTGGTCTTATAGCCGAATCCTCCATCTTGCACAAACATCTTTCTCAATCATCTCTTCTCAACCGTGGACAATAGGTAAGGATTCTTTTTAGTTCTTGTTAGTTATAGTTGTCATGGCCGAATCTTGATAAGGGGTATAAAGGCTTCTTAGATCGAAATAAACGTTCGTTCTATTAACGTTTTTATTCGTTATACTTTAGTGCAATAGTGGAAGACCGAAACTCAAGTGTTCGTGAGTATCATAAAATGATTTGTTTGATTCTCATTTTTGGAACAAGGATCTTTGTGGTAAGCAAATTTCACCCTATAACCCTTAGTCATATTTCGATGTAATATTAGATTGGATTAACGATCTTTTGTCTTTGAAGACAATCAAAATAGGGAAGAAAAGGGCGGTGAATAGTGTTCGGAAGAGGGGTGGTTCCGTTATTCCCCTAAGTATAAACAAAAGACTGCTTTGAAAGAATCCGGATTTCCCAATCGGGTTGTGGACGTTCATCCGAGGAGAATCAATTGTTTGAAGTAGTTCGTACTCCCGAACCATTATTTGTTCGTGGATTTGATTCGGTTGACGAACCATCAATCGGGGAGAAACCGCAAGTAGAAGTAGTTCGAAAATCCGAGGGTGTTGACGAGCGGGAAAGTCTAGTTCTCACTATAACCAGGTGTGTAACTTCACACTTATCTTTCGGGTTAGATACTAAATAGTAAGTATTATGATAAATCGTAAAAATGGCCAAATCAAAAATGTTGTAGTAATAAGTACTTTTGTGTAAATCCATAAAACTGCTAGATCGATAAATTGGGCCATAAAACTGCTAGATCGATAAATTGGGCCATAAAACTGCTAGATCGATAAATTGGGCCATAAAACTGCTAGATCGATAAATTGGGCCATAAAAGTTTGCTAGATCGCTAATGGGCCGGAAACCCTCTAGTTCGAGATATGGGCAAAAGTTTAATACTATATTGTTAATAGGCCCAAATGAAAGGTTTTATTAAAAACTCATTTGTATTATGGGTTACTTGATAAATTATTTATGATTAAAGTTTGTTATTCATACATAAATGCATGGGATGGGATTTGATGAAGAGAAGAAAGGCCTGTGGCCACGTATCTAGTTCGGTGGCTCTGCCATAAAATTTTGGCTTAATGCCTCTAGTTCGGTGACTATGTCACAATCTAGTTCGGTAGTGCACTACAATATTATTTAAAAGGCTAAATGCCTACGATTGGTGTTTTTAGCGGGGTGGGTTGACTTGATCCCCACAAGTGTGCTGGGTGGGTCGGGGTGTGTAGCGGATGGAAATTAGGCTTGGTTGGGAAATTCATTTTACATGCATTTTATATATTTTATTTCATTTTATATTGTTAAAATTTGTAATTGGGCTCAAGCCCAAATTAATGCCTTGATGGTCCGGCCCAATAATGGTGGTAAGTGAGTTACACACCGAGTTCTTTGTAACTCACCCGCTTTATTATCCATCTCGTAATGGAAATTGATGTGGACTTGGGCCGAGATGACATGTTGGAGGCCATACTACAAGCTTGGGTTTCATAAACTATGAACTTATTTAAGTTACTTATTTTAATTACTATTTTGGGTATGATGTAATAAGGCCTCTAATTATGTTTTTATGGATTTTTTTATGTGTGGATGGATTTAATTTTATTTTAAGACTCTTAATATGGGCTTATGTTAAATCTATAAAGTTTTCTTAAAAATATTGTGTTTTATAAAAATTTTGGACACCTAAATTACTTTTCAATTTCTTTCAAATTCTTTTAAAACTACGTTAAGGTTTTGACTAATATATATATGAGATTTCAAACAAGTATTTTTCTTAATTCATAATCATTGTACTTAGTTTTTATCAAACCTTATTTCTAAAGGTTTTGCATTTCTGCTTTTTTACTTAAGTTATTAGAGAATTTTGGATGTTCGTTTTGTGACAAACCAAATCTCGTCTTAACGCATAGACCTGGTTTGGGGTGTTACATTTAATGGTATCAGAGCTAGTTTCAAAACTCGGCTGTGGTTTGGGTTCAACAAAGATATTTGTTTGAGAAACAACTCAAATTTCTAGACTTTTTGATTTAAAGGTAGTATGGCACCATGAGCATTCCGCACCAAGTCAAGTAAGTATTTGTATATTGATCGTTTATTATCATTGTGATATGATCATAAGAAACACTCTAGAACTTCTAGTTTTAGGTGTTGAAAATCGTAGAGATTGAGACAATAGGATATGGTTGCGAAAACAACTCTATCTCTTTCATATCATAAAATATCGTTAATAAACACTGAAATAGTATTCTGATTCATAAAACTCATAATCGATTAAATCACTCACTATGAGCACTAGAGGACGTGGTCGTGGACGCGTAGACGTGGCCGTGGTAGAGGACAAGGTGTTAGAGGCGCAATCGAAGCCGGATCATATACCGGAAATGGATGCACTGCGCCACTCGAAAGTGAGACGGGATCACATGATCATATGGAAGAAGATAATGCGGTGACGCGAGCAATGCCGCGAGTCCTTGAAAGGGTCGTCTGGAGCTAGAATCGCCAACGGCTCGTGGGTCGATATCGGACGATTGAAATCAAGTGGTGCCGAGGTTTTTAGAGGTGTCTCGGTGTAGCTCCAAATGTCGCTGAATATTGGCTTGAGGCGAAGGAGCGAATTATGGACGATCTTGAGTGCACGGTGGAACAAAAACTAAGGGAGCGGTGTCCTTGTTGAGGGACGAAGCATACCAATGGTGGCTTCTTCATCCGAGAAGGCACTCAAGCCGCATTAGTCAATTGGGAATTCTTTAAAGTTTCCTTCCAAGGGAAATATGTAGGAACGAGTTATGTTGATGCGGAAGGAAGGAATTCTGAATCTGGTCCAAGGGAATAAGACGGTGGCGACATATGAAGTCGAGTTTTTATGCTTGAGTCGCTATGCTCGAACAATAGTGGCAACGGATCATGAGCGTTGTGTACGCTTTGAGGATGGCTTGAACGATGAATTGCGGGTTTTAATAGCCCCACAACAAGTTAGAACTTTTGCCACGCTTGTGGAAAAGGCCAAGATAGCCAAGAGGCTAAGAACTCGAACGTCGTAATCGGAACGAGCTAGAGGCAAGAGAGATATGAAGTATTCGTGTTCTTCAAGAAGGTTTCAAGAGGCCTCGGAATGATGAACCACTCAAGGTAGAACACTGTGAATCGCGAATCGTGAGTCGAGATTGTGCTGATTGTGGGAAAAGGCATTCGGAGAGTCTTTGGAAGAAAACGGGTGCTTGCTATAAATGCGGTCGATGGATCATCAATATAGGAATTGCCCTCGTCGAATGGATACAACTCGTGAAGCTCGTAACACCGATGCACCACCGCAAGAGGAATTCAAACCACCACCGAGAGGTCGTGGACCAGTCGTGGTGGTAATGGGACCGGGCGTGGTCAAGGTGCGCTGGTCGAGGCAATGGTCCTAGAGGCAACACGGATGCAAGACAACCGAGGATTGGTATATGCGCTTAGACGCCGTGAGGATGGCAATGCACTGATGTGATAACTGATACGTTCTTCATTTTTGATGTACTGTTATTGCTTTGATAGATATTGGTTCTACCCATTCGTATGTTGCTAGCACCATATCCGAAACTTGAATTTAGACTCAAAATTCCCGATAGTGAGATGAAGGTAATTAGTCCTTTAGGACAATTCGGTATTGGTAAATAAACTGCTTTAGAGATGTGCCCTTAGAAATTCAAGGAGAAATATTTTTGGCGAATTTGATGGAATTGCCTTTTGGCGAGTTCGATATCATTTTGGGTATGGATTGGTTGGTTAAGCACCGGGCGAAATTGGATTGTGCTGAAAAGCGGATGTCAATAAGGACAGTAGAGGATAAAGAAATAATTATGATAGGCGAGCGAAGAAATTACTTGGCAAATGTGGTATCTGCACTTAAGGCAGAAAAGTTGGTGCGAAAAGGGTATGGAGCATTTTTAGCATTTATTAGTGCTTTAGATGCCAAAGAGTTGTCAGTGGAAGATGTGAGAACAGTGAAGGAATTTCCAGATGTTTTTCCTGAAGAACTTCCCGGCATACCTCCAGATCGGGAAGTGGAATTTGGTATTGAGCTTTTGCCCGGAACGGCTCCAGTGTCCATTGCTCCTTATAGAATGGCACCGAAGGAGTTGACGGAGCTTAAAGTTCAAATTCAAGAATTGCTAGATCGAGGCTTTATTCGACCGAGTGTGTCTCCGTGGGGAGCATCGGCTTTGTTTGTTAAGAAGAAAGATTGGTCGATGCGTATGTGTATTGACTACAGGCAACTAAATAAATTGACGATCAAGAATAGGTACCCTCTGCCAAGAATTGACGACTGTTTGATCAATTGAAGGAGCTTGATTTTTTCCAAAATTGATTTGAGATCGGGTTATCATCGCCTTAAGGTGAAAGAAGCGGATATTCACAAGACGGCTTTCCGAACTCGTTATGGACATTATGAGTTTTTGGTGATGCCGTTTGGGTTGACCAATGCACCAGCTGCATTTATGGATATGATGAACTGGGTCTTTCAACCATATTTAGACCGGTTTGTGGTGGTATTCATAGATGACATTCTGGTATATTCAAGGAATGAAGAGGAGCATGACTCGCATTTGCGAATTGTATTGCGCTTACTTCGAGATAATCAATCGTATACCAAATTCAAGAAATGTGAATTCGTTAAGGGAAGTGACTTTCTTGGGTCATGTGGTATCACCAGAAAGGAATAAGGGTGGATCCTCGGAAGATTGAGGTCAGATTGGATTGGAAACCACCAAAGTCGATGGTCGAGATTCGGAGTTTCTTGGGTTTGGTTGGTTACTATAGACGCTTTATTGAGGGTTTTTCGTTGATTGTCGCACCCTAACTAAGCTATTGCGGAAGGGAGTACCATATATATGGACCGATAAATAGCAAGAAAGTTTCGAGAAATTGAAGAAGATTTTAACTTAAGCGCCAAGATCGATTCAACTGAAGTCGGAAAGGAGTTTATAGTTTATCGCGATCGCCACACACGGCTTAGGATGTGTATTGATGCAAAGTGGGAAAGTGGTGGCTTATGCTTCTCGTCACCGAGACCGCATCGCAGTAAACTATCCTACTCATGACTTGGAGTTAGCTGCAGTAGTGTTTGCTCTAAAGATTTGGAGGCATTACCTCTACGGTGAAAAGTCTATCATCTATACGGATCACAAGAGTCTTAAGTATCTTCTTACTCGTAAGGAATTAAACTTGAGACAACGAAGATGGGTGGAGTGTTAAAGGATTATGATTTCTCAATCGAGTATCATCCTGGAAAAGCTAATGTGGTAGCGCACGCAGCGTTAAGTCGTAAGGTGGTATCTCGATTTGAGAGCAATGTTTGCCCAATTAAGTTTGTACGAGGATGGTAGTCTGATAGCGGAACTTCAGGTGAAGCCTCTGTGGTTAGAGCAAATCAAGGAAAAACAGATATCAGATAAGAAATTGGGATCATTAATTCAACAAGTTGAAAATGGTGGAATAGAGGATTTTAGCATAAACGCGAAGGTGTGTTATGTTTTCGTGGGAGAATTTGTATGCCTAAGGACTCAGATCTGAGACAAATGATTCTACGGGAGGCGCGTAGTAGCCCTTATGCTATGCACCCCGGAGGAAATAAGATGTATCGGGATCTTCGTGAACAATATTGGTGGCCAGGGTTGAAGCGTGAGATTTCTGAATTTGTGGGAAAATGTTTAACTTGTCAGCAAGTGAAGGCGGAGCATCAATTGCCGTCATGATTATTACAACCGGTAAAGATTCCTCTTTGGAAATGGGAGCGGATAACAATGGATTTTGTTAGTGGGTTACCTTTAACACCTACTAAGAAAAACTCCGTTTGGGTAATTGTTGATCGTTTGATGAAGACTGCTCATTTTCTACCAGTTAAATGCGGATTAATCGTTGCGTGTTTGGCTAATCATGCGTATTCGAAATCGTGAGGTTGCATAGGTACCCGTGTCTATTATATCGAGATAGGGATCCTAGGTTTACGCCACGGTTTTGGAAAGCTTTGCATGAAGCTTTGGGAACAAAGCTAAACTTCATCGGCTTTTCATCCTCGACGATGGTCAATCGAAAGAGTAATTCAAATTCTGGAATACATGTTAAGGGGATGTATAATCGACTTCAAAGGTAGTTGGGAGGATTTTCGCCATTGGCGAGAATTTTCTTACAACAATAGCTATCAGTCTAGCATTCAGATGGCACCCTACGAGGCATTATACGGTCGTAGGTGTCGTTCTCCTAGTTGTTGGACTGAATTGGGCGAACGAAATATGTTAGGTCCTGAGCTGATCTCTGAAACGGAAGAAAAAGTAAAAGCTATACGAGCACGGTTAAAGGAAGCTTGGATAGACAAAAGTCGTATCATGCAGATCCAAGCGTAGAAGTATCGAGTATGCTGTGTGGGGATCAAGTTTTCTTGAAGGTCTCACCTTGGAAGAAGATTTTCAGGTTTGGGAAGAAGGGCAAGTTGAGTCCTAGATACATTGGACCATATCATGTGGTGAAGCGTGTTGGTCCAGTGGCCTATCAGATCGAATTACCTCCGGAGTTGAGTCGATTCATAATGTTTTTCATGTTTCCATGCTTTGGCGCTATAGATCGGATCCTTCGCACATAGTGCCGTGAGAAGAAGTGGAGTTTAATTCGACTTGTCTTTTGAGGAGGAACCAAAGGGAAATCTTAGACCGAGATGCTAAGGTGCTAAGAAAGAAAACCGTGCCGTTGGTCAAGGTTTTATGGCGAAATCACGGAGTGGAGGAAGCTACGTGGGAGCCTAAAGATGCAATTCGGCAACAATACCTCACCTTTTCAACTGTAAATTTCATGACGAAATTTTCTTTAAGGAGGGTAGAGTTGTAACACCCTAAAATTCAAGTATCGATTTATTGCATGTTTTGGTGTTTAGTTTATGAAGGAAAAATTTTCTTATTTCTTTTTGTGCCTATTATAGTCTGAAGAAGAGTATAGAATTATTCGGGTATGGAATGATTTTTTATATAGTTTGAGAATTTATTGAAGTGGAGCAAGTGGCATTGACACTTAAGTTAAATTAAGTGTTAAATAGTAGCATAAGATGAGTAAATGGCAAGGTGGTGTTGGCGCATGGGTTATAGCTTGAGGAGAGTGGTTCGAATCCCTTGGATGGCATTTTGACAACTTTTATTTTGCTCTTCTATGGTAAGTGTCGGCCAAGCTTATTTATGGTAAGTGTTGACCTTGTTATTTTGGTTAGTATATCATAGGAATAAGGTAAGAGTGAATTTTTGGTAGGGAATCAAGAAAATATGGAAAGATATGGAGACATAGGGCAAGTATCAAGGAAAGTGTTTTGGAAACAAATTCATGGTCATTTGACCAATGAATTTGGACTGACAATATGGCTAGGGGAAGCTTGGCGAATTTTGCTAGTAGTTGGCTAGGATTAGGAGTTTGTTTTGGTCATTCCTAGCATTTTATGCAAAGGTTTGCAATTCTCTTTTCAACCTTTCTCCTTGGCCGAAATTGAGCTTTTGGTAAACCTTAATCTTTTGACCATTTGGTCATTTTTGCATATCACACTAGTACTCTTTTGTTTGCTTTGTCATAGTGCCGAAATTGCTAACACCAAAAAGACCATTCTTTTTCCTTCTCTTTTTCCCATTGCCGAATGTACCTTGCTTCTTATCACATCTTTTTCTTTCTCTTTTCCTTCTCTTTGAAAACCGAATCCTCATCATCATCTTTTTCTTCCATCTTTTATTTCTTTCTTTTATTTCTTTTTAATCAAAATTTTCTCCATTAATTCTCTCATGGCCGAATGTTGATGTACCCATAGCCGAATCATTTTTTCTATTTTCTTTGGTCTTATAGCCGAATCCTCCATCTTGCACAAACATCTTTCTCAATCATCTCTTCTCAACCGTGGACAATAGGTAAGGATTCTTTTTAGTTCTTGTTAGTTATAGTTGTCATGGCCGAATCTTGATAAGGGGTATAAAGGCTTCGATCGAAATAAACGTTCGTTCTATTAACGTTTTTATTCGTTATACTTTAGTGCAATAGTGGAAGACCAGAACTCAAGTGTTCGTGAGTATCATAAAACGATTTGTTCGATTCTCATTTTTGGAACAAGGATCTTTGTGGTAAGTAAATTTCACCCTTTAACCCTTAGTCATATTTCGATGTAATATTAGATTGGATTAACGATCTTTTGTCTTTGAAGACAATCAAAATAGGGAAGAAAAGGGCGGTGAATAGTGTTTGGAAGAGGGGTGGTTCCGTTATTCCCCTAAGTATAAACAAAGGATCGTTTGAAAGAATCCGGGATTTCCCACCGGTTGTGGACGTTCATCCGAGGAGAATCAATTGTTTGAAGTAGTTCGTACTCTCAACCATTATTTGTTCGTGGATTTGATTCGATTGACGAACCATCAATCGGGAGAAACCGCAAGTAGAAGTAGTTCAAAATCCGAGGGTGTTGACGAGCGGAAAGTCTAGTTCTCACTATAACCGGTGTGTAACTTCACACTTATCTTTCGGGTTAGATACTAAATAGTAAGTATTATGATAAATCGTAAAAATGGCCAAATCAAAAATGTTGTAGTAATAAGTACTTTTGTGTAAATCCATAAAAGCGCTAGATCGATAAATTGGGCCATAAAGCGCTAGATCGATAAATTGGGCCATAAAACTCGCTAGATCGATAAATTGGGCCATAAAACGCTAGATCGATAAATTGGGCCATAAAATCGCTAGATCGATAAATTGGGCCATAAAGCGCTAGGTCGATAAATTGGGCCATAAAATCGCTAGATCGATAAATTGGGCCATAAAAGTTTGCTAGATCGCTAATGGGCCTAAACCTCTAGTTCGAGATATGGGCCAAAGTTTAATACTATATTGTTAATAGGCCCAAATGAAAGGTTTTATTAAAAACTCATTTGTATTATGGGTTACTTGATAAATTATTTATGATTAAAGTTTGTTATTCATAGATAAATGCATGGGATGGGATTTGATGAAGAGAAGAAAGGCCTGTGGCCACGTATCTAGTTCGATGGCTCGCCACAAAATTTTGGCTTAATGCCTCTAGTTCGGTGACTATGTCACAATCTAGTTCGATAGTGCACTACAATATTATTTAAAAGGCTAAATGCCTACGATTGGTGTGTTTGGCGGTGTGGGTTGACTTGATCCCCACAGTGTCTTTGGTTGGTGCGGGGTGTGTAGCGGATGGAAATTAGGCTTGGTTGGGAAATTCATTTTACATGCATTTTATATATTTTATTTCATTTTATATTGTTAAAATTTGTAATTGGGCTCAAGCCCAAATTAATGCCTTGATGGTCTGGCCCAATAATGGTGGTAAGTGAGTTACACACTGAGTTCTTTGTAACTCACCCCATTTTATTATCCATCTCAGGTAATGGAAATTGATGTGGACTTGGGCCGGAGATGACATGGTGGAGGCCATACTACAAGCTTGGGTTTCATAAACTATGAACTTATTTAAGTTACTTATTTTAATTACTATTTTGGGTGTGATGTAATAAGGCCTCTAATTATGTTTTTATGGATTTTTTTTATGTGTGGATGGATTTAATTTTATTTTAAGACTCTTAATATGGGCTTATGTTAAATCTATAAAGTTTTCTTAAAAATATTGTGTTTTATAAAAATTTTGGACACCTAAATTACTTTTCAATTTCTTTCAAATTCTTTTAAAACTACGTTAAGGTTTTGACTAATATATATATGAGATTTCAAACAAGTATTTTTCTTAATTCATAATCATTGTACTTAGTTTTTATCAAACCTTATTTCTAAAGGTTTTGCATTTCTGTTTTACTTAAGTCATTAGAGAATTTTGGATGTTCGTTCGGTGTGACAAACCAAATCTCGTCTTAACGCATAGACCTGGTTTGGGGTGTTACATTCACTCCCCATCACCCATTCAAATTGGTTTGATCAATTCAAATTCCTTCAAGCATTCTTGTCTATCCATTTGAATGCATTGACCCATTCAACCATCATCCTTGAAGAGTCCCTGCCGAATCCATCTTCTCTCCCTCCTGTCGCCAAAAATAAAGCTCCACTGTGAGGCTTATAGGATTCGAACTCCTCTCCTTCTGCTCCTACAAGTGACGCCACCCCCACTTGGACACAAGCTTCTTTGTGTCAACAAACACAAGCAAAAAGACTTAAAGCCTGCTCCTACTAGCTCTCCCCCTTAGATGCCCAAAACAGAAAATTTTACCAAGGCTCAGGCTTGAACCCGAGCTTCACCAGGACCCCCAAACACAACTAAATAACAAGCAGAACAAACCAAGCACACCAAACACATAAAAATGCAGAACCCCTAATCTAGGATGTTACAGTGTCACACACGACCTAGACACACGCCCATGTGGCTACCCGTGTGGACAAAAATAAGGCTATTTACCAAGCCATTTTGTCACCCTTCCATGCACATACCTACACAACAAAACATAGCACCAATCCAAACACATACACTCAACCAAATCAGCCACAACATTCACATGCTATTTTCTATCACATACAACATCACATACTTGTCAACTCAAACCATGCAAATTCTCACATCCATGAAAGACATCGTCATATGCATATATAACCAAACCAATATTAGCCAATTCCATTGGCCACTTACAAAATGAATTATCCACCATACTTAACACTTAAGAATTTAGACATACATTAACATCATACATGCACTAATTGAACATTCTTAGCCATTCTAAATGGCTAAGTCACAAAATATTACTTACAGGCCTTCATCTAAGCCAAGTAGCTTATACATGCCATTATACCAAAATGAATCATTTAGCTATACCAAAAAGGAGATTTGTGGATAGTGTGATCTTGCTCCAACCAAATCCTCCAACCTTCGCAAGCCTTACGAGCACTATAAAACAAGGAAAAGTAAAACGGGGTAAGGATTTTCATGCTTAGTAATTTCCCATAATAGAAAGAAACTTACCGGTTATAATTATTCAAATAAGCATATATATGCATCCATTCCATCAATATTTTGACAAGTTACCTAAATACATTCACTCATTAAACAAGATAGTCATACACATCATGAAGTTATCAAACCAACATAGATGAGCTCACCATAGTATAAACTTTCATATCATTTCACTATTCCATTTTTCAGGATTTCTTTTCATTGAACTATTGTAATTTCGATGGATACTCGGGTAGTATACTCGAGGTATACATGTCAATTGTTTTCCAATTCACATTCAAAGTGCTCCTTAAACACATATTCATAGAGCACACTCTCAAGCCACATTTATATAACAGGATTACCAGTCCAGGCTAAATCCCGTCTTTAACATTCGGTCCCAAGAGCTTATTCAGGATTACCAGTCCAGGCTAAATCCTTTTGATAACATTAGCTCTAATGAGCCTATTATGGATTACCCGTCCAGGCTAAATCCATTTCATAACATTTACTCAAGAGAGTGTAGCTCAGGATTACTCGTCAGGGCTAAATCCATTTATATATCATTTTGTTCATTTCAAGAAAATTATTATAATCCATTGAAATACAATGTTCAACCGGGACAATGACATTTTATTCGTGTTTATCATCTTGTGATTATTTCATAGGGTATATCATCACATATATATTATCTCAATTACACAATTCAATTAAAACATAATAACATACCAAATTAAATTACACGAACTTTGTAACACCCCTAACCCGTATCCATCGCCGGACTAGGGTTACGAGGCATTACCGAAGAAGACACAACTCAAAACAGGCATATAATAATTTTTTTTTTAAATTTATATATGTATTGAATCATCTGAACAGAGTAAGTTGCATATCTTGCCAATACAAATTTCATACCTCAATAACAAAGCCAAAATCATTTACATTACAACTAAACACCTATCTCAAATTTATAACATAATCAATCATTCATAATTAACATCATTAATCTAACCATTTATTAAAGTCTTAATAAATAAACATCACTTTAAAACACATATATATGGTATTCGAACATTGTAACATTAAAACCAAATGGCATCAACCATATCATGTATATCATTCGGCCATACTTAATATTTCCCATACAACTAATTCGAATATATTCATCATCACTTTAATTTACAAATTTAAGTCCATAACATATCATAAACAAATCTATAAATAAACATACCAATATATTATTAAAACACATCCGAATATATATGCAAATATATTTATAATCTTTTAGTTAAATTTCTAAACCAAATGCATAAACATATACTTGCATGGTTCTTCTATTCGAATAGCTGACCCATATAAAACCAATTTATTCATTAATATGTCCATCATTTCACAAACCACAAATACATAGAATTTTTACAAATTCATAAAAAAATCATAAAACCAAATTCATATGTATTACATGCATTCATCCCTTATAATATCACAACCTTGTCGAATACATATATATATTTAGCTTATTAACTTAAACTATTTATAATGTAAATTAAATCATTACAATATATCAATATGAAGCCACAACCGAAATATATTTGTCTCTAATTAATCATCATTCAATTCACTACTAAAATACATAACTAATCACCTCAATACATCCTTGAATGTCGAACTATCATTCAAATACATATACAATATTACCTTTCAACTCTTATTCAAATGTACTCATCAACTAATTATAAACTATTACTAACATAGATAAAACATAATCAGATCATTTTAGCAATGGTAGCATAACAAACATAATTCGTACTATTATATATATATATATATCATAGTTAAATTCACTTATACCACATCCAAAATCACTAACTAACTTCAATGCACAAAAGAAAACACATATCACAATTACCATTTATCATAGCACATAACATTAGAACCAAAATGAACTTAAACCATAATCAAACATAACCAAGTTCAAGTAGAGAAGTTAAGCCATCTTCGCATGGCTAATAATTACATGCATAGGTACTTAATTCATATTCAACCCTTTTCTATGCTATACATGCCATATATTCATAATTAACATAGCCAAAATACCAAAGAAAGCTGTCGATAGTGTGATAGTCCTACTGACGATCCCCGAGCTCGTAACATAACCAAAATCTATAAAACAGAAATAGACAGAGAAACACAAGGTAAGCTATTTAAGCTTAGTAAGTCAATATCAAGGTAAAGTCAATTAACTTAGCAAAATCATATATACAAAATTATATCAAGTATTGATTTATACACAATCACAAGTAACTAATCAAATCTCAATATCAAAGTCACATAATATTCCCTTTTGGCCGAATATACATAGTTAAAGCTTATACGCAATTCACATGTTTACATATTAACTTCTGTACAATCTAATAAACATATAACTTACCTTTCATTTGTTAACACAGTGTATATACGTACCCGAGTTCTTTTAATTCACATATCACATTGGCCTTCACTTACACATGCCCGTTGAACCATTCGAAATTCAAAAGGATATGCGGATAGTCGAAAGCTCGTACAATGCCAACGTCCCAGACGTGGTCTTACATGTAATCACATATCGGTGCCTTTGTCCCGCATGCGGTCTTACACGTAAACACAAGTCGATGCCAACGTCCCAGACGTGGTCTTACACGATAACACATATCGGATATCCTATGTCATGACATATGTATCCTATCTATTCTTAAGGTTCGTACGGGGCTTACAGACGTTGAAACTCGTTCGAATCAAGCTCGGAAGATAGCCAATTATTCAAGTACACATTCGGCCATAGCAAATAATAGTTCAAATAATTCAAGTAATTACATAACAAATTTATATTCATAAATATAACAACATTTAAATGCTTATTGACTTACCTCGGACGTCGACGACTATGAAATCGGCTATTCAACCACTTTTATCTTTCCCCGATCCAAATCTGATTTCTTTAATTCTTGATCTAAACATGTTCAAATTAAGCTTATTCAAACACCATTCTATTCAATTTAGCCTAAAAACACATAAATGGGTAAATTACAATTTTGCCCCTAATATTTCACACTTTTTACAATTTAGTCCTTTTTGCACAAAACACAAAATACACAAAATTTGACTACACCATACAAGGGCCGAATCTTCCTAGTCCTCCTAAAAGTCCATACATTTCATTTATTTCACATTTTAGTCCCTCAAAAATTTATTTTTGCAATTTAGTCCAAATTACTCAAATTCATCAAAAATTCAAAGACAAAACTTGTTAATCTAACACATATATTTCACATTTCATCATCAAACATCAAAAACCACAAGGTACAATCAATGGAAAAATACAAAATCATTATCACAATCAAAAATTAAGACATGGGTTTTGTTCATCTCTAAGCAACGATCTCAAAAAAGTAAAAATTATCAAAAACCGAATAAAAACGAACCTTTAATCAAGCTTCAAAGTTGTCGAAATGTTGAAGAATTTTTGAGTTTCTTCCTTCTAGCATTCGGTCACTTAAAGAAAAGATGATAATGGCTTTTTTTTTGTTTTATTCTTAACATATATTTAATTATTACTAAATTACATTTTTAACCTTTATGAACTATTATCATAAAACATAAATTTTGGTTTTATTAGTCATTATACCGTCCACTATCCTTAAAATGGGCTATTTTACCTTTAAGGACCTCATATTAAAAAGCCACTATCAAATAAGCACTTTACACTTTAATTTATAACTTTTATGTTTTACGCGATTAAGTCCTTTTATTTAATCGGGTACCTAAACGACAAAATTAAGTCACGAAAATTTAACACCAACAAATTCACACATAATAAACACGAAAAATAATTTTAAAATATTTTTTGAACTCGTATTTGTGGTCCCAAAACCACTTTTCTGATTAGGGTCAAAATCGGGCTATTACAACTCTCCCTCCTTAGGGATTTTCGTCCCTGAAAATCTTACCGGTGAATAGGTTTAGATAACATTCTTTCATCGTATTCTCTGACTCCCAAGTTGCTTCTTCAACCCCGTGCTTTTTCCACAATACTTTGACCAACGAAATTTTCTTTTTTTTCTCAATTCTTTTATCTCACGGGTCTGAATACAAATCGGTTCCTCTTCATATGTCATATCAGACTGAATCTCAACCTCTATCGGATTAATCACACGTGAAGGATCAGATCGGTATCTACGAAGCATCGAAACATGGAATACATTATGGATCTTTTCAAGCTCAGGTGGCAACTGTAATCTATGAGCAACCGACCCTATACGCCCAATGAATCTCAGACTAAACTTGCCTTTACGACCGAATCTGAGTACTTTCTTCCACGGTGAAACTTTCAAAAACACTTGATCTCCAATCTGAAACACAATATCTTTACGTTTCAAATCTGCATATGACTTTTGACGATCTGATGCAGCTTTCAAGCTATCACGGATCACTGCCACTTTCTGCTCAGTTTCTTTGATCAAGTTAACCCCGTGTATCTTATTTTCACTGAGCTCGGTCCAATACAATGGTGTACGATATTTACGACTGTACAAAGCCTCGTAGGGTGCCATCTTGATACTAGATTGAAAGCTATTATTGTAAGCAAATTCAATCAGAGGTAAGTATCATTCCCACGTACCTTCGAACTCAATGATGCAACATCTCCATGATCGTATGTCAAAGTCTTAAAAATTTATATAATGAATGATCTAGAAACTAACTGTGACAACGATTGAGGCAAGCGCACCTATCGAACAGTAGTATAGTTTAGCGGCAAGAATGAAATGTCGAACCTAAAGGAACCAAAAGTACTAATACTAACTTTCTTTCTATTATTTAGCCTAAGAATTGAAGTGAATTATTGTTTGATTTAAAATTAACTAACTACTAAGCTAAAGACGCTAAGACAAAGAGAATGAATTGGGGAAATACTTGTGGGAAAAACCAATTGATTAAGACAATACCCAAGGAGGAATCCACCTAGACTTCACTTGTTATCTAACTCCAAACCAGACGATTTATTCACTTGACTTGATCCGTAGGATTCCTTAATTTATATTAATACCTCTCTCTCGAGCCTACTAACATCTAACCCTAGGTTGATTAATTGAAATCTCTTTCTAATTAAAACCCCTAAGGTTGCATTAACTCGATCTATGGACTATCATATTAGGTTTTACCCTAATCCGGTAGATTTTCGTCATCCTATCACTAGGGTTGCGATCAACTCCGCTTAATTATGCTAGATCTACTCTTAAACAGGGACTTTTGCTCCACTACCTAAGCACATCACTACTTGAATCAATATCCTGAAATATCAAAACAAGAATTAAGAACACATAATTAAGAACAAATCAAGTATTTATCATATAGTTCAGAAAACAATAACAAGATCTGTCTTAGGTTTCATCCCCCTCAGGTATCTGAGGGGTTTAGTTCATAATAATAAAAGAATACATCTCAGAAGAAAAAGATAAAACAAAACATAAGAAAACCCTAAAACCCCCTGAAGGAATTGAAGGAGAGATCTGCCATCTTGAGTATGATTTCGGCTTCTTGAGATGAATCAACTGGCTTTCTTCGATTAAATCCCACAATTCTGACCTCTCCGGCTTGGCTCCTTAGCCTAGCTGGACGCCCCCGATAGAAGGCTTGAAACACCCTACACCCGGCCCACGAGCCTGGACCGGATCTGGTATGTTCCTTAAGTAATCTGGTTACAAAATTCTTTTATTACCAGAGGAAAACTTGTGTGATTTTTAAAAACTATTGTTTTGGGTTGGGCTTGAGTTAAAAACCCATTGATCTTATTTTAAAGTCCAATTAATTAAGATAAAAAAAACAATTAAGGTTTATTTTTAAAGAAATAAATTTTACTTAACTTTAATTGAAAATAATTCGTAACATAGTAATTAAAAATAAAAGTAAAGAAATGTAACTTATGGCCTTATTACATCAAGTAGAATCCCAAAATAAAATTAAAATACTTAAATAAATTTAAATATCCATATTGAATAAAACTTCAAGCTGAGCATGACCATCCCTAAGCTTTCACCGAACCCGGTCCATTATTGATCGTCACCTGAAAAATAGTCCCACAACGAGGTGAGTCAACAGACTCAATGTGTACACAACACTAAAATTCAATAGATCAGGCATACATTTTTCATATCCAATACTTATTCATATAACAGATAAAAATGATGGTGCAACCTAAACCCAAACCTAGGTGCCATCCGCTACACATCCCCGTACCAACCTGCACACCGTGGGGACTACTAAGTCAACCCTCCATCCGCTACACACCATCGAAGGCGTCAGCTGCAATGACGCGTGCTCATCGCCCATATAAAATTTGTGGCATAGCCACTGAGATAATTGTGTCATGAGACACCACATTCGAGATAATGTAACCGAAGTTACCACATTCAGATAATGTGACCGAAGTCACCACATTTAGATAGTGAGACCGTAGTCATCACATTCACTTCCCCTTTTTCATATATCCCGAATGACCCATATTATTCATATCATGCATATCATACTTAAATTCACATTCTTATAAATTTTCACATGTTATAAATAACATATTTCATAATCCTAGTGGAAGTAGGAAACGTGCTGAGTACTTTGTACCATATCATGGTACCTTAGCCACTTTCATATTCTTAATATCACATATTTTAATTAAACACAACCATAAAACATATTAAGAATTAGTGTGGGGTACACACCGATTAAGCTTAAAATTTCCTTGAGATCCCGAAAAGCTTGATCTAATGCTTGGATCCTTAATCCCTACATTTGATTAATCACCTACTACTTTAATAAAAAGCCATTCGGCTATAAATCCAAATCCTAGTAGGATTAGTATACTTAAACTTACCTTGTGGATTTTAAATCCAAAACTCACCGAATAACTAGGGAACACGTGGCCTATGGTGTACCTTCGAAAAGAACTTCTCCTTCCTTGTAGTCGACACTTAGTAAATCCCAAAGATCTCTTCAAAGTTTCGGCAACAAGATATTAATGGGGTTAGTCCTAGATTTCGCAAATCTTAAGAAAAAGGATGAAACCGAATGAGATCTTACCCTTACTTGAAGAAATCGATTGCACCTTCACTTCAACCTTCGAGAGATTCGGCTATGGCTAGATGATGATCTCACAACTTTCGGCTTTTGGAGGGATTAGAAAGAAAAGAGAAGGAAGAATAAAGATGGAGGATTCAGGCTAGAACACAAGGTATTTCGGCTTGGCAAAAATAAAAGAAAGAAAAGAAGAGAAGAGAGCACTAAGAATTTGGCGGAGAAAGGAGGAAGCACAAATTGATGAGTAGCCCTCCTTCCTTCCTTTTATAGCCGAAATTATCATCTAAGGAGTCCTTACTTGGCCACCACTCCTCTATCGATAACTTTATCCATTAATTATCACTTAAAATAAAAGATAATTCAAAGAACTATCCTTACTTAGCCGAAATTATTAAACTCAAAGTCCCTTACTTGGCCATCACTTCTCCCTTATTTTCCTCTTTATTTCTTTATTCAAATTAAAAGAATTTAATCCAACAATTATCTCTTGAAAATAATGATAAATAAATCCCTTATTTATCCACTATTTATAAAATAATAAAAGCTCCTAATTTATATCCATGTGCCGTCCACCTCTCTGCTCCTTGTAGCAAAATAAAATTTCTTTTATTTGCTTCCCATGTGACTCGAACTTAGGCCCATTCCTCTTGCATATGGCGCCATTTCCATAGGCCCTAAGTGGCATCTTCAGACCACTTTTCCAAGCCTGTTTTGTGTGTCAAATTTCACAAACTTTTTCTTTTAAGGCCACCTTGCCTTAATTTCCCCTTTTAAACCTTAAAACTCGTCATTTCTAGGTCATTTCTAAGTTTCCAAAAATTTTTGTTCGGCTCTGTAACTTGACATTTTCTTACATTTCCAAGTTTCCAGAAATGTTTACTTTCCATTTTCCTTACATTTCCTAGTTTCCAAAAATGTTCACCTTCCATTTTTAAACTTAACATTTCCATACATTTTCAGGTTTCCAAAAATGTTCATTTCTAACTCATTTTCATTCATTTACGGGTTTCCAAAAATATTCAAAATTTATTCTTAGTACATAAAACATGTCACTTCGTAGAACTAAACCGAAAATGCATAGGCCCTTTCCAGGATGTTACAAGGCTTCTGTCCACCCCCTTCTTTAGGTCATACTTAGGGTGTTTATATAGACTTTGGAATGTCTTTCTTCGCCCCTAAGTATCCTTTTTTCGAGTAGAATTCCTCTTTGTCACGGTAGGGACATGCCCGTGCCACACGCCCGTGTGAATCGAATCCAGGCCGTGGTCGAGCCTGCTAAAGGGGCACGGCCGTGTGGCTACCTCCAGGTCGTGTTGATTTCCTACTTTGGCCCATTTGGTCCGTTTTTAGCCCGTTTCTCGTTCTTTTCGACCTTCGATGCTGTCCTAAGTATAAAACATGAAATAAAAGGATTAGGAGCATCAAATTCCATAATTTAGGGAATAAATCATCCAAAAGTATGCTAAATGTGGGATTAAAATATGAACATATTACGGTTTATCAAATACCCCCACACTTAAGCTTTTGCTTGTCCTCAAGCAAAATTCTCAGCTCACAATTAAAATGAACTTCCTCAATTCATAACCATCATCAATAATGTTTCATCATAATTCATAGGTAATTCATATATTGATAATTTAACCAGAAAGTTCCTAAAGATTCAAACAGTCAAAGTCATAGTTTTTATAGTACGAAAAATAGGTGTTTTCCCCTTACCTAAATAATTACCTCTGATTCAAAATCGACAAAAATTGACATCCTCACTAAAGATTCACTCAAATCACTCGAAGTGTTTAAGGTTCAAAACGAACATGAAAAGTTAATCCCATAGGCTTGCATGAAAATCAAATCTCCACCACTGTAAAATGATATGATACACAAATCAAAAGGTCTTTTATGGGTTGTAACGGGGCTTGGGTTAAAGGTGAGGATAAAGGCTTGAATTAGAGGGTTAGTATCGAGACTGAATTGACAAATTACCTAACTAAAAAGTTGTACTAATAATTACATCACGGAAACTTAACACTAATAATGTAACGACCTGAAATTGGGCCTAGTAGGATTGGCCCAATGGGCCTTGGGCGTAAGAGTGTTTAAAATTTTTGAGAACAAGAGAACGGCATTATTTCAAGTTGGACTGATTAGGAAGGTGATTTTGGAAAGTTACGAGGTTTCTAGGAAGTTACGAGTTCAAGTTAGGCTATAGGTAAATTTTTGTATTTGAGCACTTAAGGGGAAAAGGCAAGTGGCATCAAGGCTTAAGGTAATAAGTGTGTATTTTGCTAGCATAAGAAAGCATATGGCAAGGAGGTTAAGGCATCAAGTGGAGAGCATGGAGGGAAGGGGTTCAAATCCCATCTTTTGCAAATTTTGACTATTATTTTTGTATTCTTTCCTAAGTGTCGACCAAGCTAATAAATAAGGCAAGTTGGACTTTTTAAGTTTGGCAAGATGGCTAAGGATATTAGGAAAGGATGAAGGTAGGGAAAGAAATCAAAAGAAAAGGAAAGTATAGGGAACATGTTGGCACAAAGAGAGGAAAGTGTTTTGGAAAGTTTTGGTTGGCAAATGTTTGACCTTTTTGCCAAGGTATGTACGGTTTTGTTAGGGGGGAAAGGAAGAGCCGAATTTCTCTTTTCTCTTTAGATCATTTTGTTAGTTTTTGGGTGCATGAGAGGTACAGTTTTCTCTTTGAACATTTGTGTCTTCTTTTCAAATCCATCTTCCTCTTAGCTTTGGCCGAAATCTCCCAACACATTTGTGCATTCTTTTCTTTTGTTTGGCGAAACACTCACCTTGCTCATCTCCCTTTGATAGCCAAAAATTACCAAAGCACTTTTCTCCATTCATTTTTCTCTTTTGACCATTTCATCAACCTTTTCTTCTTCTTTAATTGACATCACTTTGTGATCACATTTCCTGTTCGATTTTCTCTATAGCCGAACCCCTTATCATCCTATTTCTTCATCATTTCATTCTCCATCGTGTAGGAAAATCTCTTCTTAATCGAATCGGTAAGTGATCTTATATCCCTCTTTCTATTTTTATGTTCTCTTTCTTCCTAATCGAATATGAATGTTCATCGTTATTCGGTTAGTCAACTTTGTTTCTTATCAAAACGTCACTCTCTCCATCATTCTCATGTTGTGATCAATACTCTTTCGTAGTGATCTTAGTGGGTGGCCGAATATCATTCTAGCCATAAGTCAAGTGGTGGAAATCGCAACAAGGTAAGGAGTTCTTTATGGATTATTTGATATCGTTCATTATTCGATTGGTTGCTAAATGGATTAATTGTTTGGACTAATCGGTCACTATAGGAACCAAATTGCCCGATCACCTATCCCTAGTAATAAGAGACTCAGATTGTTGGTAAGTGATATAGATCGTTAATCAATCGCAATACTTGGTTGAAGTTAAAAATTTGGGCTGTGGACTAATTATTAACCGATTGTACCTTTAGGTGCCGCGGAGAGTATCGTGTTACGGATTCCGAATATGGTGTGTAATCCCGTACCCTACCGAATACATGTTTGAAATGGTGGTAATCTCATATCTCTCTAAAAGTTTGCATGAAATGTTCTGTGATTTGGTTGAAATACCGAAGGAAATTGGAAACCGGCATCCGTGACCACTCGGGCGTACGTATATTAGTAGTGGTAACCATATTTTGCAATGAAACAGTTTGGTCAGCAGTAGTGATGTGATTTTGAAAAATCACGAAAAATAGGATAAAGGGGGTTAGAAAGTGAAAAAGATATTGAAATAAAGCTTACTGTGTCTATTTTTATATGAAAGAAACGAAGGAGGAAGAGGAATTGTATATTCTGTGATATCTTAATTTTAGTGAGACTGGTTCTGATTGACTTCGTGGTTCCCTGTTCTGTCTTGGAAAAATCGTTTAAAATTGTACAAAGTGAATTAAGAGTTATAAGTTATATGTATAGATTCCTTAGTGAGCATATTTTCAATAGAAACAAGTGGGAGCAACATATGAAAACCGTACAGAGAGATATTTGAATTTTGGGTAAGAGAGGTCAGAACCGTTGGTCAATGAAACAAGGGAATCTTTAAAGAATAAACTATATTAAACGGCTAACCCAAAAAATTCTGGAAAAATTGTAGTAAGAAGATATATGAGTCTAGTTTCAAGAAAAATTTACAGATTTAAATTTTGAGTTTCCTAACTCGAGTTATAGTCAGTTTAGTCAGTATGACGCAAATGGACAGTTTCAATTTTTATGCCTCACATTAGTAGTTAAGTCTAGGTTGCCGAATTACCAAAATACCCTTGGAGGGTAAATTAGCGAAATACCCCTGGGTTGCGAGATTACCGAATTACCCTTAGTGGGTAAAATTACCGATTTACCGAAATGTCCTTATGGACCGATTTACCGAAATGCCCCTATGGGCCGAATTGATAGAATGCCTTAGTGGGCTGAATTACAAAGCTCAATAATGGGCCGATTCATCGTATTAAATTACTAGACTAATGGTTGTTATACATGTGGGTATTTTATGTTATTATGTGTATTGCATCATCACATATTGCATGGGATGAGAAACTTGAATGAAGAGAAGTATAGACCGGTGGCATTGCCACAAATTTTGATATGGGCTATGTGCCAATTTAAATATGGCTTTGTGCCATCGTGATTAAGGCTGTGTGCCGGTTATGTTACCGTATATGATACTATGGTGGCTAAGCCACAAAATTATTATAAATGGCAGCTTGTCTGCAAATTGGAGAGACTGGCGGGGTGGGTTGACTTGATCCCCACAGGAGAGACTGGTTGGTACGGGGGAGAGACTGGTTGGATGGGTTGGGTTGCATACATTTGCTTCATATATATATGTTCTGTTATGATAGTGGGCTTCGGCCCAAGATGTTGCTATATGGGTTCAGGCCCAGTGGATGACGGTAAGGGATTTCACACTGAGTCCTTGTAACTCACCCCCCTTTTTCTTAACCCTTGTAGGTAATGCTCCGTAATGAGGACTTGGGCCCATGGATGACTCGGTGGAGGCCATACTTCTGAAATGGTGTTATTGAACTTTAAATTTCTATTTCAGTTTATTTTATTATTTTTCTATTTTGGTTTAAGTTGTAATAAGGCCTCTGGGATATGTTTTAAATTGCTTTATGTTTAGTCTTACTTATAATATTGCTTGAATTGTTTTAACGGGGATTTTCTAAAATCATAAATAATGGTTTTCCAAAATTGATTAATAAATGGATTTTATAACAAACTTTTACAAATATTTTAACTCGGAAATTTTCTCTCGAATTATCAACAATATTTTCAAAAGCTACGGTTTTAAAGCTCACTACCTCGATTTTCAACTCATCAAACGATCCTCAATAATACTTGTATTTTATCTACGTTTCCGCAACGATTTCAAAATACTTCTACAGCTCTATTTCTAAACATCACATTTTTGTAAATTATTTATTTCAAATAAGCTTTCGCCACGAAAAGGTTTTTAAAGATAATTAGGTTTTCAAGTAGTTAACAATTGCTTAAGTGTTTTGGGTTTTAACAAAGAGGCTGTAATTCTCAAACAAGTTTTTCCATGTGACACGCCAGATTCGGGCCTAACTTCTAGGCCGAGTTTGGGGTGTTACAAATAACATGAGCTTCTTCTAAAGATAATGAAATTAACAATTTGAGCTCAAATAACATAGAACTAATAATGAATATACTTCGGTTTTTTTTAAGAACAAATCATCCAAATAATAATAAAGAACTTTTAACAACTGAAATAGAGAACATAGTTAGGCAACTTCTCAAATCAAATCTCGACAAAAAGGGTTAGTCAAGAGAAGTGGTGATAACAAATACAAGATGGGTTTTGGGTTAATATTAGTGGGTGAGTCAATAAATGGTTTGTTAATATCAAAGGGGTTCACTAGGGGTTAATTGTGAAGGTAGGCTTTTTATGGAGTAAGTGGGTTAAAACCTAGGTGCCTTTATCATCTTAGTTTATCAAATCAAAGGCGTGGTCTCGACATGTATAATTGAAGCAAGTTCTAGAATAACAAATCAATGTTGACACACTCATAATCAATAAAGTGATAATGAAAAATGTATGCTCTAAAAGGCTCAAGATCTCACAAAAATTATGGGCTTTTGATGTCAACTTTGTAAATTTCAAACTTCAAGATAATAATTAGATTCAGGTAGACAACCTAAATTTTTTTTTAACTTTGAAAATAAACTCATCATGCTTGATTCTCTAGTCTCCTAAAGTTTAACTCATCACTGCACAATTAACTATGACTTAATCCAAAGCATATCAATGAAAATCATAAATCAAAGGAAGTTTCATTCTAACAGTAATATGAGAGAATTACTTAAGAACAAGACATAAGTCAGGAATTTGAGAATAATGCAAAAAGTTAGGCACTTTTTCACGATAAAATTCACCCCCCACACTTAAGATGTACATTGTCCTCAATGTACAAAGATATATATGAACAATATTTTAAGAAAATCAAAAGAGAGGGAGAAGTGAAACTTCCTGAATTATGGGTGAAATCCTTGGAGGATGATCAATGATGAACATGATGACTAGGCATAGGTGAAGGTCGTGGAGAATACTCCAGTGGTGTGTTCGTTCCTTGAGTGGCACCTTGAACCTTTTTAAACTGCGAAGTCATCAGTAAATTTTTAGGGAGTTCTTATTTAATTGACGTTTGTTATAGTTACTCGAGAGTTAAACAGCCAGAGATAAAAGAAATCAAATTATACTTAAAAATTTAAAGAGTTTAATAATAAAGGAAAATGAACTAAAATAAAAATAAATAAATAAAAATAAAAATAAGAATAAAGAAAATAAAAAAGACTCAAAGGTCCTCATCATCGGAGTGATCTCGAGGTGGTGGTGGTGGCGATATGTGAAAAAGCTGATAATATCGACCTCGGTCGCCTCGCACGGCCGTGTGGATTTATCTCATCCCGTGTTCTTTAGACAGTTTCGACCACGGCCGCATTGCACGACCGTGGCATTTAGTCGGAGCCCGTGTCTTGGGGAAAATTTTCATCCTGTTTCTGCTCGATATCCGCCACGTCGATATGCATACTCGTGGTGTCCACACGGCCATGGCCACGCCCGTGTGTAAGGCCGTGTGGTATGGAAACCTACGCCTAAAAATTTGGTTAGTTTTTAGTTAGATGCTAAAATTAAAAAATATTGACGTTAGTGGGGTTAGTGCTCGGGTTGCCTCCCGAGAAGCGCTCATTTAAAGTCTTGAGCTAGACTTACCTGTTATTCGTATGGCCATGGTGGTTTACGAATTCAAAAATCCTTTTTATTACTATCAATTCTATCAACATATGGTTTGAGTCGAGTAATATTTACCTCAAAAGTGCCGAAATTAGAATGTGTTACCTCGACCGTTCCGTACAGAAAGACCTTAAGTATCGTAAAAGGAGTCGCATCGTTTGTATTAAGTTCTGAAGTGACTATTCGAGGGTCGGTTGTATCTGACAGTACCTGGTCCCCAACTTTGAAGTGATTGGTTCCACTTTTAATACTCGATGTCCTAGCCGTGTCAAGAACCTGAAGAGTGATCGTTTCGTCACTTACACGAAATGTGAGCTCATGTGGTAGTTTATTTCGTAGAATTGCTGGGCACACTGCGTTTAGCTCCACATGCGACGTATCGTCTAACTTCTGTTTGTTTGTCAAAAACTCTTTTAAAAATTTCCTTGAATCTGGCATTGATAAACCGTAATAGTAACATAATTTATCTCCACATTTAGCATGCTTTTGGATGATTTATCCCTTGAATTATGGAATTTGGTGCTCTTAATCCTTTAATTTCATGTTTTATACTCTGGAGAGCATAGGAGGATTAAAAGAACGGAAAACGGGCTTAAAAAGGGCCAAATAGGCCAAAGTAGGAAATCAACATGGCCTGGGCCCAAAGCACAGGGCCGTGCCCCTTTAGCAGGCTCGAACACGGCCTGAAGTCGATTCACACGGGCATGCCACACGGGCGTGTCCCTGCCGTGACAAAGAGGAATTTCACTCGGAATAGGGTACTTAGAGGCAAAGAAAGACATTCCAAAAGCCTATATAAACACACTAAAGGCCAACCTTTAGGGGGCGTCCAGCTAGGCCAAGGAGCCGAGCCAGAGAGGTCAGAATCGTGGGATTTACTCGAAGAAAGCCAGTTGATTCATCTCAAGAAGCTGAAATCATACTCAAGACGGCGGATCTCTCCTTCAATTCCTTCAGGGGGTTTTAGGGTTTTCTTATGTTTTGATTTTATATTTTCTTCTGAGATGTATTCTGTTATGATTATGAACTAAACCCCTCAAATACTTGAGGGGGATGAAACCTAAGACGGATCTTGTTATTGTTTTCTGAACTATATGATAAATACTTGATTTGTTCTTAATTATGTGTTCTTAATTCTTGCTTTGATATTTCAGGGTATTGATTCAAGTATTGATGTGCTTAGGCAGTGGAGCAAAAGTCCCTGTCTAAGAGTAGATCTAGCATAGTTAAGCGATGTTGATTGCAACCCTAGACATAGGATGACGAAAATTTGCCGGATTAGGGTCAAACCTAATATGGGAGTCCATAGATCGAGTTAATGCAATTCTAGGGGTTTTAATTAGAAAGAGATTTCAATTAATCAACCTAGGGTTAGATGTTAGTAGCCTCGACGGAGGTATTAATATACATTAGGGAATCCTACAGATCAGGTCAAGTGAATAAATCGTCTGGTTCAGAGTTAAATAACAAGTGAAGTCTAGGTGGATTCCTCCTTGGGTATTGTCTTAATCAATTGGTTTTTCCCTCAAATATTTCCCCAATTCATTCTCTTTGTCTTAGCGTCTTTAGCTTAGTAGTTAGTTAATTTTAAATTAAACAATATTTCACTTCAATTCTTAGGCTAAATAATAGAAATAAAGTTAGTATTAGTACTTTTGGTTCCTTTGGGTTCGACATTCCGGTCTTGCCACTAAACTATACTACTGTTCGATAGGTGCGCTTGCCTCAATCGTTGTCACAGTTAGTTTCTAGCCTAGATCATTCATTATATAAATTTTTAAGACTCTGACATAACGACCAAGTTTTTAGCGCCGTTGCCGGGGAACCAAAATATTAAGAACGCTTAATTTTTATTACTTTAGCCATTTTAATTTTTGCAATTTCTTCCAGAATCGATAAGTGAAGCAAGGATCTCTATCAGAAATTATCAAAACAAGAACCCCATCCAGTCTTACAATCTTGGAGATATAGAGCTTCGCTAACTTCTGTAGAGAGTAGTCTTTCCGAACAGGAATAAAATGAGAAGACTTGGTCAATCGATCCACGATGACCCAAACAGAATCCTTCTTAGTGGGTGTCAAGGGCAACCCATTAACGAAGTCTATAGTCACTCGCTTTCATTTCCTTATAGGAATCTTAACTGGTTGGAGCAAACCCGAAGGCAACTGGTGCTTAGCCTTAACTTACTGGCACGCCAGGCAACAAGCAACGAAATTCGTAACCTCACGTTTCAAACCTGACCACCAATACAGTTCACGGATATCCCGATACATCTTATTACCACCGGGATGCATAGCAAAAGGGCTACTATGAGTCTCCCTTAGAATCGACTATCTCAAATCAAAATTATTCGACACACAAATCTGACCTCGAAAACACAAAACTCCATATTTATTCAGCCCAAAATCAGAAGTACTGCCACTTTCAATCTGATGAAACCGCAAACCCAGCGACTCATCCCCTAACTGCTTATCTTGAATCTGATCAATCCAAGTCAGCTTAACTTGCAACTCTGCTAACATACCTCCATCATCAAACAGAATAAGGCGAGCGAACATCACCCTCAAATCAGTCATCGCTCTACGACTTAGAGCATCGGCCACCACATTGGCCTTACTAGGATGATACTCTATCGTGCAGTCATAATCTTTGAGCAGCTCAATCCAACGATGCTGTCTAAGATTCAACTCATTCTGAGTAAGGAGGTATTTGAGGCTCTTGTTATCAGTGTAGATGATACACCTTTCACTATACAGATAGTGCCTCCAAATTTTTAATGCAAAAACTAAAGCAGCTAACTCGAGATCATGCGTCGGATAATTCCCCTCATGTGTCTTAAGCTGTCGGGATGCATAAGCCACAACTTTACCATCTTGCATTAGTACACATCCCAAACCGACGTGCGATGCATCACTATACATCACAAACTCTTTACCAGATTCAGGTTGTATCAGAATAGGAGCCTGAGTTAGAATTGAGCTTCTCGAAGCTCGATTGCTGCGCATCATTCCAGACAAAAGGAACCCTATTGTGCAAAAGTTTAGTCAAATGAGCTGCAATCAGAGAGAACCCCTCGATAAACCGCCGGTAATATCCCGCCAAACCTAGAAAACTGCAGATCTCAGATACGTTCCTAGGCTATTTCCACTCAAGTACAGCCTCAATCTTTCTTGGATCAACACTGATCCCCTCAGTAGAAACCACGTGCCCTAGAAAGGTTACCTTTCGCAACCAGAACTCACACTTGCTCAACTTAGCGAAGAGCTACTTCTCTCGAAGTATCTGTAGTACTATGCTAAGATGTTCATCTTCCTCATCCTCGGTCTTAGAGTAAACTAGAATATCGTCGATGAAGACCACGACGAACTAATCCAAATATGGCTGAAATACTTGGTTCATCAGATCCATGAATGCAGTCGGAGCATTCATCAGACCAAAAGGCATAACCAGGAACTCGTAATGTCCATAACGAGTCCTAAATGCAGTCTTATAAACATCAACTTCCTTAACTCTAAGCTGATGATACCCAGATCGGAGATCTATTTTCGAGAATACTGAAACCCCTCGGAACTGATCAAATAAATAATCAATCCTCGGAAGTGGATACTTATTCTTTACAGTTAGTTTATTCAACTGCCGATAATCAATACACATCCTCATGGTCCCATCCTTCTTCTTTACAAACAGAATCGGTGTCCCCCACGGAGACACACTAGGGCAGATGAAACCACGATCTAAAAGTTCTTAAAGTTGAGCCTTAAGCTTTGTAAGCTCCTTCGATGCCATTCGGTAGGGAGCGATGGACACTGGAGCTGTACCCGGTAGAAGCTCAATGCTGAACTCAACTTCTCGATTCGGAGGTAGACCTGGTAATTCTTCAGGAAAGACATTCGAAAAATCCCTCACAGTTCTGATATCTCTAACAGAAGAGTCCCCAGAAACAGAAACACTGATAAAGGCCATATATGCCTCACACCCTTTCCAAACCAGTTTCTTAGCCACAAGTGTCGAGATCACATTGGACAGATAATCTCGACACTCACCGATCATAACCACTTCCTCATCATCTTCGATCCTTAGAACGACCCTCTTAGTTGCTTAATCCAAACTGACTCGGTGCTCAGCCAACCAATCCATACCCAGAATCAAGTCGAACTCCCTAAACGGTAGCTCTATCAGATTTTTCAGAAATACAACCCCTTGCACTTCTAACAAAACATTTCTATAAAGTTTACTAACCCAAATAGACTGTCCCAATGGACTCAGTACAGTAACCTCACTAGAAGTGCTCTCAACAGAAATCCCCAGGTTTTCAGAAACAAAACTAGCTACATAGGAGTGAGTAGAACCTATGTCTATCAGAGCAGTATAAGGTACATCAAAAATAAAGAACGTACCCGTAATAACATCAGGAGCGTCTCTATCCTCTCAGCGTTGAGCAGCATAAACCAGTGCAGGCTGCCTCGCCTCTGTCTGACTAGCACCTCTACCCGGTGCTCTCTATCCACAGCCCATACCATTACCACCCTTAGCCGGTCCACGGCCCCTAGGTGGCTGCTAAACTGCCCTCTGAGGCTGTACAAAATCCGATCCTGAAGCTTGCATCTGATATGCCCGTTGTGGACACTCTCTAATATGGTGCTCTAAAAATCCACAGCTCAAACAAACCCCTAACCTCCTCCAACACTCGCCCGGATGACACTTACCACAATCCCCACATGGCTAAATCCCAGTAGGGGCAACAGGAACCCCCACTCTAGTCGGCTCATCAGGTCTAGCCCATTTCTTAGGCCTATGAACAGAACTAGAAGGCTTTGAATCCCTCTTATTCTTGCCTCTCTCTCTGTCCCTATTCTGGCGCTCCACGCGCTTAACCTCTTTGGCGATCTTCGCCTTATCAACCAGAACCGCTAACTCTCGCTCCTTTTGTGGAGCAATCAGTACCCTCGAACTATCCCTCAAACCATCCTCAAAGCGGACGCATTTCTCGTATTCAGACGCCACCATGCCTCGAGCGTAGCGGCTCAACCTCAGAAACTCGGCCACTAATTTATCACCTTACGTGAGATTCACGAACTCACGCCTACGAGCATCCACATAGCTTGCCCCCACATACTTCCCCTGGAAAGCAGTCTTAAAGAAGTCCCAATTCAGACGGTCAGACTGAGTACCCTTTTCAACCGATAAGCACCACTGATATGCCTCATCGCGAAGCAATGAGACTGCAGCCTTAAGTTTCTGCTCAGGAGTACAGTCGATATCATTCATGATCCTCTTGGTGGCCTCCAACCAATACTCACCACGTGAGGGGCGACTCGATGACACCCTAAAAAACACTCAAAGACCATTGGACCGGAGTCGCTCAATTATCGAACCACGCCCCCCAGATCCAGATTGGGGTCTAGAGACTCTCTCCAATACCCTAAACATGGCCTGAGACAATGTGTCATCCCCAGCCAAATGCCTTTGAGACCCAGTCTCAGTAGCAGGCAAAATCGGTGTCTCACTCGTGTCTAATTTTGGCATACTGCCTAGAGAGGAAGACTCAACTTTTCGTGCCATTACACCATGTGGGGTTAAAAACTAACCATCCCATCACACCATATGGGGTTAAAAACACCCACTCATCCCTACACACCATATCGTGCCATTATGACACATATCAGATAAAGTGCAGCCAAGCTGCCAGAATATAGGCGAAGGTCGCCATACAGAACACTTCCTCTATATATACAATCCCACCCCAAATACAGATACAAAATACAGATATAGATACAGATATAACATGCTTATCATGCTTGTGTAAATATATCAGATATACATATAGCAGAATAATTAGACATGCATAATAGTGTCCTACTTAGAGCATACTATCAGAATATCAGATCACATAATCTAGCATTTCGTTAGCCTTTACCGAGTCTACGGTAGGCCCACAGTTGATCGAAATGACCCGTGCGATCCTAGGGAAAATTTCAAAAATATGGGCCCACATGCCCGTGTGGCCCCACACGCCTAGATTGACCTTGCTCGTGTGGCCCACACGGCCTGGCCCAAAACCCACACGCACTCAAAACCTCATACACACACCCAGAACCCTTAACCACTGAAGCAGACAAATATTTGTGTCAGATATCTATAAAAACAGAAATAAATTATTCAGGGCGTTACACTGTATCTTGAATCTAATTTTCGTTTGCTCTTACAAATCTCTTCAACCTTTTGTGCTTGCTCAGACAGTTCTACAAATTCCCGTAACTTTAGTGCTGCTACCGCCAATTGGATCTCATCATTTAACCCATCTTCAAATCTGATACATATTTCCTCCTTGGTCGATACAATGTTACGAGCATACTTGCTTAATTGCACAAATTCTCGTTCATACTCAGCTACAATCCGGTTTCCTTACTTTAATTCGAGAAATTCTTTCTTTTTTAGATCGAAAAACAATGGGCTAACATACTTTTTCTTGAATTCACTCTAGAAGAAGTCCCAATTAATTCGATCATCCGATACCATCGTGATCAAGGTATCCCACCACAAATATGCTTCGTCTTTTAGCAAAGACACCGAGCATCTCAAGCAATCATTAGGGGTACATAATAATTCTGTAAAAACTCTCTTTGTATTTAATAGCCAATACTCGGCTTTTGACGGATCATCATCAACCGTACCTCTAAACTCTTTCGCACCATATTTTTAAACCTTATCTACGGATACCCGAGTAGCCAACACCGGTACAAGGGTGGCAGAATTCAAGGGTGTCGAAGGAGGCACAACAGGGGGTGGATGAGGCAGAATAGCCATATTTTCTTGTTTGAACTCGTTGAACCATTGGTTCATCATTCCCATAAACATATGTTTCATTTCATCACCAACCGATTGAGGAAAAAGAGCACTGTTACTTGCTTCTGGATTCGAAGCTTGAACATTACTTTCAGCTTTGTTAACTATAACTCAATTAGATTCTGCTGACATCTTGAATCTATAAGAAACAAATCGTTAGAACGGATCAAACGCATCATACTATCACAGGGTATATGTGGCATGTATATACTAATTCTTATTTCGCTACGTTAGTCCTAGAATCGACTAAACCGTAGCTCTGATACCAATAAATGTAACACCCCTTAACCCGTATCTGTCATCGAAATAGGGTTATAGAGCATTACCAGACTTTTCAAATCAAATGAACAAAAAATTTCAAACATTTCAAATCATATTGATAATCATATTAAAACCAATCCAAATCATACATGTTGTCCCTTATATGAGCCCTCGAGGCCCTAAAAACACGTTAGGAACAAGTCGAGACTAAATTGAAAACTCAGAGAATTTTTCAGAGAATAGCAAAAATTTTTAACAATGCAGGGGTCACACGACCAAGAGACATGCTCGTGTCTCAGGCTGTGTGGGCATTCAAAGTACGGGCACACGGTCGTGTCACAACCCATGTAACTCACTGACATGAGTCATACAGCCAAGCCACACGCCTGTGTGGCAAGCCGTGTACCCTTCGAAATAACCTCACATGCCCGTGTGCTAGACCGTGTAATAGCCTGACTTGCAACCCTTTGAAAGCTACAGGGGACACACGACCGTGTTGCCTGGCCGGGTGTCTCACACGGCTGAGAAACACGCCTGTGTCTCTACCCGTGTGGACGAAAATAGACAATTTTACAAGCCATTTTTCTCACCCATTTTGGCATGTACCTACACCCAAAATTTCACATATATACAATTGCTAACAATGCACCAAAATCATATAAAATCAAGCTATATGCATATGGTATATTAACATACAACCAATATACTCGTAGGCACCTCAAATGTCAACATATAAACATGCAACCATGTACTCAATTTAGCCAAATAATATTCACTATCTATTAAACTAAATTTGTTTCAACATATGCCATTAAAATTACCTAGCAACCAAACACCAAGAAGATACCATTTGTATCATTCCACTACTATCACTAATAGACTTATATGCCATTGAAAACAAAGATACCAAATCCACATTTAGAACATATCACATAACCTATATAACATGCCTTTTCAAACAAGTCTTTCATCTTTAATTATTCAAACACTTAACCAAATACAAATACTAGCATAACAACCTAAATTCATCAACAATAAACCATTCATAAGTGATTGTATTCATACCAGTTTATCAAGTCAAAAGATGCATATGTACAACATAGAAAACAAAGTATCCAAACATACAACTTAGTAATTCACTATTATACCAAAATGAACAAGACACAAATACATATATACTTATAACCACATATACATTCCACAATCCCAAAAGTGTTCAAAAGCTACTAACGATGATGGATAGTGTGAGCCAAAGTTTTGATCTGTCCCAAGTCAGCAAAAGTAATCAAGAAAACGACACATAAACTCATATAATCTTATAAAACTTAGTACATAGCAATTTATTTAACAACAATAAATGAATGAACTTCTATTTTACTTAATAAATGTTACCAAAACGTAATCACGGCATGAAAGTGCTATCAGGGGTATCAAAGTACAACAGGGGCACGTAAGTGCGATCAGGGGTACCAAAGTACAACAGGGGCATGTAAGTGCGATCAGGGGTACTGAAGTACAACATGGGCACGTAAGCGTGATCAGGGGTACCGAAGTACAACAGGGGCACGTATGTGCGATCAGGGGTACCGAACTATAACAGGGGCACGTATGTGCGATCAGGGGTACAATTATATATATAATAATTAACTACTTGATTATAGAATACAAATACATAAAGAAATCAAATGATATATGATAAACCGAAATAGTAACATATTCTAGGCCCACATTTAGTATGCTTTTGGATGAATTATCCTTTGATTTATGTAGAAAGGTGCTTTTAATCCTTTCTTTTCATGTCTTATACCCAAGAAAGCACCCAAGGATAAAAAGAACGAGAAACAGGCTCAAAACGGATCAAAACAGACCAAAGAGGAAATCGACACGGCCTGCACTTGGACCCACACGGCCGTGCCAAGTCAATCATCTAGAACACGGTCTAACCCCGACTCACACGACCGTGTCTCATTAAAGAAATCCGAACACGGCCTGTCCTCGATTTACACGGGCGTGCGCCATGGCCGTGCCTCTACCGTGGAGAAGAACAATTTCATTCGGGAAAGGATACTTAGGGAGAAAGAAACGTATTTCAAAAGCCTATAAATACACCCTAAGTATGACCTGAAAGGGGGAGCCTAAAGCCATCGTCTAGGAGTGTCGTGCTAGGCCAGGGAAGGCAGATTTGTGGGGATTCACTCAGGGATAGCCAGTTGATCCATCTCAAAAAGCCAGAATTATACTCAAGACGAGGATCTCCTCTTCAATTCCTTAAGGGGGATTTAGGGATTTCTTATGTTTTGTTTTATCTTTTCTCTTGAGATGTTTTCCTTTATTGTTATGAACTAAACCCTTAGGATACCCGAAGGGGATGAAACCTATGATGAGTCTTGTTATTGTTTTCTGAATTATATGATAAATACTTAGTTTGTTCTTAATTATGTGAGCTTAATACAAATTTAATGTGCTTAGGTGGAGGAGGAATAGACCCTGCCTAAGAGTAGATCCAACATAATTAAGCGGAGTTGATCGCACGCCTAGAGATAGGGTGACGAGATTTTACTGGATTAAGGTGAAACCTAATATGGGAATCCACGGATCGATTTCTCGCTATTCTAGGGGTTATTATAAGAGAACGAGAGTTCCACTAATTAACCTAGGGTTAGACGTTATTCGCCTCGAGAGAGGGTTTAATATACGTTAGGGAGTCTTATGGATCAAACTAAGTGAATAAATCGTATGGTTCAGTGTTAGATAACAAGTGAAGTCTAGGTGGATTCTTCCTAGGGTATCGTCTAAATCAACTGAGTTTTTCCCAAGTTATTCCAAATTCATTCTTCTTTGCCTTAGAGTCTTTAGTTTAGTAGTTAATTAATTTAGATTAATAAACAACTTCACTTATTTTAGGCTAAATAATAAAAAGAAAGTTAGTATTAGTACTTTTAGTTCCTTTGGGTTCGATAATTTGGTCTTGCCTAAGCTATACTACTGTTCGATAGGTGCACTTGCCTCAATCATTGTCGAGTTAGTTTCGTGTTCGATCATTCTTTTATAAATTTTAAAGCTCGATTCACAAAGTGATCAAGTTTTTGGCGCCATGTCTTGTAGAACTAAAATATTAAGAAAGCTCTATTTTTATTACTTTAGCCATTTTTTTTTATTTTTTCCAATTTATTTTTATTTTTATTATTTTTTTTACTTTGCTAATTTTTCCTCTATTTTGCTTTTGGCAGAAAATTTTAGTCTATAGAAAAGATGGCAATTCCTACTAAAGCAGCCAGTGTCTTCAACCTACTAAAGCAGTGCCAAGCGATGAGGACAATTCCTACTAAAGCAGCCAGTGTCTTCAACCTCGACGTGGTCACTAGGTTATCTAAACAGTTACAGATGATGAATAAAAAATTTGATGGTTTGAATAGTCTCTCGCAAGTACACCCAGAAATACATTATGACTCGAATCTAGGAGACGTGGCGAATCCTGAGTACCCACCCTACGGATATGGCATGGAAAACGAGCAAGCTCACTATACGGGTAACTATTCTAGACCACAAAATAATTTTTTTAATGACACTTATAATGCAGGTTGGAGGTACCATCCAAATTTCTTGTGGGATGATCAAAGTAGCCAACGACCGGAACTTCTTCCAAATTTTCAACAACCACCTTACCAATAGGAAGAGGAGTCGAACCTCGAGGAGATGCTGACAAAATTCATGGCAGCCACAGATAACCGTCTCCAAGACACTGAGACTACCCTTAAGACCCAACAAGCATCGATCAAAGGGATCGAGAGCCAAGTTAGGGAAGTTACTGAGTCAGTTGGGGAACTTACTAAGTCAGTTATACAACTTGCTAAGCTGATCTCAGAACTACCACAAGGAAGCTTTCCAAGCAATACTGAAACTAACCCGAGAGAGCAAAATCAAGCCATTTACAATAGTGAAGGGTTAGATGAACCAAACCCAATGGAAGAACCTGTGGTAAGTGAAGGTAAGGTTGAAGTGTGCCATGATATACCAAAATCGGTAATTAGAGAGTACCAACCTCGTATGCCATATCCCGATGCAATAAAGAAAGACCACACAAAGGAAGAAGTCGGTGAACTCACACTTCGTGTAGACGATGAAACAATCACTCTTCAAGCTCTTGACTCAGCTAGGACATCGAGTAATAAAGGTACGAACGTTAATTCTATTGATAACCATTTGGTTCAACCTTCTTTACAGAAAGCATCACGAAATCACCTAGCTGAGCTAGATCTTCGACCTCGTACCCATAAAGAAATAATTCATGAAGAACTAAGGCTTCAGGTCGATGAACTAGACAAGTGGAAAACACACTTTAAAGAGAAACTGGGAATACACAAAGTGAAACCGAAGGAAACCCCAGACGAGCTGATAGGAACAACAAATCACTTCAAAATAGGGGATCAGGTATTGTTGAATAAGGAAGACCCTCGAATCACCAATTCAGACCTCAAGACAAATGAAGAAATCACTTTTGAGGTACTTAATGTCTTCCTATACGGCACAGTCGAGGTAAGCAATCCTAAATTCAACACTTTTGAGGTAAACATTACTCGACTTAAACTATTTATCAAAAACCGAATTGATCGCATGAGAAAGGATTTTCACCTCCTCAAACCACCATGACCATACGAATGAGAGGTAAAGTCTAGCTTAAGACTATAAACGAGTGCTTCTCGGGAGGCAACCCGAGCACTAACCATCCATAATTTTTAACCCCCTTCTTCCTTTTCCTTTTCCAGTTGTTTTTCTTTTTTTCATTTTCCATTATTTGCTTTTATTTTTATTTTTATTTTTATTTCTTTTAATTTCCTTTTATTTTCTTTATTATTTTCTTCTTATTATTCATTCTAGTTAGATTTAGCTTAGGATACAATAAAATTAGGATGGCTGCTTCGAGGACTTAAACTGTTCGAGATGCTTCCCCACGTTCACCTCCAATCCTATCCGGTTTCTTTTCATTGGCTTCATCCAAAATTCAGGAAGTTTCACTTCTCTCCCCATCTTACGATTTTATGATTATTTTGATATTATCTATCTTTATACATTGAGGGCAATGTACATCTTAAGTGTGGGGGGGTGAATCTTAGACGTGCCTAATTTTTTTCAATATTCTCAAAATCCCTGAATTTAGTCTTGTTTGAAAGTAATTTCCTCATATTACTAATTAGGATGAAATTTCTGATGATTTATTATTTTTATTGATATGTTTTAGATTAAGTCATTGATAATTGTGCATTGATGATTAAATTCTAAGAACACTAGAGAATCAAGCATAATAAGTCTATTTTTCTGAATTAAAAATTTTCTAGGTCGTCTACCTGACTTTAAATATTACCTTGAAATTTGATATTTACAAGGTTGACATCAAAACACCCATAATTTTTTTGAGATTTTGAGCCTTATAGAGCATAAATTCTTTTTCCTGCTCACTTTATTGATTATGAGTGTGTCAACATTGATTTGTTATTCTAGAACTTACATCGATTATACATGTCGAGACCACATCTTTGATTTGATATACAGAAATGATAAAGGCACCTAGGATTTAACCCACTTACTCCACTAAAAACCCACCTTCATAATTAACCCCTAGTGAACCCCTTTTAATCCTAACAACCCTATTTATTGACTCACACACTAATATTAACCCAAAACCCTTTGTAATTGTTATCACCATTCTTTCTAACTACCCCTATATCGTGATTTGATCTGATTAGTTGCCTAATTATGAATTTTAGTAATTTATCCTTTATTATGTATTTATTATGTACTTAAAAAAAACGAAGTATATTCATTATTAGTTATGTGATTAAACAAGCTTATACATTTATTTAAATCCTAAATATCGAAGAAGAAGCTCGTATTATTAGTATTATTAGTTTTCAATTGATGTAATTATTATTAGTTCATTAGTTCTTAGTTAGGTAATTTGTCAATTCAATCTCGACTCTAACCCTCTAACTCACCTTATTTTCCACACCTTCACCCTAGCCACGTTACAACCCTAACAAAGACCTTTTGATTTGTGTTTCATCTCATATTTCAGTGGTGGAGATTTGATTTTCATGCAAGCCTATGGGATTAACTCTTCATGTTTGACTTTTGAGTACCTAAATTTTGAACCTTAAACACTTTGAGTGATTTGAGTGAATCTTTAGTGAGGATGTCAATCCTTGACAATTTCGAATCAGAGGTAATTATTTAGATGAAGGGAAACACCTATGTTTTGTGCTACAAAATATAAGGCTTATAGTGTTTGAATTTTTAGGACACTTTGAGTTGAATTATCCATGTATAAATTATCTCTAAATTATGATGAGACACTATCAATGACTATTATGAATTACAGGAATTTTGTTTTAATTGTAAGTTGAGAATTTTGCTTGAGGACAAGCAAAAGCTTAAGTTTGTGGGTATTTGATAAACCGAAATAGTAACATATTCTAGGCCCACATTTAGTATGCTTTTGGATGAATTATCCTTTGATTTATGTAAAAAGGTGCTTTTAATACTTTCTTTTCATGTCTTATACCCAGGAAAGCACCCAAGGATAAAAAGAACGAGAAACGGGCTCAAAACGGATCAAAACGAACCAAAGAGGAAATCAACACGGCCTGGACTTGGACCCACATGGCCGTGCCAAGCCAATCATATAGAACACGGTCTAACCCCGACTCACACGACCGTGTCTCATTAAAGAAATCCGAACACGACCTGTCCACGATTTACACGGGCGTGTGCCATGGCCTTGCCTCTGCCGTGGAGAAGAACAATTTCATTCGGAAAAGGATACTGAGGGAGAAAGAAACGTATTTCAAAAGCTTATAAATACACCCTAAGTATGACCTGAAAGGGGGAGCCTAAAGCAATCGTCTAGGGGCATCGTGCTAGGCCAGAGAATGCAGATTTGTGGGGATTCTCTCAGGGATAGCTAGTTGATCCATCTCAAGAAGCCAGAATTATACTCAAGACGAGGATCTCCTCTTCAATTCCTTCAGGGGGTTTTAGGGATTTCTTATGTTTTGTTTTATCTTTTCTCTTGAGATGTTTTCCTTTATTGTTATGAACTAAACCCTTCGGATACCCGAATGGGATGAAACCTATGATGAATCTTGTTATTGTTTTCTGAATTATATGATAAATACTTAGTTTGTTCTTAATTATGTGAGCTTAATCCAAATTTAATGTGCTTAGGTGGAGGAGGAATAGACCGCGCCTAGAGTAGATCCAACATAATTAAGCGGAGTTGATCGCACGCCTAGAGATAGGGTGACGAGATTTTGCCGGATTAGGGTGAAACCTAATATGGGAATCCACAGATCGATTTACTGCTATTCTAGGGGGTTATTGTAAGAGAACGAGAGTTCCACTAATTAACCTAGGGTTAGACGTTATACGCCTCAAGAGAGGGTTTAATATACGTTAGGGAGTCTTACGGATCAAACTAAGTGAATAAATCGTATGGTTCAGTGTTAGATAACAAGTGAAGTCTAGGTGGATTCTTCCTAGGGTATCGTCTAAATCAACTGAGTTTTTCCCAAGTTATTCCAAATTCATTCTTCTTTGTCTTAGAGTCTTTAGTTTAGTAGTTAATTAATTTAGATTAATAAACAACTTCACTTATTTTAGGCTAAATAATAAAAAGAAAGTTAGTATTAGTACTTTTAGTTCCTTTGGGTTCGATAATCCGGTCTTGCCTAAGCTATACTACTGTTCGATAGGTGCACTTGCCTCAATCGTTGTCAGAGTTAGTTTCCAGGTTCGATCATTCTTTTTATAAATTCTAAAGCTCTGATTCACAGTGATCAATATAATTTAATTATTATGAACTTACATAGACAAGTATCGCGTAGGAGTATGATTGGTTAATCCGTGATTTTTGCCTTTCCTCGATTTAGATCCAGTTGAGATTTATCTTGATCTAAATAAATAAATTCAACCAATTTAATAACTATTCTATTCAATTCAATCCAAATTCACATGTTTACAAAATTACTCTTTTGACCCTAAACTTTTAATTTCTTTTCAATATAGTCCCTAGCTCATAAAATGAAAATTCATGAAATTCAACCACAACCCATCATAGCTTAATATCAATTAGGTCCCTAACAAGCCTTATATTTCATTTATTTCACCATTTCACCATGTATAATTTTCTATTTTTTAATTAAATCCCTATTTGTCAATTTCATAAAAAATCACTTAAAAAAAGTATTTTATCTATAAAAAAACTAACCATTTTCTTCCATAAAACATCAAAAATTTTACACATTCATCAATGGTAAAACCCTAATAGTTTGACAGTTTCACAAATTAGTCCCCGGGCTAGCTTTATTAAGCTACAACGATCCCGAAAACATAAAAATCATTAAAAACGAGACAAAGTACATACCAATCTAGCAAGGAATCTGTTGCTGCAAGCTCAAGCTCAACAATGGCTTCCACAAGCCCTAATTTTCGATTCTTAATTGAAGAAATAAAGATGATACTTGATTTATTTTATTTAATTATCATTTATTTACCATTTACCTTTATAACCTTTTAATTTATTACAAATTTCAAGAATACCAAGCCATAAGGACTTATATTTTAAGGTTCCATAGCTATTTAATACCTTTAGCCACTAGAACTCAACTTTTGTACTTTACGCGATTTAGTCCTTTTTATCAAATTAAACACATAAGCGGTAAAATTTCTTAGTGAAATTTTTTTATGACGCTACAATCATGCTGTAATCATTAAAATATTAATAAATAAATATTTCCACGTCGGATTTGTGGTCCCAAAACCACAGTTCTGATTTCACTAAAAACGGCTCTTACAATTATTCTCACTTAACTTGAAGTTAGAATTGAATGGAGTGTTCGAATCCTTGATATTCAAGTGTTTGAACTTTTCCAATACTTTCTCGATGTAGTGAGATTGGCTTAGTGATAAACCGAAATAGTAACATATTTTAGGCCCACATTTAGTACGCTTTTGGATGAATTATCTCTTGATTTATGTAAAAAGGTGCTCTTAATCCTTTCTTTTCATGTCTTATACTCAGGAAAGCACCAGTGGATGAAAAGAACGCAAAACGGGATTAAAACGGGACAAATGGGCCAAAGCATGAAATCGACACGGCCTAGACCTTAGCCCACACGGTCGTGCCTCCTTAAACATCTCAAACACGGCCTGGACCACGATTTACACGGCCGTGCCTCATCAACGAAGTCCACACGGCCTGTCCACGATTTACACGGGCGTGTGCCATGGCCGTGCCTCTGCCGTAGAGAAGAGCAATTTCATTCGGGAAAGGATACTTAGGGAGAAAGAAACATAGTTCAAAAGCCTATAAATACACCCTAATTATGACCTGAAAGGGGGAGCCCAAAGCCATCGTCTAGTGGCGTCGTGCTAGGCTAGAGAAGGCAGATTTGTGGGGATTCACTCAGGGATAGCCAGTTGATCCATCTCAAGAAGCCAGAGTTATACTCAAGACGGATGATCTCCTCTTCAATTCCTTCAGGGGGTTTTTAGGGATTTCTTATGTTTTGTTTTATCTTTTCTCTTGAGATGTTTTCCTTTATTGTTATGAATTAAACCCTTCGGATACCCGAAGGGGCTAAAACCTATGATGAATCTTGTTATTTGATTATTTGAATTATATGATAAATACTTAGTTTGTTCTTAATTATGTGAGCTTAATCCAAATTTAATGTGCTTAGGTGGAGGAGGAATAGACCCTGCCTAAGAGTAGATCAAACATAATTAAGCGGAGTTGATCGCACGCCTAGAGATAGGGTGACGAGATTTTGCCGGATTAGGGTGAAACCTAATATGGGAATCCATAGATCGATTTACTGCTATTCTAGGGGGTTATTATAAGAGAATGAGAGTTCCACTAATTAACCTAGGGTTAGACGTTATTCGCCTCGAGAGAGGGTTTAATATATGTTAGGGAGTCTTACAGATCAAACTAAGTAAATAAATCATATGGTTCAGTGTTAGATAACAAGTGAAGTCTAGGTGGATTCTTCCTAGGGTATCTTCTAAATCAACTGAGTTTTTCCCAAGTTAATTTCCAAATTCATTCTTCTTTGTCTTAGAGTCTTTATTTTAGTAGTTAATTAATTTAGATTAATAAACAACTTCACTTATTTTAGGCTAAATAATAAAAAGAAAGTTAGTATTAGTACTTTTAGTTCCTTTGGGTTCGATAATCAGGTCTTGCCTAAACTATACTACTGTTCGATAGGTGCACTTGCCTTTAATTGTTGTCAGAGTTAGTTTCCAGGTTCGATCATTCTTTTATAAATTTTAAAACTCTGATTTACAGCGATCAAGTTTTTGGCGCCGTTGCCGGGGAACTAAAATATTAAGAAAACTCTATTTTTATTACTTTAGCCATTATTTGTATTTTTCGCAATTTATTTTTAATTTCTATTTTAATTTTGCTAAACTTTCTTTCTTTCTTTTCCTAGCAGGTACCTCTAGTTTATGACTAGAAGGAACCCGAGAGGACCCTTAGAATACGACAGTGATATTGAAGCTACCGCTCGAAGAAATCGCAGAGAAATTAGGTGAGCCCTAAATTACCAAGGAGAGCGAGAAGACAGATCCAATCCTACTGAAGGGATGGACGAAAATAATCTTCCACCACAAGATGTGGGAGAAAATAATGCTCCTCGTACTATGTTTGATTATGCTAAACCGCATTTAACAGGAGCCGAATCTAGTATTGTTAGGTCTGCTATAGCTGCTAATAATTTTGAATTAAAGCCTAACACTATACAAATGATTCAACAGTTTGTTCAATTTGATGGTTTACAGGACGAAGATCCAAACCCTCATATAGCTAATTTTTTAGAGTTCTGTGATACCTTCAAAATAAATGGCGTTTCTGATGATGCCAAATGACTTCGGTTATTTCCCTTTTCGTTAAAGAATAAAGCTAAACAGTGGTTAAACTCGTTACCACGAGGGTCAATCACTACATGGGAACAAATGACCGAAATTTTTTTATTAAAATATTTCCCACCGGCCAAAACGGCCAAATTACGTAATGATATATCTTAATTTGTGCAGATGGATTTAGAGACATTATACGATGCATGGGAGAGATATAAGGATCTCTTGACAAGGTGTCCACACCATGGTTTACCTTTGTGGCTCCAAGTCTAGACTTTCTATAACGGTGTAAACCCCTCAACGAGACAACTAATTGATTCAGCCGCCGGTGGAACCTTGAATAATAGAACTCCCGAGGCAGCCTACGAGTTTATTGAAGAGATGTCGCTGAATAACTATCAGTGGCAAGTTACAAGAACAAGGCCAACAAAAATAGCCGAGTTTACAACCTCGACGCAAGAAGAACCATGCTATCAAATCGGTAGAGTTGATGAATAAGAAGATTGATAGTTTGTGTTCTTCACAGGTACATCCAGGTATGCAAAGCATGACGCAAGTGGAACTGTGGCGAATCTGAGTACCCACCCTACCAACCGGGCACAGAGAGTAAGCAAATGATGAACTATATAGGTAACAATTTCAGATCTAATAATAACCCATATAGTAATAATTATAATCTAGGTTGGAGGAACCACCCAAATTTTTGTGGGGAGGACAAGGAAATCAAGGAAATCAAAGACAACAACCTCCTCAAAATTTCCAAAATCAGCCCTATCCACAGGAAAAGAATTCGAATCTTGAAGAGACGTTGAACAAATTCATAGCATCCACAGAAGCCCGTTTCTGAAAAACTGAAGCAACACTCGAAACCCAACAAAAATCGACCAAAACGATCGAGAACCAAGTTGGAGGACTTACAAAGGCAATCGGGGAAATTACCCAATCAGTCGAAGAAATTGCAAAGCTATTATCCGAACGACCGCAAGGGCGTCTACCGAGTAATACTGAAATTAATCCAAAGGAGCAAATCCAAGCCATAACAGCTCAAGAAAGCGAAGAAGTAGACGAACCCAGTCCAACACAAGAAAACGAGGTAGAAAAAGGTAAAGTTGAGGTAACACAAGACAACCCAAAACCGGTAATTAAGGAGTACCAACCTCGCGTACCTTACCCTGAGGCATTAAGAAGAGACGACACAGAAGAACAGTTCGGTAAGTTTCTTAAACTTTTAAAGAAATTACATATTAACTTACCATTACTTGAAGCTCTTTCGCAGATGCCAGATTCTAGGAAATTTTTAAAAGAGCTTCTGACAAACAAACGGAAGTTAGACGAGTCGTCACATGTGGAACTTAACGCAAAGTGCTCAAAGAATTCTCCAAAATAGACTACCACAAAAGCTAAAAGATCCGTGGAGTTTTACAATTCCATGTTTAATTGGTAGACTAACTGTTGATAATGCGTTAGTCGATTTAGGGGCAAGCATAAATGTCATGCCTTATAAATTGTTTAAACAATTAGGTCTAGGGAAACCCAAACAAACTAGGATGAGCATTCAATTAGTGATAAAAATGTTAGAATTCCTAGGGGTATTATCGAAGATGTTCTTGTAAAAATTGATGATTCGTTTTTCCCAAAGAGACTTTGTTGTCTTAGACATGGATGAGGATAATTCGATCCCCTAATTTTAGGAAGACCCTTTTAGCAACTCGCCAGACTAAAATTGATGTTGATGCAGGAGAACTCATACTTTGCGTAGGTAATGAGACAAATCACCATCAAAGCTCTCGACTCGGCTAGAACATCGAGTAATCAAGGTAAGAACGTAAATTCTACTGATAACCATTTGGTTAAATCTTATTTTCAGGAAGCACCACCAAAGAATACAACTGAACCCGATCCTAAACCCCATGCCAACAAAGAAATAACTCATGAAGATCGAGGGATTCAGTCCGATGATTTAGACGAGTGGAAGACACACTTCAAGGAGAAATTAGGGATACACGATGAAGAACCAGAACCACACAAGATAAAATCGAAGGAGCCCCCAAAAGAGCTAATAGGAATAACAAACCACTTCAAAATAGGAGACCAGGTACTGTTAGATCAGGCAGATCCTCAAATATCTCCTCCGGACCCTAGCACAAGCAAGGAAATATCTTTTAGGGTAACCAGTGTTTTCCCACACGGAACAGTCGAGGTAAGTAATCCTATTTTTGGTACTTTTACTATAAACACATCTCGACTTAAATTTTTTCACAAAGACACAAATGATAGCATGAGGAAGGACTTCCAACTCCTCAAACCACCCTGACAAAACAAACGAGAGGAGAGTCTAGCTTAAGACTATAAATGAGCGCTTCTCGGGAGGCAACCCGAGCACTAACATAATTTATTCTCACATTTTGCTTTAAATTTATTTTTCTTTTCTTCTTTTCTTTCTGAACACTTAGTTATAAACTAACAAGGCGTGCAAAATTCCAGGACACATGGCCTTGCACACGGCCGTGGCCGTGGCCGTGGCTGTGTGAACCATAAGAATCCCCGTACTGACATAGCAGAGGCCGGCGAATCAATTCTAACCACTTTTCGACGTCACGGATCCAACCACTACACCACGGGCACCGATAAAGGGGCACGGCCGTCCCCATAATTGTGTGAAGCTACTGACTTCCCAACCACGAGCAGAACACGCCCGTGCCTTAAACCCGTGCCAACATACTGACTTGTCGAACACAGGCTAAACACGAGCGTGGGGTAACCAAACACGCCTAGGAATACGGCCGTGCGATGCGGCCATGTGAATCGACACACCCTCAACCCACGGGCGTAGTAAATTGCCAGACTTGAGATTTTATTTAAATACCATGCCCCTCTCCTTTCTCTCCTTACCTCCCATTCTTCTTCTTCCTTCCTTTCTTTTCTCCCTTTTTTTCTTTTTCCTTTTCCTAATAAGTCCTCAAACTCTTGAGCTACAACAAAATCATATCCATGGCAAAGAAGCATAAAAGGCCAATCTCCTCAAAGGAGACCGATTCACCTGAGTTCATGCCGACAGCTTCATCCAAACAACAAGCCAAGGGTCTTTGAGACCAATTATCTGTTCTTCTATTTTTATCTTCTCCTTTATTTCCTTTATCTTTACTTCTCTTCTACTTAATTTAGTTTATTTTGTTTTAGTTTCTTGTTTTTAGGTTCTTAAGGCTGCTTGGGAATCACGCCACTTCCACCATCACCAACAACCCTGTCACCTTCGAAGTTACACCCACCTCTCGAACCATCTACCATAAGGATTCTCAGGCCCCTTTATCTTTTAAACTTAGTTTATTTTCCTTCTTAGTCTCATTCTCTTTATCTTTCTTGTCTTTAATTATATTATTAGTATATTATTAAGGTTTCTTTAGATTTCTTGGCTAATCCTGCATGAGACTCCCAATTTCTTCATCTAGCGCAGGTTCGTCATCCAGACGGCCCATCACCACCACCAAAGACACAATCTCCTCTCAAGGAGACATTTGAAAATTCAGGAAGTTTTCAGTTATCCCCATATCTGATGATTTTATTACAAGGTTATTATATATCTTTGTACATTGAGGGCAATGTACATCTCAAGTGTGGGGGGTGAGCAACCTAAAAAGATACCTAACTCAAAGCCTGAATTTAGTTTTGTTTGAAAGTAAATTACTCATATTACTAATTAGGATGGAATTTCTAATGATTTAAGATTTTTATTGATATGTTTTAGATTAAGTCATTGATAATTGTGCATTGATAATTAAATTATAAGAATACTAGAGAATCAAGCATGATAAGTCTATTTTTCAGAAATTAAAAATTTTCTAGGTTGTCGAACTAAGTTTAAATATTACTTTGAAGTTTGAAATTTACGAGGTTGACATCAAAATACCCATAATTTCTGTGAGTTTTTTTTTAGCCTTATAGAGCATAAATTCTTTTTCTTGCTCACTTTATTGATTATGAGTATGTCAACATTGATCTGTTATTCTATAACTTGCATCGATTATACATGTCGAGACCACATTTTTTTGATTTGATATACAGAGATGATAAAGGCACCTAGGATTTAACCCACTTACTCCACTAAAAAACCACCTTTATAATTAACCCCTAGTGAACCCCGTTTAATCCTAACAACCCATTTATTGACTTACCCACTAATATTAACCCAAAACCCTTTTTATTTGTTATCACCATTCTTTTTAACTACCCTTATATCGAGATTTGATTTGATTAATAGCCTAACTCTGTTTTTATTTCAGTAATTGATCTTTTATTATGTATTTATGATTGTTCTTAAAAAAAACGAAGTATATCCATTATTCATTATTAGTTATGTGATTAAACGAGCTTATACATTTATTTAGATTCCAAATATCGAAGAAGAAGCTCGTATTATTAGTATTATTAGTTTTCAATTGATGTACTTATTATTACTAGTTCATTGGTTCTTAGTTAGGTAATTTGTCAATTCAATCTCGATTCTAACCCTCTAATTCAGCCTTACTCCACACCTTAACCCTAGCCCCGTTAAAACCCTAACAAAGACCTTTTGATTTGTGTTTCATCTCATATTTCAGTGGTGGAGATTTGATTTTCATGCAAGCCTATGGGATTAACTCTTCATGTTTGACTTTTAAATGCCTAAATTTTGAACCTTAAACACTTTGAGTGATTTGAGTGGATCTTTTGTGAGGATGTCAATCCTTGTCGGTTTCAAATTAAAGGTAATTATTTAGATGAAGGGAAACACCTATGTTTTGTGCTACAAAATATAAGGCTTATATTGTTTGAATTTTTAGGACACTTTGAGTTGAATTATCCATGTATAAATTATCTCTGAATTATGATGAGACACTATCAATGACTGTTATGAATTATAGAAAGTTCGTTTTAATTGTAAGTTGAGAATTTTGCTTGAGGACAAGCAAAAGCTTAAGTGTGGGGGTATTTGATAAACCGAAATAGTAACACATTTTAGGCCCACATTTAGTATGCTTTTGGATGAATTATCCCTTATTTTATGTGATTTGGTGCTTTTAATCCTTTCTTTTCATGTTATATACTCAGGAAAGCACCAGGGGATGAAAAGAACGCAAAACGGGCTTAAAATGGGACAATTGGGCCAAGCCACGAAATCAGCACGGCCTGGACTTCAAGCCACACGGCCGTGCCTCATTAATTATCTAGAACACGGCCTAGCCACGATTTACACGGTCGTGCCTAATCAATATAGTCCAACATGGCCTGGCCACTATTCACACGGGCGTGTGCCATGGCCGTGTCCCTGTCACTGGAAAGAGCAATTTCACTCGGATTTGGATGCTTGGAGGCAAAGAAACACACTCCAAAGTCTAATTAAACCCCCAATTAGGAATTGCACTCAAATTAGGATACTTGGAGGCCAAGTAACACATCTCAAAGCCTATATAAACACCCTAGGGGGCAACTTAATTGGGGAGTTCGACAGAAACCCTCTGTCGAGGGGAGCCCAAAGCCATCGTCTAGGGGCGTCATGCTAGGCCAGAGAAGGCAGATTTGTGGGGATTCACTCAGGGATAGCCAGTTGATTCATCTCAAGAAGCCGAGATTCTACTCAAGACGGCGGATATCTCCTTCAATTCCTTCAGGGGGTTTTAGGGATTTCTTATGTTTTGTTTTATCTTTTCTCTTGAGATGTTTTCCTTTATTATTATGAACTAAACCCTTCGGATACCCGAAGGGGATGAAACCTATGACGAATCTTGTTATTTGATTATTTGAATTATATGAAAAATACTTAGTTTGTTCTTAATTATGTGAACTTAATCCAAATCTAATGTGCTTAGGTGGAGGAGGAATAGACCTCGCCAAGAGTAGATCCAACATAATTAAGCGGAGTTGATCGCACGCCTAGAGATAGGGTGATTTAGATTTTGCCATTAGGGTGAAACCTAATATGGGAATCCACAGATCGATTTCATCGCTATTCTAGGGGGTTATTATAAGAGAACGAGAGTTCCACTAATTAACCTAGGGTTAGACGTTATTCGCCTCGAGAGAGGGTTTAATATACTTTAGGGAGTCTTACGGATCAAACTAAGTGAATAAATCGTATGGTTCAGTGTTAGATAACAAGTGAAGTCTAGGTGGATTCTTCTTAGGGTATCTTCTAAATCAACTGAGTTTTTCCCAAGTTATTTCCCAAATTCATTCTTCTTTGTCTTAGAGTCTTTAGTTTAGTAGTTAATTAATTTAGATTAATAAACAACTTCACTTATTTTAGGCTAAATAATAAAAAGAAAGTTAGTATTAGTACTTTTAGTTCCTTTGGGTTCGATAATCCGGTCTTGCCTAACTATACTACTGTTCGATAGGTGCACTTGCCTTTAACCGTTGTCAGAGTTAGTTTCCAGTTTCGATCATTCTTTTATAAATTTTAAAACTCTGATTTACACTTAGTTTACAGCCCCTTTTATGCTTTTGTACCTTTATACTTAGAATTGTATCTACCTCGTGGAGATCCTTCATCTTAAAATTCGAGGCTAGATACTCTTTGGTCTCGCGAACACCTTCTATATTCGTCCCAAAAATCAATAAATCATCTACATAGAGATAAATAATTATATTGTACCTATTTGTGAATTTAGTGTAAATACATTTATCTGCACCATTATGTAAAAAAACCATATGACAAGATAACCGAGTAAAATTTCTCATGCCACTGTTTAGGCGCTTGTTTTAAACCATATAATGACTTGATCAATTTACACACCTTATGTTCATTCCCAAGAAGCACAAAGCCTTCTGGTTGCTCCATGTAGATTTCCTCTTCGAGTCACCATTCAAAAAATTCGTCTTAACATCCATTTGATGTACATGTAATTTATGGATAGATGCAACTGCCATAAGAATTCGAATGAAGGTCATTCTAGCCACTAGTGCATAGGTCCCAAAATAATTTAGGTTTTATTTTTGCCTAAATCCTTTTGCCACCAACCTAGCCTTAAAGGTTGGAGAACCCCCTGTTGGAGTATTCTTCCTTTTAAACACCCATTTACACTCGACAGGCTTCGATCATTGAGGAAGATCAACTAGGATCCAAGTAATGTTGGACAATATTGAATCCATTTCATCATTGATCGCCTCTCTCCAAAATACCACGTCCATAAAAGTTAGGGCTTCACCATAGGATTGTGGATCACCATCCACATTAAACATTGCGAGGATATTCCTAAATACAGATTCTCTATTTACCTCAACAAGGAATGCTAGAGATTGCGAGGAAATGAAATCGGGACCAAAGTCCTTTACTTTTCTCACTCTTTGACTTTTCCTCGCCTCCGTATCCTTATTGTCATAAAGACCTTCTCTTGGTTTGATCACTTGAGATCATAGGTTGATATTCTTTTTCTGAATCTATTGAGTCATTAAAAACTTTATTTTCAATGAATATAAAATCTCTTGTTTCACTTATCGTATTTAACACTAAGTCAAGAACACGATAAGCCTTAGAGTGTTGGGCATATCCAATGAATGCACCCTTAACGGCTATTGGTCCTAACTCTGTTATCCGTTGGTCGAGAACTCTATAGTAAGCAAAACACCCCCACACTTTGAAATAATTTAAATTTGGCATCCGACCCTTTCATAACTCATATAGAGATACTTTGAATTTTCTTGATGGTATTCTGTTAAGACACGCAGATAGTAATGCTTCACCCCATAAATTATATGAAAGTTTAGCATTTAACAACATCGAGTTAACCATATCCATTAAAGTATGATTCTTTCTTTTCGTCAAACCATTTTGTTGCGGAGTATAAGGCATGGAACACTCATGTACCACAACTTGTTCCTCACAAAATAGATTAAATTCATTTGAAAAATATTCACCACCTATATCACTACGAAGCACTTTGATAAACTGAAATAGTAATATATTTTAATCCCACGTTTAGCATACTTTTGGATGAATTATCCCTTATTTTATGAAAAAAAGGTGCTCTTAATCCTTTCTTTTCATGTTTTATACTCAGGAAAGCACCAGGGGATGAAAAGAACGCAAAACGGGCTTAAAACGGGACAAATGGGCCAAAACATGAAATCGACACGGCCTGGACCAAAGATCACACGGCCGTGCCTCCTTAAAGATCTCGAACACGGCTTGGACCGCGATTTACACGGCCGTGCCTCATCAATGAAGTCCACATGGTCTGGCCACGATTCACACGGGCGTGTGCCAGAGGCCGTGCCCGGCCGCAGCCAAGAGGAGTTTTACTCAGATTTGGATGCTTGGAGGCAAAGAAACACACTCCAAAGTCTAATTAAACCCCCAATTAGGAGTTGCACTCAAATTAGGATACTTGGAGGCCAAGTAACACATCTCAAAGCCTATATAAACACCCTAGGGGGCAACTTAATGGGGGAGTCGAAGAGATTCGACGGGCGGTCAGCTAGGCCAAGGAGCCGAGCTGAAAAGGTCAGATTTGTGGGAAACTCTCAAGGGATAGCCAGTTGATCCATCTCAAGAAGCCGGAATTCTACTCAAGACGGAGGTTCTCCTCTTCAATTCCTTCAGGGGGTTTTAGGGATTTCTTATGTTTTGTTTTATCTTTTCTTCTGAGATGTTTTCCTTTATTATTATGAACTAAACTCTTCAGATACCTGAAGGGGGATGAAACCTAGATGAATCTTGTTATTGTTTTCTGAACTATATGATAAATACTTGATTTGTTCTTAATTATGTGTGCTTAATTCTTGTGTTTATATTTCGCGGATATTAATTCAAGTATGATGTGCTTAGGTGGTGGAGCAAAAGTCCTTGCTTAAGAGTAGATCTAGCATAATTAAGCGGAGTTGATCGCGCGCCTAGAGATAGGGTTTTGAGATTTTGCCGGATTAGGGTAAAACCTAATATGGGAATCCATTGATCGATTTACTGCTATTCTATGGGGTTATTAATGGGAAAGAGATTTCAATTAATTAACCTAGGGTTAGACGTTATTCGCCTCGAGAGAGGGTTTAATATACGTTAGGGAGTCCTACGAATCAAGTCAAGTGAATAAATCGTCTGGTTCAGTGTTAGATAACAAGTGGAGTCTAGGTGGATTCTTCCTAAGAGTATCGTCTTAATCAAATGAGTTTTTCCCAAGTATTTCCCCAATTCATTCTTTTTTTCTTTGCGTCTTTAGCTTAGTAATCAGTTAATTTAGATTAATAAACAACTTCACTTATTTTAGGCTAAATAATAGAAAGAAAGTTAGTATTAGTACATTTAGTTCCTTTGGGTTCGACAATCCGGTCTTGCCTAAGCTATACTACTGTTCGATAGGTGCACTTGCCTCAATTGTTGTCATAGTTAGTTTCCAGGTTCGATCATTATCCTTATAAATTTTAAAACTTCGACTTTACAACGATCAAGTTTTTGGCGCCGTTGCCGGGGAACTAAAATATTAAGAAAGCTCTATTTTTATTACTTTAGCCATTTTTTTATTTTTTGCAATTTATTTTTTATTATTTTTTTACTTTGCTAATTTTTCCTCTATTTTGCTTTTGGCAGATAATTTTAGTTTATAGAGAAGATGGCACTGAATAATTATCAGTGGCAAGTGATAAGGACAATTCCTACTAAAGCAGCCAGTGTCTTCAACCTCGACGTGGTCACCAGGTTATCTAATCAGTTAGAGATGATGAATAAAAAATTTGATGGTTTGAATAGTCTCTCGCAGGTACCCCCAGAAATACAATATGATTCGAATTTAGGAGGCGTGGCGAATCCTGAGTACCCACTCTACGGATATGGCATGGAAAACGAGCAAGCTCACTATACGGGTAACTATTCTAGACCACAAAATAATTTTTATATTGAAACTTACAATGCAGGTTGGAGGTACCATCCCAATTTCTCGTGGGGTGATCAAAATAGCCGAAGACCGGAATTTCCTCCAGATTTTCAACAACCACCTCACCAACAGGAAGAGGAGTCGAACATTGAAGAGATGCTGACAAAATTCATGGCAGCCACAGATACCCGTCTCCAAGACACTGAGACAACACTTAATGACCAACAAGCTTCGATCAAAGGGATCAAGAACCAAGTTGGGGAACTTACTGAGTCAGTTGGGGAACTTACTAAGTCAGTTATACAACTTGCTAAGCTGATCTCAGAACAACCACAAGGAAGCTTGCCAAGCAATACTAAAACTAACCCGAGAGAGCAAAATCAAGCCATTTACGATAGTGAAGGGTTAGACGAACCAAACCAAAGGGAAGAACCTGTGGTAAGTGAAGGTAAGGGTGAAGTGTGCCATGATATACCAAAATCGACAATTACAGAGTACTAACCTCGTGTGCCATATCCCGATGCAATAAAGAAAGATCACACATAAGAAGAATTCGATGAATTCACACTTCGTGTAGACAACGAAACAATCACTCTTCAAGCTCTTGACTCAGCTAGGACATCGAGTAATAAAGGTACAAACGTTAAGCCTATTGATAACCATTTGTGTAACACCCCAAACCCGTACCCGTCGCCGGATTAGGGTTATGAGGCATTACCGAACCCAACTCAGATCATCACAGTCATTTATCACAAATCATACATTTATCAAACCCAAAAGAGATTTAATTCATGCTTGTACCTTTCAAACCATTGAATCATCGAATATATGTTATTCAAATGTTTATTACAAGTTCGAGTATGCACCTTTCACTTTATACATATATAGTAAATATAAATACATCTATTACTTATTCAATTATCATCTTGTCATTTTACATATCATACACATATACATATTTGATCATAAACTCTCATAGCACTCTATGGTGTATCCATTCACATAAGAAAGATTTAATCTAGGTTCGCATATAACATAACCAACTTCACAAAATTTCCTTTTTTTGATAATAAATTAATCACATATGTATCAAGATACATATATATATTAAACCGATACAATAAAATCAAGATTGTCCATTATACCATTAATTATAGACTCATCATCTATATCATTTCAAACCTGTCACTAGATCATCCACATATACGAATTTCACTTCATATCAACCCTGTTTCTTTCATTTTCATTTTATAACATTTAAAACATATATTTTCATGCATTTCTAACCTGAACCTAACTATTCAAATAGTATAACCGAACATACAATGCATGCACATATATATATACCAACTTTCCCGATTTATAACAAAGATATCCCATAACTCGTAAATTCATGGAACACAAATCTAAAACTCGATCATCCAATATCATATCATGCAAGCCGAGACATTTGTTCATCTTCACACCCAAGCTTTATCATAAAATACACTTCCAAATAAGTTCATTTCATAGCCGAACAACCATATTAATATTTACTACTCAAAACTTACTTATAACCCAATCGTTTCAAATATATAAGTCATAAAACCTACCTATTCAGCATGAAACATATATAAATATAAGTATATATATATATATATATATCACATACTCATTCATTTTCCAAGTAAAACATACACGTATCTCACATCAAGGATAGATTTATATCATCGAACATTAACATTAAGAACTAGCCACTTTCGCATGGCTTTTATACATTAGCAAAATATCATTCAAAAACTTAGCTAGCCTATACATGCCTTAAGAACCAAGAGTCTAACGTTTTAGGTACCAACAAGAGCCGATAGTGAGAATGACTTCGGTGACGATCCCCTGAGCTCCTAGCTTGATAGAAATCTATAAAACGAACAATGAACACACAACAAGTAAGCTCACTAGCTTAGTAAGTCTTAAGCATCTGCTTTATAATATTCAATCATTCAAACATTTAAAGCAATCAATTCATAGCATTGAATGTACACTACTTAACTTATAATGTCACTATAGCCGAATATCCTTACCTCATTTAACCTATCCAATTCCATTTATTTTCCCAAATACACCATTTGCCAAATATAAAATAAACACATATTTATGTATATAATTATTCTTATACAAATACCATTAATCACTTTCATGCTCTCGAACAATCAATTTCCACTTGGCATAGTCTATACACAATATTTCTCAACCACATAAATAATACATTTCTTTCATCATTCTATTTTGATCATTAACATCACATATATAGTTGAATAGCACATACCTCGTAATCAGATCAACAAGTTCAATTTCAAATATTCAGGCTTACTTGATTCATTTCATAACTTTATTAATATATAGTCTAGGCTTGAAATTTCAACTCACCGGTATAGAACCTGCTAGGCATTAGCCCGGATCTTACACACCGGCACTAGGCCTGCTAGACTCAAGGTCCGAAGTTTGAACACTGGCATTTAGCCTACTAGGCAATAAACTTGAAATAATTCACCGGCACTAGTCCTGTTAGGCATAAAGCCCGATATAAATGCTTTAAGCCCGATAAAATTTCACCGGCACAAGGCCTGCTAGGCTCTAAGCCCGAGTATCAATATAGTTAATCATTCCATACACATTTCATAATGCCACCACCACTTGTATCACTTATATTTCATAATTCTATCACATATTATCAAATTCAATTAAGCTTATTCACATTACATAAATAAAATCAATTCATCCTTATAAAATTCACATTCGGCCACTTCATATATTTATTCCCAACATTTTCAAATTTCAACATTTAATAAAGTACGTAAATAATTTTCGACATATATTTGCTTAAAGACTTACCTCGACTATCGACGGACAACGTAGACCGGCTATTCGATAACCTTCGCCTTTCCCCGATCCAAATCCGTTTTTCTTTGTTCTTGATCTAAACACATTAAAATTTAGCTCATTCAAGCACATTTCATCTCAATTTAGTCCCAAAACACATAAACAGGCAAAATACCAATTTGCCCCTATTGTTTCACATTTTTACAATTTAATCCTATTTGCATAAAACACAAAATACACAAAATTTCATTAAACCATACAAGGGCCGAATGTTCATAGGGACCACACTAGTCCATTTATTTCATTTATTTTGCATTTTAATCCCTCAACAATTTGACTTTTGCAATTTAGCCTTAAATATTCAATTTTACCAAAATTTCCATTTCAAAACTTGTAGATTTCTAACATAACTTTAATATTTTTTTATCAAACATCATAAAACACCAACATTTAGCCATGGCCGAATATCAAGCATGCTCAAATTCAAAAATTCTAACATGGGCCAACTAATATTCGAAGCAACGATCTCAAAAATGTAAAAATTAATAAAAACCGACTAAAAACTCACCTTGAATTTAAGCCTAGAATTGTTGAAAATCAAAAGAACTCAAAGCTTTCTTCTTCCTCCAATATTCAGCCAAGAAAGAACCAAAAAGATGATGGCTTTATTTTATGTTATTTTAACATATATGATAAGTAATTATTTAATTACTAATTTAACCTTTCAAATAAAATAAAACTAATATATAACTTAAGGTTATTTATGTCATATGCCACCCACTAACTTAAAATGGGCTAATTGCCCTTTTAATACCCCATATTAAAAAGCCATCATCATTTAAGCACTTTCCACTATAGTATGCAACTTTTACACTTTACGCGATTTAGTCCTTTTTGTTAAATTAAACACTCAAACGATAAAATTTTTATACGAAATTTTCACACATCATAAATCACATATAATTAGCACCAAAAATAATATTTAAAAATTTTTTGGACTCGGATTCGTGGTCCCGAAACCACCGTTCCGATTGGGGTCATATTCGGACTGTTACAACTCTCTCCCCCTTAGGAAATTTCGTCCCTGAAAATATTACCGTTGAACAAAGTCGGATATTGTTGCCTCATTGAATCCTCAGGCTCCCACGTAGCCTCTTCAACTCCGTGCCGATTCTGTAGTACTTTCACTAATGGAATCCTCTTGTTTCTCAACTCTTTCATTTCCCGAGCTAAAATACGGATCGGTTCCTCCTCATACGTCATATCGGATCAGATTTCAATATCAGACGGAGTGATCACATGTGACGGATCTGATCTATATTCACGAAGCATTGAAACGTGAAATACGTTGTGTATCTTTTCTAATTCAGAGGGCAACTTCAATCTATAAGCAACAGGCCCAATACGATCGATGATCTCGTACGGTGCGATGAATCTCGGACTTAGTTTGCCTTTTCGACCAAATCAGAGTACCTTCTTCCACGGAGAAACTTTCAAGAATACCCGATCTCCGACCTGAAACTCAATGTCTTTGCGTTTCAAATCAGCGTAGGACTTTTGACGATCCGAGGCAACTTTCAAACTATCTCAGATTATAGCCACTTTCTGTTCCGTCTCTTTAATCATTTCAACCCCGTGTATCTTATTTTCACTGAGCTCGGTCCAGTACAACGGTGTACGACACTTGCGGCCATATAGAGCTTCGTAAGGTGCCATTTTGATACTAGATTGAAAACTGTTATTATAAGCAAATTCAATCAAAGGTAAGTATCTTTCCCACGTACCTTCAAACTCAAGGATGCAACATCTCAACATGTCCTCAAGTATCTCGAATGGTTCGCTCAGATCGACCGTCCTGTCTGCGGATGAAAGGTCGTGCTAAAGTGGAGTTTAGTACCCAAAGCATCTTGCAACTTCTTCCAAAACCGCGATGTGAATCTCGGGTCTCTGTCAAAACAATGGAACTTCGGCACACCATGTAATCTCACAATTTGAGATACATACAACTCAAAGAAGTTTATCGATCGAATAGTCATGCATTTAACCTGTACAAAGTGAGCCGATTTGGTCGATCTATCCACTATAACCCGCATCGCATCTTTCTTGCTTTCTCGGTGTCATAGGCAAACCGGATACAAAATCCATAGTGATTCTATCCCATTTCCATTCGGTATCATGATCGGTTGAAGTAACCTGAAGGCACTTGATGCTCGGCTTTTACTTGGCGACAAATTAAACACTTTGAAACAAATTCGGATATATCTCGTTTCATGCCGTGCCACCAATAGAACTGCTTTCAAATCATTATACATTTTCGTGCTACCCGGATGTACCGATAGTCGACTATTATGAGCCTCGTTCAAAATCATCTGAATCAAATCCACATTCCTCGGAACACATATTCGGCCTTTGAAGTTCAAACAATCATTTGCATCAATTCGAAACTCTGACTCTGCATCATTTTCACACTGAACTCGTCTAGCAATCATATCGTTATCAATTTTCTGTGCATCACAAATTTGCTGAATAAACATCGGTCTTGCTTTCAACTCGGCTATGATCGAACCATCACCAGACATAACCATATGTGTGTTCAACGCACGAAGAGCAAACAATGATTTTCGACTTAAAGCATCCGCAACAACGTTAGCTTTCCCCGGATGGTAGTCAATCACTAATTCATAGTCTTTCAACAGCTCTAACCATCTGCGTTGTCTCAAGTTCAAATCTTTCTGAGTCATCAAGTACTTCAGACTTTTGTGATCTGAATAGACATGACATTTCTCACCGAATAAGTAATGACGCAAAATTTTCAATGCGAACACAATGGCTGCTAATTCCAGATCATGAGTCGGATAATTTCTTTCATGAGGCTTCAATTGTCTCGAGGCGTAGGCTATAACTTTGCCCTGCTGCATCAAAACGCAACCCAAACCATTTAAAGAAGCATCACTATAAACAATAAATTCTTTACCCGATTCAAGCTGAGCTAACACTGGAGCTTCGGTCAAAAGGGCTTTCAACTGATCGAAACTACACTTTTCCGACCACTTGAACTTGACATCTTTCTGTAGTAGCTTTGTCAAAGGTGTAGCTATCATGGAAAAACCTTTGACGAATCGTCTGTAGTATCCCGCAAGTCCAAGAAAGCTTCGAATTTCAGAAATATTCTTTGGTGGCTTCCAATCAAGTATAGCTGATATTTTGTTCAGATCAACCCGAATACCTGATGCTGAAACGACGTGACCCAAAAAGCTGACTTCCTTCATCCAAAATTCATACTTACTAAACTTTGCATACAACTATTGATCTAGCAAAGTTTGTAGCACCAATCTCAAATGCTCGACATGTTCGGTTTCATCTCTGGAGTAGATCAGGATATCGTCCATAAACACTACCACAAACTGATCCAAATACTGTCTAAACACCCGATTCATCAAATCCATAAAAACAGCAGGTGCATTAGTAAGTCCAAAAGACATGACTAGGAACTCAAAATGTCCGTACCTCGTTCGGAATGCAGTCTTTGGCACATCGAAATCTCTGACTCGCAACTGATAATAACCCGATCTCAAATCTATCTTCGAAAACATCAAGCCCCTTTCAACCGATCAAACAAGTCATCAATCGAGGCAACGGGTATTTATTCTTTATAGTCACCTTATTCAGCTGCCGATAATCAATACACATTCGCATAGTTCCATCTTTCTTTTTCACAAATAGAACTGGTGCACCCCAAGAGAAAACTCGGTCATGCAAAGCCTCTATCTGTCAACTCTTGCAACTGTGCTTTCAACTCTTTCAATTCAGTAGGTGCCATCTGATACGGAGCTATCGAAATCGGAGTCGTCCCCGGTACTAATTCAATACCAAACTCTATCTCTCGAACTGGTGGTAAACCCAGCAATTCTTCAGGGAACACCTCTGGGTATTCACATACTACTGGTATGAATTCAATCTACTTTTCGGACACTTTATTATCCAACACATAAGCCAAGTAAGCTTCACATCCTTTTCTCACATACTTACGAGCTAACATCTAGGATATTACTGCTGATAACCCATTCAAGTCATTAGATTCAATCCGGATGATCTCACCATTCTGACATCTCAAATCAATAATCTTTCTTTTGCAATTCACCACTGCATCATGCAAACTTAACCAGTCCATTCCCAAAATTATATCGAACTCATCGAAAGGCAAAAACATTAAATCAGCTGGAAAGCAGGAATCCCGAATCATCAACGGGCAACCTTTACACAATTTATCAACGAAAACATATCTACCCAAAGGGTTGGACACACGAATTACAAACTCAGTAGACTCAACAGGCAGAGTCTTACTGGATACTAGAGTTTCACACACATATGAATGAGTCGAACCAGGATCAATCAATGCAATCACAATAGTATCATAAAGTGTGAAAGTACCGGTAATGACATCTGGGGAAGAAGCATCCTCTCTGGCTCGTATAGCATAAGCTCTAGCTGGTGCTTGAGCCTCTGATCGAACTGCAGTGTCCTTCGTCCCTCTCCGACTGCCACCTACATTGCCTAAATGTCTGGGTGGTCTGCCTCGTGCTGACGTGTTGCTCAGTTTAGTATTCTGAACTGTATTTTGGTCGGCTAGCATTGGGAACTCTCGAATAAAATGGTTCGATGATCCACATTTAAAGCAGGACCAATCACGGAATCTAAAACTCCCAGAATGCCATTTTCCACAATGCTTGCACTCAGCCCAGTTTTGCTGAACATTACCAACACTAGCCATTGAAGTGGCTCGGGAACTCACTGGAGGTCGATCTCGTCTAGACAGGTCTGAAGTAGCTTTATGTCGGCCAAAGTCATCTTTGAACTTCTTAGACGCTGAATGGAAAGTCTTACTCGATGATCTTTTTCGAGTGTCTCTAGCTTCTATTTCAGCCTTTCTTTTCTCTTTCCCAAGCTCTTCAGCTTTGCAAGCTCGTTCGACAAGTACTACGAACTCTTTGATTTCAAGAAACAAGAAACTTTATGTCTTCATTCAGACCGTCTTCAAATCTTTTTCACATAATGGCTTCAGTTGATAAACACTCTCGGGCATAACGGCTCAATCTGACAAACTTCTGCTCATATTCTGTCACAGTCATACGACCCTGTTTTAGTTCCAAAAATTCTTTTCGTTTCTGATCAATGAATATCTGACTGATATATTTCTTACGGAACTCGATCTGGAAGAAATCCCAAGTTACTTTTTCTTTCAAAACCACTAATACTAGTGTATTCCACCAGTGATATGCAGTGTCCCGAAGTAGAGATATAGCACACTTCAGGCATTCATCTGGAGTACAGGATAGCTCATCAAGTACCCGAATAGTGTTATCGAGCCACATCTCAGCTCGTTCTGCATCGTCATCATCATTAGCTTTGAATTCTTCGGCCCCATATTTCCTGATTTTATCAACAGTAGGCCTACTAGATCTCATCGGATCCAACATTGGAGGTGCTGAAGGTACTGGAGTTGGATTATTCGGGGGTGGAGGTTGTTGTACAGCCGGGTTAGTCTGAATGAACTGGGTAAACCGTTCATTCATCATCTGATAGAAGGCTTGCTTAGCCTCCCTTCATGGCTACCCGAGGCAGGTCAAGAGTCTACCGGCGCTGACCCGCATGCGCGATCAGGCGCTACACTCTCTACATCATCCGCTACGGCTCTGTCAGGATCCATTTAGTATATAAAACACAGTTTGAAATGTCAGAAGTCACTACACTATCGTTTATATAATTAAGGCATGTATAGCTAGACTCACACGCGCTACGGTAGTCCTAGAATCGACTAAACCGTAGCTCTGATACCAATTAAATGTAACACCCCAAACCCGTACCCGTCGTCGGATTAGGGTTATGAGGCATTACCGAACCCAACTCAGATCATCACAGTCATTTATCACAAATCATACATTTATCAAACCCAAAAGAGATTTAATTCATGCTTGTACCTTTCAAACCATTGAATCATCGAATATATGTTATTCAAATGTTTATTACAAGTTCGAGTATGCACCTTTCACTTTATGCATATATAGTAAATATAAATACATCTATTACTTATTCAATTATCATCTTGTCATTTTACATATCATACACATATACATATTTGATCATAAACTCTCATAGCACTCTATGGTGTATCCATTCACATAAGAAAGATTTAATCTAGGTTCGCATATAACATAACCAACTTCACAAAATTTCCTTTTTTTGATAATAAATTAATCACATATGTATCAAGATACATATATATATTAAACCAATACAACAAAATCAAGATTGTCCATTATACCATTAATTATAGACTCATCATCTATATCATTTCAAGCCTGTCACTAGATCATCCACATATATGAATTTCACTTCATATCAACCCTGTTTCTTTCATTTTCATTTTATAACATTTAAAACATATATTTTCATGCATTTCTAACCTGAACCTAACTATTCAAATAGTATAATCGAACATACAATGCATGGACATATATATATATACCAACTTTCCCGATTTATAACAAAGATATCCCATAACACGTAAATTCATGGAACACAAATCTAAAACTCGATCATCTAATATCATATCATGCAAGCCGAGACATTTTTTCATCTTCACACCCAAGCTTTATCATAAAATACACTTCCAAATAAGTTCATTTCATAACCGAACAACCATATTAATATTTACTACTCAAAACTTACTTATAACCCAATCATTTCAAATATATAAGTCATAAAACCTACCTATTCAGCATGAAACATATATAAATATAAGTATATATATATATCACATACTCATTCATTTTCCAAGTAAAACATACATGCATCTCACATCAAGGATAGATTTATATCATCGAACATTAACATTAAGAACTAGCCACTTTCGCATGGGTTTTATACATTAGCAAAATATCATTCAAAAACTTAGCTAGCCCATACATGCCTTGAGAACCAAGAGTCTAACGTTTTAGGTACCAACAAGAGTCGATAGTGTGAATGAATTTGGTGATGATCCCCTGAGCTCGTAGCTTGATAGAAATCTATAAAACGAAAAATGAACACACAACAAGTAAGCTCACTAGCTTAGTAAGTCTTAAGCATCTGCTTTATAATATTCAATCATTCAAACATTTAAAGCAATCAATTCATAGCATTGAATGTACACTACTTAACTTATAATGTCACTATAGCCGAATATCCTTACCTCATTTAACCTATCCAATTTCATTTATTTTCCCAAATACACCATTTACCAAATATAAAATAAACACATATTTATGTATATAATTATTCTTATACAAATACCATTAATAACTTTCATGCTCTCGAACAATCAATTTCCACTTGGCATAGTCTATACACAATATTTCTCAACCACATAAATAATACATTTCTTTCATCATTCTATTTTGATCATTAACATCACATATATAGTTGAATAGCACATACCTCGTAATCAGATCAACAAGTTCAATTTCAAATATTCAGGCTTACTTGATTCATTTCATAACTTTATTAATATATAATCTAGGCTTGAAATTTCAACTCACCTAAGATAGAACCTCGCTAGGCATTAGCCCGAATCTTACACACGGCACTAGGCCCGCTAGACTCAAGGTCCGAAGTTTGAACACCTCCAGCATTTAGCCTCGCTAGGCAATAAACTGAAATAATTCACCGCACTAGGCACGCTAGGCATAAAGCTCGATATAAATCACCGGCACGAAGCCTGCTAGGCTTTAAGCCCGATAAAATTTCACCGGCACAAGGCCTGCTAGGCTCTAAGCCCGAGTATCAATATAGTTAATCATTCCACACACATTTCATAATGCCACCACCACTTGTATCACTTATATTTCATAATTCTATCACATATTATCAAATTCAATTAAGCTTATTCACATTACATAAATAAAATCAATTCATCCTTATAAAATTCACATTCGGCCACTTCATATATTTATTCCCAACATTTTCAAATTTCAACATTTAATAAAGTACGTAAATAATTTCCAACATATATTTGCTTAAAGACTTACCTCGACTATCGACGGACAACGTAGACCGGCTATTCGATAACCTTCGCCTTTCCCCGATCCAAATTCATTTTTCTTTGTTCTTGATCTAAACACATTAAAATTTAGCTCATTCAAGCACATTTCATCTCAATTTAGTCCCAAAACACATAAACGGGCAAATTACCAATTTACCCCTATTGTTTCACATTTTTACAATTTAATCCTATTTGCATAAAACACAAAATACAAAAAATTTCATTAAACCATACAAGGGCCGAATGTTCATAGGGACCACACTAGTCCATTTATTTCATTTATTTTGCATTTTAATCCCTCAACAATTTGACTTTTGCAATTTAGCCTTAAATATTCAATTTTACCAAAATTTCCATTTCAAAACTTGTAGATTTCTAACATAACTTTAATATTTTTTTATCAAACATCATAAAACACCAACATTTAGCCATGGCTGAATATCAAGCATGCTCAAATTCAAAAATTCTAACATGGGTCAACTAATATTCGAAGCAAGGATCTCAAAAACGTAAAAATTAATAAAAACCGACCAAAAACTCACCTTGAATTTAAGCCTAGAATTGTCGAAAATCAAAAGAACTCAAAGCTTTCTTCTTCCTCCAATATTCAGCCAAGAAAGAACCAAAAAGATGATGGCTTTATTTTATGTTATTTTAACATATATGATAAGTAATTGTTTAATTACTAATTTAACCTTTCAAATAAAATAAAACTAATATATAACTTAAGGTTATTTATGTCATATGCCACCCACTAACTTAAAAAATGGGCTAATTTCCCTTTTAATACCCCATATTAAAAATCCATCATCATTTAAGCACTTTCCACTATAGTATGCAACTTTTACACTTTACGCGATTTAGTCCTTTTTGTTAAATTAAACACTCAAACGATAAAATTTTTATACGAAATTTTCACACATCATAAATAACATATAATTAGCACAAAAAATAATATTTAAAAAATTTTTGGACTCGGATTCATGGTCCCGAAACCACCGTTCCGATTGGGGTCATATTCGGACTATTACAATTTGGTTCAACCTTCTTTACAGGAAGCATCACGAAATCACCTAACTGAGCTAGATCTTAGACCTCGTACCCATAAAGAAATAATTCATGAAGAACTAAGGCTTCAGGTCGATGAACTAGACGAGTGGAAAACACACTTTAAAGAGAAACTAGGAATACACGAAGTGAAACCAAAGGAAACCCCAGACGAGCTGATAGGAACAACAAATCACTTCAAAATAGGGGACCAGGTATTGTTGAATAAGGAAGACCCTCGAATCACCAATTCAGACCTCAAGACAAATGAAGAAATCACTTTTGAGGTACTTAATGTCTTCCTATACGGCACAGTCGAGGTAAGCAATCCTAAATTCAACACTTTTGAGGTAAACATTACTCGACTTAAACTATTTATCAAAAACTGAATTGATCGCATGAGAAAGGATTTTCACCTCCTCAAACCACCATGACCATACAAATGAGAGGTAAAGTCTAGCTTAAGACTATAAACGAGCGCTTCTCGGGAGGCAACCCGAGCACTAACCCCATTAATTTTTACATTTTTTTAATTCTTCTTTTACTTTTATTTTTCCTTTTTAGCACCTAACTATAAACTAACCAAAGTGCAGATTTCCAGACCACACGGCCTTACACACGGCCGTGGCCGTGGCCGTGTGGCCACCACAAGAAGATACAAGGGCTGGGGCAACCACCAGATCCATAATTTTTATTTAACCACCTTCTTCCTTTTTCTTTTCCAGATGTTTTTCTTTTTTTTTAATTATTTACTTTTATTTTTATTTTTATTTTTATTTCTTTTAATTTTCTTTAATTTTCTTTATTATTTTCTTCTTATTATTCATTCCATTTAGATTTAGCTTGGGATACAATAAAATCAGACCGGCTACTTTGAGGATTCAATTTCAAACTGTTCGAGACACTTCCCTCACGTTCACCTTTGCCAATTCCTATCCGGTTTGTTTTCATTGACTCCATCCAAAATTCAGGAAGTTTCACTTCTCTCCCTATCTTATGATTTTATTATTATATTGTTATTATCTATCTTTGTACATTGAGGGCAATGTGCATCTTAAGTGTGGGGGGGTTAACTATAGTATCATTTGAAAATCCCTGAATTATGTATTGTCTTAAAGTAAGTTTCTCATATTATGATTAGAATGAAAATTTCCCTGATTTATGATTTTTGTTAATGTGTCTTGGATTAAGTCATTGATAATTGTGCATTGATGATTAAATTTGAAGGATACTAAAGAATCAAGCATGATAAGTCTATTTTTCAGAAAATTAAAAATTTTTTTAGGTTGTCAACCTGAATTTGAATATTACTTTGAAGTTTGAAATTTACAAGGTTGATATCAAAATACCCATAATTTTTGTGAGATTTTGAGCCTTATAGAGCATAAATTCTTTTTCTTGCTCACTTTATTGATTATGAGTATGTCAACATTGATTTGTTATTCTAGAACTTGCCTCGTTTATACATATCGAGACCACACCTATGACTTGATATACAGAGATGATGAAGGCACCTAGGATCTAACCCACTTACTACACTAAAAGACTACCTTCATAATTATCCCCTAGTAAACCCCTTTTAATCCTAACAACCCTTTTTACTGACTCACCAGCTAATATTAACCGAAAACCCTTTTTATTTGTTATCACCATCCTTTTTAACTACCCTTATATCGAGATTTGATTTGATTAACTGTCTAACTATGATCTTCATTACAGTATGTTTTTCTTTATTATGTAATCATGTTCTTAAAAAAAAAACAAAAAAAAGACGAAGTATATTCATCATCAGTTTTATGATTAGGTGAGCTTATATGTTTAAATCCCAATTATTGAAGAAGAAGCTCGTATTAGAGTATTATCAATAGTAGTATTACTAGTTTTCAATTGATGTAATTATTTTTATTCAGTTTGTTGTTTCTGGTTAGGTGATTTATCAGGTCAATCTCGATTCTAACCCTCTAATTCAGCCTTTATCCACACCTTAACCCAAGCCCCATTACAACCCTGTTAAAGACCTTTTGATTTGTGTATCATCTCATTTTATAATGGTGGAGATTTGATTTTCATGCAAGCTTATGGGATTAACTCTTCATGTTTGACTTTTGAGTGCTTAATTCTGAACCTTAAACACCTCAAGAGATTTGAGTGAATCTTTATTGAGGATGTCAATTCTTGTCGGTTTTGAATTAAAGGTAATTATTTAGATAAGGGGAGACGCCTATATTTTCGAGCTACAAATCTATGACTTAGATTGTTTGAATCCTTAGGACTCTTTGAATTGAATTATCCATGTATAAATTATCTATGAATTATGATAAAACATTGCTGATAGGAATTATGAATTATAGAAAGTTCGTTTTAATTGTAAGTTGAGAATTTTGCTTGAGGACAAGCAAAAGCTTAAGTGTGGGGGTATTTGATAAACCGAAATAGTAACATATTTTAATCCCACATTTAGCATACTTTTGGATGAATTATCCCTTATTTTATGTAAAAAGGTGCTCTTAATCCTTTCTTTTCATGTTTTATACTCAGGAAAGCACCAGGGGATGAAAAGAACGCAAAACGGGCTTAAAACGGGACAAATGGGCCAAAGCATGAAATCGACACGGCCTGGACCAAAGATCACATGGCCGTGCCTCCTTAAAGATCTCGAACACGGCTTGGACCACGATTTACACGGCCGTGCCTCATCAACGAAGTCCACACGGTCTGGCCACGGCCAAGAGGAGTTTTACTCGGATTTGGATGCTTGGAGGCAAAGAAACACACTCCAAAGTCTAATTAAACCCCCAATTAGGAGTTGCACTCAAATTAGGATACTTGGAGGCCAAGTAACACATCTCAAAGCCTATATAAACACCCTAGGGGCAACTTAATGGGGGAGTCGAAGAGAGTCAACGGGCGGTCAGCTAGGCCAAGGAGCCGAGCCGAAAAGGTCAGATTTGTGGGAAACTCTCAAGGGATAGCCAGTTGATCCATCTCAAGAAGCCAGAATTCTACTCAAGACGGAGGATCTCCTCTTCAATTCCTTCAGGGGGTTTTAGGGATTTCTTATGTTTTGTTTTATCTTTTCTTCTGAGATGTTTTCCTTTATTATTATGAACTAAACCCTTCAGATACCTGAAGGGGGATGAAACCTAGATGAATCTTATTATTGTTTTCTGAACTATATGATAAATACTTGATTTGTTCTTAATTATGTGTGCTTAATTCATGTGTTGATATTTCGCAGATATTAATTCAAGTATGATGTGCTTAGGTGGTGGAGCAAAAGTCCCTGCTTAAGAGTAGATCTAGCATAATTAAGCGGAGTTGATCGCGCGCCTAGAGATAGGGTGACGAGATTTTGCCGGATTAGGGTGAAACCTAATATGGGAATCTGTAACACCCCAAACCTGGTCAACACACCACGACCGAATCTGGCATGTCACAGAGTGAAAACGATTCGAAGGAAACAGGTTACCGGTTTATTTTCGATGAAAACTCTTCGATTGCTTGTGTTTGGGGGAAACCGATGTATGTATAGTGAAAAATGTTAAGTTGCTTTGAAATCATGTGAATTGTATTACCCGATGGTAGAGTTTAGAAAACTCGCTGCGTAGCTTAGTTTGAAAACTTTGATTATCAGGTTATTAAAGCAAATCAAGTAATTACTTAGTCATATTTAAAACCAAATCCAAAGCAGATAAAATAATCCAAAACATAATTTAAAGGCCTTTTTACAAACCCAAATAAAAACCAGAATTTAAAGTAAAATTCCCAAATCAAATGTCCATGTAAAACCGGAGCAATTATCGCATAGTCACCTCGAGTCCACCCGGCTCCTCATCCGCGATCTACGAATCACTGAAAAGATAAGGGAGAAGGTGAGTCACCAAAACTCAAAGTGCATAATTCCTCCCAATTATTGCAAAGATGCTTACACAAATCATAATCAAGCAAACATATCATGCACCCAAACCTAGCCATCCACAACTCCTTTTTCTACCCCGTGTGGTACCAAACCACCGGGTGGTGCCAAACCACCGTGACCCAAAGTCACGAATAATCCAATTATGGGGCCAACCCACGTTGTGATACCAAATCACCGGCGACAATCTGTTTATCAAATGTGGGGCCAACCTTTGTGGTGCTAAGCCACTGGGACGACAGTCGCTATGAGGTGCCAAACCTCTCGGTGACCCAAAGTCACGAAATCAATCTGTGGTACCAAACCACCGGGTGGTGCCAAACCACCGTGACCCAAAGTCATAGATATCAATCTTCCCCCCCTCTCATATCACCCACAATAATGCAATGCACATACAAATCATGCCATCATGCTTAATCATTAGACATATATCAAACATGCATAGATATTATCATCAGAAATCATGTACCGTAATCTCAACAAAACGGACTTACCCGAAATCCTTGCTCATACCCATAAAGGTATCATATCAAAATCTATACAGTTTCAGCTTTTAACATAGTTTAGGTTATTAACAAGTTTACAACGATTATGAAGTGTGTAAGTTACACACCTGGTTACTAACGTGATTACTGAATCCCGATCCCGAAGATCCCGATCTAACGCACTAGATCCCTTTTTCCTACATTCGGCCAAACCAAGATCATTAGCAAAAAGCCATTCGGTTAACCTTATAAATCCCGAAGCACACGATGACAAGCCTTCCTTACAATCGGCTAAGAACTTTAAACAGCATAACTAATAGCCTTCAGCTTTTCGAAAGAATAAGAGAAAGGTTAAATCGATATGTAACCTTACCGCAGTCTTTAACGAAACTGATTGATAGAGAGTAGATGACCACGATCCACTACTTCAAAATCCCGAAGAACCTAGGAGAATCCAATTTTATAGATGATTAAGATTCATGACAAATGCCGAAATTCAGCTTTTGTCCCAGATGAATCGATAGAGAAAAGAGAGTGAAGATGGGAGAGATTCGGCTATAGATCAAGAGAAGGAAGAGAGAAATGAAACAACAAAGCCTTACCTGCCGGTAGATTAAGATTCGGTTAAAGGTCCACAGAAGAAGAACGATTAAGAACCCCCAAGAGTGTGAGAATGAATCGGCTTGCATCCAAGAGGAGAGGACTTTGTGTTAATTCGGCACAAAAGAGGGTTGAAAGAAGTAAAGTAATCGATCAAAGGGGAAAGGTGTTGTTTCGATTTTGAAGCAAGTATGTGAAAGAAGGAGAAAAGAAATAGAAGTGATTCGGTTTAGCTTTGAAGAGAAAGATCAAAGGAGATTCGGCCAAAACAAAATGAGAGAATGGAAGGGGAGCATTCGGTTTGCCTAAGAGAGAAATCGACAAAGACCTAAGAGCTTTCAGCTTTTGCTTCAACACGGTGCACTAAGGGAGAAATCGACAAGGCTATGGGTTTTCGGCTTTTGGTTCCCAACCAAATGCACTAAGGCTTGACTTAGCCGAAAAATATCCACCTAGCCTGCCTAAGGAATTTCGACACCTCCCCCCCTTAGTCTTCCAACCGATTACTCCTCCTTACACAATTCAAAATTCGGCCAACTACTCAAACTCCTCCTGTCCACTCGTTCAAACGAGTTTGAATTGCACAAACTCCTAGATTCTCTCTTCTCCACTGCTTAAATCATTGACTTGATCAGCTATTATCTGTCGAGTTTGAGCTGAGCACAACTCTTCCCTCTCTGGCGTCAAAAAGAAATTCCCAAAGAGGGAATCCTGCAGCTCGAACCTCAGCTCCCTTTCTCTGCTTGTGGCGTCACTACTTAAGGTCCTAAGTGGCGCCTTCTTGCCACTTTACCAAGGTAATTCTTGTGCTAAAGTTTACCATAAAATATTCTTAACCCCTAGCTCCTTCAGCTCCCCTTAACCAAAGCTTGAAACAATTTTTTTCCTAAAGTTCGGGCCTACCCTTGGCTCATACCTAGACCCTAAAACATCCCAATTAACATCACAACCAAGCCATACACATACAAAACAATTCAAACACAATAGCCCCTATTTAAGGATGTTACAGTTCTACCCCCCTTAAAAATAATTTCGGCCTCAAAATTACCTGGTCAAAAGAGTTGAGGGTATTGCTGTCTCATCACATCCTCTGGTTCCGACGTAGCTTCTTCCATGCCATGGTTTCGGCACAACACCTTTACCAAAGGAACTGACTTCATGCGCAAAACCTTCACATCCCGGTCTAGAATCTGCACTGGTTCCTCTTCCATAGTCAAATCTGGGCTCACCTCAATTTCCTCCACCGATACAACATGCGATGGATCTGAACGGTAAAGCCTAAGCATGGAAACATGGAACACGTCGTGTATCTGACTCAGCTCTGCTGGTAACTCGAGCTGATAAGCTACTGGTCCCACTCGTCTCAACACCTTATATGGGCCAATAAACCTTGGACTTAGCTTGCCTTTCCTTCAAAATCTCAGCACTTTCTTCCACGGCGAGACCTTCAAGAAAACCCTGTCACCCACTGCGAACTCTATATCTCTCCGCTTAAGATCGACATATGACTTCTGCCTGTCCGAAGCTTCCTTCAAACGAGCCCGAATCAAATTGACCTTATCCTCAATTTCCGTAACCAACTTTGGACCCAACATCTGACGCTCACCTAACTCTGTCCAGCATGTAGGTGTACGACACTTCCTACAATACAACGCCTCATATGGTGCCATCTTAATGCTTGCCTGGTAACTATTATTGTACGCAAATTTAGCTAACGGTAGAAATTCTTCCCAACTGCCTCTGAAATCCAAAACACAGCCTCTCAACATATCTTCCAAAATCTGTATGACCCTTTCCGACTGTCCGTCTGTCTGCGGATGAAATATCGTACTAAAATCCAACCGCATACCCAACGCCTGATGCAACGCTTTCCAAAACCTTGACGTGAATCTGGGATCCCTATCCGAGATAATCGACACTGGCACTCCGTGCAACCTCACTATTTCTGCCACATACAGCTTAGCTAACTTCTGAAGCGAGTAATCAACCCTTACCGTTATGAAATGAGCTGATTTCGTCAAACGGTCCACAATTACCCAGATTGAGCCCTTCTTACCAAGCGTAAGGGGTGGCCCATTGACAAAGTCCATAGTGATCCTTTCCCACTTCCACTGTGGAATCTTCACCGGTTGAAGTAAACCCGACGGCAACTGATGCTCAGCTTTGACCTACTGACACGTCAAACATTTACCCACAAACTCAGTTACTTCCCGTTTTAGACCTGGCCACCAAAACTGCTCTCGCAAATCCCGGTACATCTTGCTACCTCCAGGATGCATAGCGTATGGGCTGCTATGTGCGTCCTGAAGAATCCTCTGCCTTAATTCGACGCCCTTCGGCATACAAGCTTTTCCTTGAAAACACAGTACTCCGTCACTGGACAAGCTGTAACCTTCCAACCCACCATTCTGAACTTGCAACCTCCGAGCATTCAAACCCTCATCCACTAACTGTTTCTCCTTAACCTGCTCTACCCAAGTCGGCTTAACTGTAATTCTGCCAATAGACTCCCTTCGTCATACAAGCTAAGATGAGCAAACATCGCTCTCAAGTCTGATACTACCTTACGGCTCAACGCGTCTGCCACCATGTTAGCCTTGCCCGGATGATACTCAATTGAACAGTCGTAGTCCTTCAACAGCTCAATCCATCTGCGCTGTCTCAAGTTCAAATCCTTCTGAGTCAAAAGGTACTTCAGAATCTTGTGATCCGTGTAGACTATCGACTTCTCTCCGTACAAATAGTGCCTCCATATCTTTAGGGCGAAAACCACTACAGCAAATTCCAAGTCATGCATCGGATAGTTAACCTCATGCAGTCTCAGCTGTCGAGATGCATATGCCACTACCTTCCCTTCCTGCATCAGCACACATCCCAAGCCAGTATGTGATGCATCACAATAGACCGTGAATTCCTTTCCTGCCTCAGGCTGGATCAAAACTGAAGCTTCGGTCAGAATCTTCTTCAACTTATCAAAACTTTCCTGTTGCTTCTCAGACCAGACAAATGGAACCCCTTTCCTAAGTAACTTGGTCAACGGTGCTGCGATCAGAGAAAATCCTTCTACAAATCTTCGGTAATATCCTGCCAGACCTAGAAAACTCCAAATCTCTGCCACTGACTTAGGCAGTTTCCAGTCCAATACTGCCTCAATCTTGCGAGGATCCACTCTAATCCCTTCTGCTGACACCACGTGACCCAAGAAAGTCACCTCCTTAAGCCAGAATTCGCACTTACTAAACTTGGCAAATAACTGCTTCTCCCTCAGAATCTACAAAACTGTAACATCCTGGAAATGGCCTATGTATTTTCGGTTTAATTGTACGAAGTAACATGTTTTATGTACTAAGAATAAATTTTGAACAATTTTGGAAACCTGAAAATGTATGGAAATGTTAAGTTAAAAAAAATGGAAAGTGAACATTTTTGGAAACTTGGAAATGGATGGAAATGATTTGGAAATGATTCAAAATAGGAAAGTGCACATTTCTGGAAACTTGGAAATGTAAGAAAATGTCAAGTTTACAGAGCCGAACAAAAATTTTTGGACACTTAGAAATGACTTAGAAATGTCGAGTTTTAAAGTTTAAAAGAGGAAATTAAGGCAAGGTGGCCTTAAAAGAAAAAGTTTGTGAAATTTGACACACAAACAGGCTTGGAAAAGTGGCTCAAAGATGCCACTTAGGGCCTCTGGAAATGGCGCCACATGCAAGGTGTTGGGCACTGGTTCGAGTCACTTGGGAAGCAAATAAAAGAAGTTTTATTTTTGCTTCTAGAAGCTCTGAGGTGGACGGCACAAGCCTTCTAGAAAGGAGGAGTTTTATTCTCTTTAATATTCGATTAATAAGGTGATAAATAAGGGATTTAATTTGGATTATTTTTGAAGAGATAATAAAGGATTATTCTCTAATTACTTTAAATTAAGAGATAAAGCTATCAAATAAAGAAGAGTGGTGGCCAAGTAAGGGATTACGAGGAGTAGTTTCGGCTATAAAAGGAAGGAAATAGGGCTACTCATCAATTTTTCTTCATCTTCCTCTCTCTGCGAATTTAAGGTGCTCTCCTCTCTTCTCTTCTCTTTTTCTTTTGTCAAGCCGAATCTATAGTCCACCATTGCCAAAATTCTCAAGTTTCTTTTCTTATTTTCGTGGAAACCAAATACCCCAAGAGAACCTCTAGTCGACTTCTCCATTAAATCCCAAAAGCCGAAACTTTATCATCTAGTCATCAAGGCCGATTCTTTAAGGGGCTTTTAACAAGGGTGCTACCGATTTCTTAAAAGGGTAAGATCCAAAGTTTGGTTTCAATTCTTTTATATTTTAAACCTATCTAAAATTTAGGGACTAATCTCTATTATGGATTTTGGCCGAGTTATGGAAGGGTGTTTTCTGGATTTAAGAAATTGTCAACTACAAGAAGGTATCTTTCTAACTTCTAAGATCTAAGGTAAGTTATGAATACCATTCGCCATAAGCTATATTATTATGATTTAATGTTAGATTGGATCTAACATGGGTACATAGGGATTTCGACAAAGAATAAAGAAGCAAGGATCCAATTCGGGATTTAAAATATGGAAGGTAAGAACAAAGGTAAATTCGCCAAGGCCTATTTTAGTAGTAGATCTATTATTATGTGTTTTAAGCGAAAACTAACCAATTCAAGGGATTTAGTGACTAGCCGATTTCAAAGGGGAAAATATACGAGTTTCTGGGATTTGATTAAATCATCAAATCGACACCAAGGTAAGCTTTAAGAATACAAATCCTAATAGGATTTGGTTTTCTAACCGAATAGGCTTTGTGCTAAATAGTAAGTGATTAATCAATTGTAGGAACTTGAGATCTAAGGCGATAGATCGGATTTCGGATTTCAGTGAAGTGGTTAAGCAAATCAGTGTGTACCCCACACTACTTCTTAATATGTTTCATGGCTCTGCTTTTATTAAAATATGTGATATTAAGAATATGAAAGTGGCTAGGGTACCATGTTATGGTACTAAGTACTCAGGTACGTTTCCTACTTTTACAAATAATATGAAAAAGGTCATTAGTAAATGAGAATATGATAAGAATGTGAACTCTGGCATATTTATGCATATCATCATTATATGGGGCATATGGGTTTGTTTGAAAGGGGAAGTGGATGTGGTGACTTAAGACCACGAACACGGTGACCTAAGACCGTGATATCTGAAAGTGGTGACCTAAGACCACAGTAATCTGAACGTGGTGACCTAAGACCACAAATGCGGTGACCTAAGACCGCGATATGGAGTGTAGCGAAAGGAGGGTCGACTTAGTAGTCCCTACGATTGTGCAGTTTGTGCGGGAGTGTAGCGGATGGCTTATTAGGTTTGGGTTTGGGAATGCATCATAATTTGTATGCTATGATATGAATGCGTAACATTTGTATGCCCGAGTCTATTTTGATTTAGTGTTTGTGTACACATTGAGTCTGTTTGACTCACCCGTTGGGGAATATTTTTCAGTGATGATCGGTGATGGACCAGACTACGGAGAACTGTGGTGGCCATGCTCAACATGAAGTTTTTATTTTATGAACTACTATTTCTATTTAAGTACTTAAATTACTTGGAAATTATTTGATGTAATAAGGCCATAAGGCCATAGTTGAATTGTTTTCCATTTATTTCTATTTATTATGATTATGAGTTTTACCTATTAAAGTTTAAGTAAAATTTTTAATATAAAGAATTGAATTCGTTTTCAACACAAGCCCAACCCAAAACAATTTTTTCAAAATCGCACAAGTTTTCTCTAGGTAACGAAAGAATTTTGAAACCGGTTTACTTGAGGAACATACCAAATGGGGCAAATCTCGTGGGCTGGTTTTGGGGTGTTTCGATTTGGTATCGAGCCCGTTTTAAAACTCTCGGCTGTGGGCCAAGGCCCAAAACATTTTCAAAGCGAACCCAAATGAGTTTTTTTGAAAATATTTTATGAAACAAGCAGTGTTTTTTCGGCATGGCACCTAAAGTCTCCGACCATGATCCACTGTAAGTACCCCTAACTCTTTGTGTGATTATGTGTAATGAATATTAGAGGGTAGAAAAGGAATGGAACGCATTAGATATAGCATGATAGAAACTTGAACCCTAGGACTAGTCTACTCAAACACAAACACATAAGAGTTAAGGAACGTTAAACAAACCCATGGCTAAGTCACCAAGTTAGGGTGTGGTAACTCCACATGCGCATGTCTAGGATTGGATCCGGAAGAGCACAGTATTTAAGCGGTCCTAGTGACTCACCTCCTCTTCGCAGAATCCTGCAGTGCGTAGCCGGTTCACCCTAACCTGAGGGCTCGTAGGTGTGGCAACTCATGCGCATGTCTAGGAATGGTTTCGGTGGGAGCTTGGTATTTAAGCGATCCGCGTGACTCACCTCCTCTCCACTCGAATCCTGCTGGTGCGTAGCTTTGGTTCACCCCGACCAAGAGGACTCGGTCATAGGCTAAACACAATAACTAAAACCCAAAAGGGAATTAGCCGTGTTTTTATAAAAACAACAAAACCCTAGTTTTAGAACTCTTAAAACTTTCTTCTAAATTCATGAAAACCATCTTTACAAAATTTTCCAAAGATTTCCGATTTATACAAAAATGCCCCTAGTGGTAAAATTACCAAAATACCCTTGGTTTATAAAATGACCAACTACCCAACAGCTTTGCCAAAATTTCATTATTTTATCAATGTTCAAAACCCTAATTTGCAAATTATCAAAAATACCTTGAATTTTGGAAATTTCAAAATTGCCCCTAACTTATAAAATTACCAAATGACCCGATTTCCAAAATTTTTGCAACATCACCATTTTGAAAAGTACAGATTCTCAAAAAGAACCCTCAAAGTTTTGCAACCTTTGAAATATCCCTGATTTATAAGATTTTACAAATTTACCCTCGCTTGGAAAAAAATCACCAAAATACCCCCGAGGTCCAAAATCACCGAAATACCCCTGGATTTCAAAATTTTTCAAAATACCCTGAATTTAAAATACCAAAATACTTTGTGACAAAATCACCAAGGAACTTTTTCCTTTTGAAAAATTACGAAAAATACCAGTGGGACGTAATTACGAAAATACCCCTAGGTAGTGGAAGAAAAAAACAATAACAATGAAAACTACAACCTTTCTCTGAATGAACGAGAGTTCATGATTGTTTGATGGATGTATGGATGAATGAATGGAAAGACTATGTGCATACGAAAGAACCACTCCTAAAACTCTTTTCATAAAATTTCTTCGTGGGTAATCAAATGAAACAAAGACTAATTCATAAAACTTCTTAATCAGATCACGACGTTAGAAATGAGCTCTAGAGGACGTGGTCATCGTGGATGAGGTAGAGGAAGGATGACGGTGTCAGAACCCGTTAGGTCGGGTCAAGGGTCTGACAATGAGATACCACCGCCACCACCACCCCCAGCTATTGGTGTTGAGCAGCAAGCTCAGACGGGGGATGATGCTGTGTCACAGGCTGTGCTGCGAGTTTTGGAGTTGGTGGCTGGTGCAGGAGGAAATTTGGGAACCCGTAAGTCTGTGCCTGAGTGGCTCCGAGCTAATAGAGCCGAAATGTTTCGTGGAGTATCGGGTGTGGCACCCAGTTCAGCTGAGTACTGGTTGGAAGCAACAGAGCGCATCATGGATGAGCTTGACTTGACCCCTGAGGAGAAGTTAAAAGGAATGGTGGCACTGTTACGCGATGAAGCGTATCAGTGGTGGTTGACTATTCGGGATGGTGCCACGGCTGAGGATCTGACCTGGGAATATGTTAAGGAAGCATTTCAGAAGAAGTATGTGGGAACCAGGTATACTGATGAGCAAAGGAATACATTTCTGGGGCTGGTTCAAGGGAACAAGTCCGTGGCGGAGTATGAGGCTGAATTCTTGAGGTTGAGCCGATATGCTCGAGGAGTAGTGGCAACTGAGCATGAGCGCTATGTCTGTTTTGAGAACGGGCTAAGGGATGATCTGAGACTGTTGATAGCACCGCATCAGGAGCGGGAGTTTTCTGCTTTGGTAGAAAAGGCCAAGGTGGCTGAGGGAATCAAAGATTCTACAAAGCAGACTGTGGATCGGAATAGGCCCAAAAGAGGTTTTGGAACGTCTAGAAAGGTTCATAAGAGGCCTAGAGTTGATGGGCCGCGAGGTCAGCAAGTTGATTCAGAAGGGCGGTATCGACCTTGTGATGTGTGTGGAAAGAAGCACTTAGGAGAGTGTTGGAAGAAAACAGGAGGATGTTTTAGATGTGGGTCCAAGGACCATGTGATCAAGGATTGTCCTAAGCAATCAGATGAAAGCCAACAACATTTCGTAATGTTAGTCGACCGGTGTAGAGGAGGACCGCAGCCTCAACGAGGTCATGGTTCGAGTAACAGAGGTAATGGTACTGGCAGAGGCCGTGGAACACAAGGTAGAGGTGCTGCTAATGCTGAGGCAAGGCAACCAGGTTTGGTTTATGCGGTCCGCCGGAGGGAAGATGGAGACACGCCGGACGTTATAACCGGTACGTTCTTTATTTTTGACAAGCCCTATTTTTCTCTAATTGATGTGGGCTCGACCCATTCCTATGTTGCATGTAGTGTAGTGGAAACACTAGGCCTAGACTCTGAACCTTCGATAGGCGGATGACTCGTAGTAAGCCTATTAGGCCTAACTGTAGTGGTGGATAAGATCTTTCGGAATGTACCCCTAGAGATTCAGGAGTGAACTTTCTGGTGACTTAATGGAACTACCTTTCGGGAGTTTGAACTTATACTTGGAATGGACTGGCTAGTAGAGCACCGAGCCGTGTTGGATTGTGCGGCTAAACGAATGGAACTAAAGACCCCGGAGGATGAAGTAGTAGTAATGATCAGAGAGAGAAGAAACTACCTGTCCAACGTAGTTTCGGCGTTAAAGGCTGAGAAAATGGTTAAGAAAGGGTGCAAGGTGTTCTTAGCCTTCGTAAGTGCATTAGGTGGAAAGGAAAAAGGTGTCAGTGGAGTTAGAACGGTGAAAGACTTTGAAGATGTATTTCCGGAGGAATTACCAGGAATACCCCCAGATAGAGAGGTGGAGTTTGGAATAGACTTACTACCGGGAACAGCTCCTGTGTCAATCGCTCCATACCGAATGGCGCCGAAGGAGTTAGTTGAGCTCAAGGCTCAAATCCAAGAGTTGTTGGATCGTGGGTTCATACGACCCAGTGTGTCTCCATGGGGAGCACCAGTTCTGTTTGTAAAGAAGAAGGACGGAACTATGCGTATGTGCATAGATTATCGTCAGTTGAATAAGCTGACCATCAAGAACAAGTATCCTTTGCCAAGGATCGATGACTTGTTCGATCAGCTGAAGGGGGCTGCATTATTCTCAAAGATAGACTTAAGGTCGGGATATCACCAGTTGAAGGTGAAGGAGGCAGATATCCATAAGACTGCTTTTAGGACAAGATTTGGCCATTTTGAGTTTGTGGTGATGCCGTTTGGATTGACAAACACTCCAGCCGCGTTCATGGATATGATGAACCGAGTTTTTCAACCCTACTTAGATAGGTTCGTCGTTGTGTTCATCGACGATATTTTGGTGTATTCTAAGTTTGAAGAGGAGCATGATGAACATCTCTGAGTGGTGCTACAAGTGTTAAGGAGAAGAAGCTCTATGCCAAATTCAAAGAAGTGTGGATTTTGGCTTAAGGAGGTGGCATTCTTAGGGCATGTGGTATCCGCGAGAAGGAATAAGAGTGGATCCTAGGAAGATCGAGGCGGTGTTGGATTGGAAACCACCTAGGTCCGTGGTGAGATTCAAGTTTCTTAGGTTTGGCGAGGCTATTACGGAAGGTTCGTAGAAGGATTCTCATTAATAGCCGTGCCTTTGACAAAGTTACTAAGGAATGAAGTACCCTTTGAATGGTCCGATAAGCAACAGAAGAGCTTTGACAACCTTAAGAAGGTGTTGACGGAGGCTCAGGTGTTAATCAACCGGAGTCTGGGAAGGATTTTGTGGTGTCTTGTGACGCCGCATACGGGATTAGGATGTGTGCTAATGCAAGAAGGAAAAGTAGTCGCTTATGCGTCCTCGGCAACTAAGGCCTCATGAGGTTAACTACCCAACTCATGACTTGGAACCGCGGCGGTGGTTTTCGCCCTTAAGGTTTGGAGGCACTACCTCTATGGAGAAAGGTCAGTGATCTACACAGACCACAAGAGCCTTAAGTATCTGTTGACTCAGAAGGAGATGAACTTGAGGCAACGAAGGTGGGTGGAGTTGTTGAAGGACTACGACTGTTCGATAGAATATCATCCGGGCAAGGCGAATGTGGTAGCTGATGCCCTAAGTCGGAAGGTTGTGTCAGATCTAAGGGCTATGTTCGCTCACTTAAGTTTGTACGATGATGGAAGCCTGTTGGCAGAGTTGCAAGTTAAGCCCACATGGCTGAAGGAGGTGAAAGAGAGACAGTTGGTTGATAAGGATCTAAGTGCTAAGTTACAGC